>OZ038378.1:154611218-154863906 GCA_964036045.1 Eutreptiella sp. 'Long Island Sound 2002'
TTCCCTGGGCCGGCCTCTGATAGAACCGCTCCGTTTGCGCCGTCCTGGGCGCCGCCGGTCCGCCGTCGGCCGGCAGCGGGCAGGGCGTGCGGGCGCCTGCCTCGGCCGTGGTGCCCCCGCACCCCGGGTGCAGCAGCCTTTTCGGCAGGGTGCGGGGCCGCCGTTTCTTCGGTCTGCCTCCGTCCGCTCTTGGGCCTGAGTGGGAGGGGGGGGGGGAGTGGGGGGGGCCCTCTGGTCCCCTGGCGCCGCCTCCTGACGGCCGGGGGGGGGGGCGGCATGGCGGTCCCGGCCCCCTCTACCTAGAGCCGGACCCTCGTGCAGGCCTTCGCTGGGACCCCTCATCTCCCCTGCCGTCGTCGCGCGGCGCTGGCCGGCCGGGGGCGGCCGTGAGGGTTAGCCGTCAGCGGTTAGCGGGCTGCGGGGCAGCAGGTTCCCCCCCGCGCTCGTTGTCTCCGCCCTGCCTCCCGCGGGAGGTGGCGCGCGCTTCTTCGTCACGCCGTACCGTGGGGGGGGCGTGGGTCGGGGGGCCCAGCTCCCCCCCCCACTTTCTCGCGTCCGCCGTCTGGGCCGTCACCTGCACCGCCGCTTGTGTGGGGGCTGGGGCTGCCGCGGCGGCGGGTTGCGCCGGCGGTAGCGCCAGTGGGCGAGGGCGCTGCGCAAGGCCCGGGGGAGCCAGTCGTTGGCGTCCGCATCCGTGATGCGGAGCACCGCTCCCCCTTCCAGGAAGGCCGGCCACGTCGGCTCCCTGTCGGGCCACGCCGCCCGGATCACTGACCTGAGGACCCTCTCATGGTCCTCTGGGGCTGCCCACCCCCCCACGGGGTACCTCTCGGTTTCCTCCGTGCCTCCGGAGGAGCACGGCATCAAAGGGCCGGTTCCTCAACCCCCTGGTGGTCCCCTGGTTGGCCCAGCACGACCACCCGTACACCTCCCCAACCAGGGGGACGGCCTCCTCCGCCAGAGGGTCCGGGACCGTGCCCCAGTCCCGGTCCCAGGGCCGGGCCCCCTCTGCCCCTCGGGCTGGTTCCCCCCGCTGCCCCTGTGCCTGCGGCGCCGATGCCGCGCCGCGTCCCCCCCCCGCCGAGGCCATCTGCGCCGGCTCCGCTCTCGGCGCGGGGGGGGCTGGCTGGTGCTGGGGTTGTGGGGGTTGGGGGGGGACGAGCTCGCCGGGGTCAGGGTCGATGTTGTAGAGGTGGTGGTGGTGGTGGTGGTGGTGGTGGGTGTGGTGCGCCGGCATCTGTTGGATGCCGGGGGGGGTGCACCTCACCGGCCCCACATCCGGCTGCGGGGGCGCCCCGCTCTTCGCCCCCCTCCCTTCAGCCCGCCCTCCCCCCCGGGCTCCCATGCCCTGTCCCGTCTGCCCCTTGGGGCCCGCGGCGCCCTTGCCTGTGCCCTTGGGCCCCCTTCCGGCCCCCTGCCCGTGCCGCGGGTCCCGTCCCCTGTCCCCCACGCCCTGGCCCGCACGCTCGCCCACCGTCCCTCGCCCCGCTCCCTGCACCTGGGCGCCCTGCCCGCGCCCCTGCGCGCCCTTCCCGTGCCCTGGTCCCTTCCCGGCCCCCTGCCCTGAGTCGCGCCGTCCGCTGCCTGCGCTCTGTCCCCCTCCGCTGCTGCGCCCTTGCTCCCTGCCGCGCGTGGCCTGGCCTGCCCCTTGCGCGCGCTCCAGGGCACTTCCCCTGTCGCCTCCTGTCCCCCGCTCCGCGCTCCCGTGGCTGGCACGCAGCTCTGCCTGCGCGCCGTCCCCTTCTTCCTGGATCACGCGCCGGGCGTCCCGCTGTCTTTGCAGCTGCGGCAGCGTGACGCCCGGCGGCGAGCGCTCGGGCGCCGGGGGGCGGACGTGCCGCGCCCGCCCCGGGGGGAAGGGCTTTGGGGGGAACGGCTTGGGGGGACTGGTGTGGGTGTGGGTGGGGTTGGCGTGGGCGCGGTACTTCGCGCTCTCCCTGCCCACTGCTGCTGAGGCGTGCTGGGGGTCGCGGCGTGGCCGGCCGAGGCGGTGGCGCGGCTTGCCGGGGCCGCGGTCGCAACCCTCCCCGCCCTCCTCTGCGGCTGCGGCAGCCCTCGGCGATGCGCCCGGTTCCTGCGCCGGGGCTACCCCCCGTGTCGGCGGCGTGCCCGGGGCCGCGGTCGGGGCCGCGGCGTGGCTCGCTGGGGCTGCGGTCTCCGCGTCCTGCGCGTCTGGGGCCCCCTCCAGGGGCGGGGCGGCAGGGCTTGCCGTTTGGGCGGCGGGGGCGGTCACCTCGGCTGGCTCAGGCTCCTGGGCCGGCGGCGGCGGCCCAACCAGCACCGCCGCCTCCGCCAGCCTCCGCTCCTCGCGCTCCGCGGGGGTCTCCCCCGTCTACTCCGGGGAGACGGGGGAGCGGGAGCGGGACCGGCGGTGGTGGCGGTCGTCCCGCTGGGGGGAGCCATCGGAGTCTGCCATCACTGTTATCCTGGTAGGCATGCGTGGTGGCAGGCGCACCCTTCCCACTACCTCCTGGTGCATCAGTGCCGTGCCATGGGCAGTGCCGTGCGGTGCTCTGCGGGGGGGAGGGGGGGATGGGGTGGGGGGCCGGCTGTGGCGTCAGCCCCGCACGGGCGGGGGCCGGCGGCCATCCATCGGCATTGGGAGGGGAGGCGGGGGAGCCACGCGGCCCACGCGTCGCGCCACAGCCCCAAGTCTGGGGCGGGGCCCGGGGCCCTGGGCCCCCGGGGGTCGTCCGGTCGTGTCCGGGGGAGCTGCACTAGGTGGACCCCCGTAACGGCGGTGACCTCCTGTGTTCGCAGGAAGGTGTGTACTCCGTCCCGCGCCGCGGGCGCCGGGAGGGGGGGGCGGGGTACGGGTGCTGCCCCATAGAGGTGGGTGGGGGTGATCCCCAGGACCCGCTCCGGGTCCCCGCGGGTCGCGACGACGAGGAGGAGCAGGGGGGTGCCAGGGCACTCTTGCCAGAGGACCTGACCCCTGTGGTGGGCACCCCTGGTCCTGGAGAGGGGGGGGGACAGGTCTGGGTTGGCCCAGCCGCGGGGCGCGTGCGTCGCCGGCGGGAGGGCGGGGCACCAAGTGGGCTCCCTGGGGAACGCCTCGCATACGATGGCGTACGGGGGGGTAGGCCTGGTGCCGTCGTACACCGGGTTGGTCGGTCGGGGGCGGGCGGGCGCCTCGTCCGCGCCTTCCGCGAACACCGTGATCTCGCCCACCTCCAGGTCCTCGTCCGGTGGGTGTAGAAGGTGGAGCGCCGCATCCAGCTCGGACACTCCCCCCGGGTATGTGGCCCGCGCCTGGTTCAGGTACGGGGCAGCGTCCCCGGGGTAGCGCGTCCTGAGGGCGTGCAGCAGTGCTGGGGCGCTGCTGCGGAGGGACATGGCAGACCCCGCTCCCGTCAGCTGCAGGGTATCCCCCATGGACAGGGGCCGGCCCGACCGGTTGGACTCATGCCACTCCATCCAGTGCCCGTAGAAAGCCGCCTCCGGGCTGATGAGCCCCGGCTGGACGGTGTTCACGATCCGGTGCATCGCTGGGAGCAGCGTAGGGGCCCCCGCTCCGTTCAGGGCGCGGACGGCCGGGAGGGCGGTCTCGTTGAGGAAAGCCCTCGCACTGCCCGTCACGTCACACCGTGCGGCAGCGTGCGCCTCGTGTGCCTCCGCCACCGCGTCCGCCACCAGGCCCCGGACGGCCGCCTCCTGCGCTTTGCGGCGGGCCCTGGCGTGTCCCGGCCCATCCCCCCGTCGGCGTGGCATGGTACTGCGGGCTCTGCAAAGGGCGGCGGCGGCAGGGGGTCAGGGCGCGAACACGTGCGACAGGTGCGCAACGGATGTGGGGTCCCGCAGGTGCACGTGGATCCACACAAGGGCAGCGCCCGCGGCGCCCGCGCGTTCGTGTGAGGGGGCGTGTGCCCCCTCGATGCGCCGGTGCCGGGCCTCTCCCTCTGTGCGCCTGCGCGGGCCTGCGGGAGGTTCGGGCCAGGGGCACGCGGCCACCTGGGCGCACTGCGCGCACCTGTTGGCGCCTGTCGACGCTGCGGAGGACACCGTGTCACATTCCCCGCAGAGCCGGCAGGTGTGTGGGAGGTCGGAGGGCGGTGACCAAGGGTCGAGGTGGCGGAGCCAGAGGTCGTCCCACCTCTGTTGGAGGGGGTCCCGGATCTCCAGCAGGCGGGCGCGGACGCGGCGCCGGTAGTCCCTGCCGAGCGTCTTCCGCTGGACCTCCCGCCACGTGTCGTCGGGGAGAATCCTGTGGTCGTGGAAGGCGGCGATGAGGTCGTCCCACGCCGGACGGTGGTGCCCCTGGGGCAGGGTTGCCTCGTACACGTGGCGCCCGGTGAGGTGGGGCGTCAGCGCATCGCATTGGCACCCGTTCTCGGCGTCTCGGTGGAGGAGGGCCAGCAGGGTGCCATCCGCGACTGCCTCCCATCCCACTCACAGCCCTTCGCAGGCGTCCAGCTCCTGGCGCAGCGCGGCTGCAATGTCGGTGGGGAGCATGAGGAGCAAGGGCCCCTGGGTGTCGCTCAGCCGGGACAGGGCGTCGTCGTATACCGGCCCCCCAGCTTTGAAGTGCGCCACGGCGAGCTTGGCGGCCCCGTCCTCTGGGGGGTGCCACCGGACGGTGGCCCCGGCGTGTCCCCATTTGCGTATCTCCGTAGCCCGGAGTACGTTGGCGGCGTGAAGGACGATGCAGGTGGGGGGATGGGTGTCCTGACGAGTGAGGACACGTCCCCAGTCCATCCTGTTTGCGGCCCCGGGGCCGCTTGCAGCCATTTGCCCGTCGCCGCGTCCCACAGGCGGTCAGGTCCCGCCCCGCGGATCACGGTGGGTCTCGGCTGGGTGTCCGGCCCCCATCCCTCGAGCGGGATGGCGGCGTATCGTTGCGCAGGGGTCTCCGGGGCGCGCGTGGCGGCGCACCACCGGCTCCACTCGCGCGCCCATTCCTCACCCACGATGCGCGCCTCCCACGCGGTCATGGAGCCGCGCCCGATGATCCACGGTGGGAAGAGGGCGTCTTGTAGGTGCTTCGAGAACCCCCCCGGCAGGTCCTGGTACGGGTGGGGGCCCTCTTGGGGCGGGCACTCCAGAGTGCCATTCACGACACGGAGGGAGGCTACGAAGTCCTTGTCAGGGCGCGGGGTAGGGGGAGGGTGGTCGCCCTCCGCCGCAGTGAGCCATCGGTGTGCCCGGGCCGCCGCCCTTAGGGGCTCGCGGAGGAGTTGCTCATGGGTCGAGTAGCCAGTAGCTGAACTCTCTTGGGAGTTCATCATCAAGGATGTGACGGGGAGTAGTCTCACCCAGTCTCTGGTGCGTTCAGTTTTGCACCATATCCTTACATCCTCCTTGAGGACACGAATCTGTCGCTCACATAGGGGGTTGCTCGTGTGCGAGTAAGGGATCCCCGTAGACACCTGGACATTGTAAGATCTCAGGACCCTCTTGTACCAGCCGGTATCTGAGCGTACTCGTCCTCATCGGAGTTGATCTCCTTAGGCGCCTCATAGACACAAAACCACTCCTCCAGGAGTATGTTGATAGTCTCCTCTCCAGTAATGTGCTTGGTACATGGGAATACTGTGGTAAACCTGGTCAACCCACAGGTTACCACGAGGGCGAAGTCATAGCCCCCGAACTTCGGAATCTCCGTGTAGTCCACGTATAGAACACTGTTAGCACAGTGAGGGATGGGCAGGGTCGAGTAGAGACCTCTGTTCCTGATATCCCCTGGTTTGCAGGACCTGCACGGGCACTTGTCAACGATAGGCTGGAGGGTATTCCGCAGTTGGTGGTCAGTCCACGTAGTGTGGAACCACTGCTTGAATAGCCTCAGGGTACGGTCAGCACCCACATGACCGCTGGACTCATGGGTCCACTTCAGCAGTGCCGGGACTCTGTCACTGGGTACCACGATGCGGTCCTCGTGCCAGAGATAGCTGTTGTCCCTCTTCCACTGATCTTGGTTGACCAGGAGGGGTTCAAGGCGTTTCTCCAGGCGCTTGTAGATATCCCCAAACTCCTTCAGGTACTCCGATTGTTGGAGTCCATCTAGGGGGTGTATCATAGTCATGTTGAGGTCCAAGTGGACGTCCATACGGCTGAACGCCTCCTTAGCCAGCGCTCCAGACCGGGCACCAATCAGGGCGTCGAAGTTGTTGCGGCTGATGTAGTCTGCACACTCGTTATTCACTCCCTGGATATGGTGCACCGTCAGCCGTAGTTGACTGAGGTAGGTCCACCAGCGCCGTAGCTTGGCCTTCTCAGGTGGGGGGCCCTTCTCGAAAGTGCGGACCGGTTCTTGGTCGCACAGGCAGACCACAGGGTTACTCCCCAACAGTCGTGCTTGTGAGGATAGCACTAGCATACCCGCGAGCAATTCCTGCTCATAGGTGGAGTAATTCCCCCTGGCCTGGTTCCATTTCCAGTTCCAGTGACCCAGAGGTACTAGGACCCACTTGTCATCAGGGTAGCTGTGCTTGAGACTTCCATCTCGGTTGAGAACTTCCGTCCCCCATTAGGAAAATGGCCGAGTCGAACTCCACCTTCTCTAGTGCTTGCCATCGGAACAACGTTCCACCACCGCCCACATTGCTCGCGTCGGTCACCAGGATAATCTCCCCTTGTGCCCTAGGCACGCCCAAGCACTTAGCGTTGGCCACCTTGTCTTTGAGCTCGTCAAACGCTTGTTGCTCTTGTGAGCCGCAGCGCCAAATAGTACTCCTCTTGATCAAGTCCGTCAGAATGGCGCATGTGTAGGTGAAGTTTTTGATATGGCGGCGATAGAAGTTGCACGCCCCAATGAAACTGCGTACATCATGAAGTCCTTTCTTGGGGTCTTCGTGTCGTACCTTAGCGTCGATCACGGGTTTGGCCTTAGAGGCCGCTGGGGTCCACCACCCATAGCCAACGTCAAACCCCAGGTACTGCATGGTCTCCTGCATGAACTCACACTTCTCCAGCTTGAGTCGTGTGTGGTTCTCCTGGCAGACCGCAAAGAACTCTCCCAAGAGGATTAGGTGATCCTCCTTGGTATTGGTCCCGAGGCATACATCGTCGATGTGTGCTTTCATCTGGGCCCCAGGGGATATGAGTTCCTGCACCTTAGGTCTCCTTCGTAGGATGGACAAGATCTTGTTCATCAGTTCTTGGAATAGAGCGGGTGCGTTGGCCACGCCAAATGGCATGACCTTCCACTTGAACACCCTCCCCTGAGGGGTGATGAAGGCTAGTAGCTCTTGAGCGTTGGGCGTCAGGTCCACTTGCCAGAATCCGCTCCTCTTGTCCATCTTGGTCTTGTAGCGACAGGAGGGTATCTTCTCAAGGGTAGACTCCATATTAGGAATGGACCCTGAGTGGTTCAGCGTTTTGTTGTTCAGCTCTCCGTAGTCCACTACCAGCCGTTTGGCTGTAGACCCAGGTTTAGCCACCCAGAAACAGGGGCTGCAGTGTTGGGGGTAGTCCCCGTCCTTGTACTCCAGGACTAGGCCAGCGTCGATACATTCTTGTATCTGTCGCTCAATCTCGTCGGCCTGCTCTTTAGCAGCTGGATAGGGTCTCCTCCGGATCTTCTGACCCACGAACTCGGGTTTCAGCTTGAGGTCCATCTGTACCAGCTTGTCACATGAGGGTGGAGTGGTAGTTCCCCGAACACCTCCAGATAGCTCCTAATAAGCGTCTGCACCCGCGGGTCCAATAGCTTGGTCTGGTCCTCCATGTCCTCGTCAGAGTGTAAGTTGCTTGCCCCCTGAGTAATAGACGTCGGGAGGTGATCCTCTACCGACTCTTCGCCCTTGGTAGTATCCTTCAACCCTTGGTAGGCATAAAGCAGGTCTCGTTCAACCATCTCCGGTGGACAATGGCAACAGAGGCATGCTCGAGGGGGTTCACATACACATTCCTCCGAGAGGTCGTCCTCCTCTGGGGTCCTCACATGGGCACCCCACACGCTCTTCATGAGCTTAAGATCTACCTCCCTTTGCCAGGTTGTGATCTTCTGTTCGAGGTCCTCCTTCAATTGGGATAGGTCTCCCATACGTCCTTGCTTCAGTGGCCATGAGCTGCGGTTAGTCTTAGCGTAGCATAGCTTTTTCGCCACCAATTTCCTCTTGGAGTCCACATACTCCCTTAGCCTGGATCGGGGGTCCAGCTCTTCGTCCAGCTGGGGGCGTTGGTGTTAGTCACGACGTATTCATCTCCTCCGGGCCTAGTCTCAATAGCATCTTGAGGTCGTAGTCGATCGTTCAAGTCACCCAAGGCGAGTCCATCGCTTTCTCGTTGTATAGCCGGGACCAGAGGCGAGTCCAGGTCCTCCCAGGGGATGGTGGTAAGACCTCTGTCCACCACGCTGAGCATACTCCCCCATCTGGGTTTCCCAATAGGCGTCTTACGCCCCAGAGGCACGTAGATGGCCTCATCGGGTAACCGAGCAGAGCTGATAGTCAGCCTGTCTAGGAGGTTTCGCCAGTACTCGTTGCCCCCATGGGCTCCCCAATCGGGGGAACACAGGACCATACGGGAACGTTCCAAGGCCACCTTGGTCAAGACCTTCCCCAGTTCACTGAACCTGGGGTTCCCGTAGGCCATCCCGAAAGAGTGCCAGTAAAATTTGTACCTGCAGTTCTTCCCCTTGCTGCAGTAAAGGTCCAGTACATGTTGCTTGTCGCTGGCGAACAACTCCACACTCAGGTCTTCTCTAGAGTAACCCAACTCCTTCAGACCTTGGTCTAAGACTTCCCCCAATAGTTGAAAGTCCTCAGTTTTGGAGGCCGCCATCATGTTCGAGGGCTCCCCCTGCGATACCCTCAGGTAGCTCGAGGTATGTTCCGACTGCTCCAGTGGCACAGACTCTCTGCCACTGCCGTGGTCCACGTAGAGGTGGTAGGGCGCTTGTAGCGTCAGGGATTGTATCTGGGAGTCTTGCACAAAGAAGTCAGTCCCCAATACAAAGTCAAAGGCCTCAGTGTCCATCACATAGAACCGATGGGCGATAGTTCGGGAGCCCATAGGTACCTCCACTTCACAGTCCCCGCAGCTGTGCACCACATGTCCATCCCCATTCGTATAGCCGCGGTGGTCAGGGTGTTCTTCGGGATCCCAAAAGGTAAAATTTTCTTGGCCGCTATAGATATGGTGGCTCCAGTATCCAATACCCCCAGGTATTCGCGTCCCCCTAGCCGGATACGTACCCGAAGAACCAAGTCCAGGGCCCCACCGGAGCGTCCCCGTCAGAACTTCGCGGGACAGGTCACCTCAAACCCCTTGTTCCGCAATTTGCGGGCCATCCTCATGAAACGGCTTCTCTTCTTAGCGTTGCCGTCATCACCACCTTCGTGCTCACGCTTGACCCCTTGTTCTCGCTGGGCCTGCGCCTGCGAGCGTGTGGTGGGACCATACTGCCCTCCTGAGGGCTCGGAGTTGCCCTTGTCCACGTCCTTTCGACTTGCCCTTGCCGGAGTCATTGCCTTTGCCTTTGCCTCTACCTTTGCCAGAGCCTTTGCCAGGATCCTCGCCCTTCAGCTTCGCCGACAGGCGCTGCTTGTGGTAGCACTCATCCTCGTAGTGCTTCCTCGTCCCACAGAAGGCACAGGTGATAGTACACCTGTAGTGATCCGGCATCTTCGCCTTGGCGCCGGTGTTGGTCTCCTGCTTCTTCCCTTGGACTACGAAGCAGTCTCGCTGCTCGCAGTCAGGGGTGTGCTGCAGGTGGCCCTGCTCGTCTCTGGCATCACACCAGAAGAGCTCCTTGACGTTTTCCATGATACGGGCATGTTTGGGGGTAGTCCCCTGTCCAGGTCTGGATCCTTGGTACCCTTTGCCTTGCCCTCCAGATCCTCCACCTCCAGGAAGGTAGTTGTTCAGGTGCTGGTCGCTTTCTTTCTCCAGCGCCAACTCCAGGAGTAGTACACATAGATCCTCGTAGTGGAGGACTCTAGCCTTGCGCTCTGCCGTTGAACAGCACTCGTCCCACAGCTCTCGAGGGAGCTTAGCCACCAACCAGAAAAGCAGGTCGTCCCTGCTGTAGGAACCGGGCGTCAATCGTCCAGCCCAGTGATCCAGGTCAGCCAATAGCTCAGAGACCCTGCCAGGCTTGGGGTTGTTGGGCAGCATGGGCAGGTTCTGGATCTCGGCCCTGATAGAGAGGTCGGTTTCATAGGTTGGGTACTGCCTCTCCAAGGCAACCAACACGTCGGCAAAGGTGGCGGACTTAGTCACGATCTGCTTGACCTGCTTCTCCAGGTACTTGGTCTTGCAACACTGCAGGAGCAGATCGCACTTGACCCGTCCACTAGCGTGGGTTTGGCCGGTCAATTGGAGAAACCGGCCAAAATTCCAAGCGAACTCGCTGAGGTCCTTGCCTGTGAACTCAGGCAGGTTCACCACAATCTTGGAGGTGGCAATAGCCTTAGCCTCCTGAGACCTGTGTCCCCCAGGGCGTCGGGTCTTCTTCTTCTTCTTCTTCTTCTTCCCACTTGGGTTCTCGGGGTCCTCAGGGTCGTCGTCTTCCGAGGGCGAAGCAGAAGTCATTGAAGGCGGCTCATCGTCAGAGGGGTCTCCGCCTAGGTCACTGGAGCCGTAGGGCTCCACATCCACCATTGCCCTCATGGCTGTCAGCCCCAGCCGGTCCAGCTCGGCTCTCGTAGAATTCCCCACGTGACTGTAGGGTGGCTGGGCCGTCTTTGGCACGAAAGGGCTTCTAGGTATCGCTGCAGGGGTCGGCATCGGTCGGCTCCTCAGGCTCCCCAGGGTGTTTGTCAGCCCTGCCACCAGGTGGTTTGCCTGTACTCGATGGGGTGACATTCCCACCGTGGTAGGTAACGCTTGGTGCGGTATCAGGGGCTCCAGTTTATCTCGAATCTCTTGAGTGAGGTCGCCAACAATTTTAGAGGTGGCTCCTCGGAGCACCTCGTTGATCTCCGACCGCGTCAGGGACCTGTTGGAGGATCTCCTCGATCCTCTACTCCTGCTCCTGCATGACTCAGGTCCTCTCCTCAACCCACTCAATGTTGCATACCCAGGAACATCAACATAGGCTCCCGTAGCGGGTAGAGGATGGTGATAGTCAGCCGCATACCATCGCGGCGCAGAACTGGAGCCCACCGGCTCACTGGTAGTAGTTGCCTCTGGAAACGCAGTGGTAGGTGGGTTCACACCATAGGCAGGGTAGGTAGGCATACCAGTAAAGCCTGTGCCCTCAGCCATAGGCGGGTTGGTTATGGGTACGGATGTTGCAGCGGCTGGGTCTGGAGTTGGGAGTGTGGTGGTAGTAGGAGAGGGTGATGCGTGGAGGCCGGAAGCGCTTGGTGCGCCCTCGAAGGTAGGATCATTCGTCGGGTCGTGCCCTTGGTCTGCTCCTTCGTCTGCTATGCTATCTCCAGCATCCTTCTCTCTCTTTCTCCTTCTCTTCACAGCATGGGTGTCCACCTCCTCGACTGAGAGGCCCCGGAAGGCCGACTGAAGTCCTTCCAGAGAATCATCCTCCACGTCCATTGGCCCATGTAAGGCCACCGAAGGTACAGCGCTAGGTCCAGGTCCGGGTTCACCAGGTGCTGGCATTGCTGGTGCCTCAGGCGCCGTCCTCACGTCGGTGTCCTCTTTCTTTGTGTCCATATTCCTGCGCCCTTCTTGCTCATATATGACTGATCTCGGCACACTGGATGTACGGCACGGGGTTGCTGCCGGTACGCAGAGACAGTCTGCCTCTGCTACCAGAAGGTTTTATAGTGATTTCAACACTGTGTGTTTGTTGTGCCTCTCCTGCTGCTTGCTGCTGGTGTAGGGTTTCCTGCTGCTTGATTTTGATGAGGAAAATGTTTTATTGCTGAAATACAACCAATCCAGGATAACCCAAGCCAGAGATAAGCAAGTAGAAGATAAACAGGATCAAAGCATGAAGGGCTGTAGTCACAAAGAGTTAGATAAAGACAACTATCAACAATAGACCACAGCAATTTGCATACATTGCAACTCAGGATGAAATATTTTACATGTTTGAGAAAAACTGATTGGAAAACTGCCCCAATGGGCTCACTCTCATCTGCAGTGCCATCTAGAGATGTGCACTCTTTGTTTTTGGGTCCCATAGGTGCTGAGGTGGCATGGCTTGTGGCGCTGAGGTCACTGCCATGTCACATGGGATATTCCTACTTAGCTAGGCTGACTGGGTATTGAACCCAGGACCTCTCAAAAAGAGGTGCCCCAACCCCCTAGGGTGCATACCACTAGGATAGCTAAGAATTCATGAGAAAACATAGATAAATTCATAGGCTCTGCCCTCAGTATATCAGTGCCTCAGCAATCCAGGAAAAGATGTTTTAATGCCTATAGCTTGGGGATAAAGGGGTCCACACCACATCCTGATTTAGTGTTTGGTTCCATAGGTCAAAATGTGTTATCACCCATTTTGGCTGGGCCAATACTAAGATAAAATGCCAGAGTGCTTAGAGCACCTCTAATACAACTAACGTATACCCTAAAGCATTGGAAAAGCACTTTTTCTTACTGCAGGGGGCAGAATCAGAGGTGGCCCACAAGTGGGCAAGGTGGCTACATAACCGCTGCCACCTGGGGGGTCGGCACCGCTTCAGAGCAGGTGGCAGAATCAGGGGTGGCCCACAAGTGGGCAAGGTGGCTACATAACCCCTGCGGCCTGGGGGGTCCCCGTCCGCGTCAGAGCGGGGGGCAGAATCAGAGGGGGCCCACAAGTGGGCAAGGCGGCTACATAACCCCTGCCGCCTGGGGGGTTCCCACCGCTTCGGAGCATCGGGCAGAATCAGAGGTGGCCCACAAGTGGGCAAGGTGGCTACATAACGCCTACCGCCTGGGGGGTCCCCACCGCTTCAGAGCGGGGGGCAGAATCAGAGGGGGACCACAAGTGGGCAACAGGGCTAGATAACCCCTGCCGCCTAGGGGGTCCCCACCACTTCAGAGCGGGGGGCGGAATCAGAAGTGGCACACAAGTGGGCAAGGTGGCTACATAACCCCTGCCGCCCGGGGGGGTCCCAACCTCTTCACAGCCGAGGGCAGAATCAGAGGTGGCCGACAAGTGGCATCATGGCTACATAACCCCTGCCGTTTGGGGGTACCCACCTCTTCAATGCGGGGGGCAGAATCAGAGGCGGCCCACAAATAGGCAAGGTGGCTACATAACCCCTGCCGCCTAGGGGGTCCCGACCGCTTCAGAGCAAGGGGGCAGAATAAGAAGTGGCGCACAAGTGGGCAAGGTGGCTACATTACCCGTGCCGTCTTGGGGGTTTCCACCGCTTCAGAGCGGGGGGCAGAATCAAAGGTGGCCTACAAGTAAGGAAGGTGGCTACATAACCCCTGCCGCCCAGGGGGTCCCTACCTCTTCAAAGCGGAGAGGGGAATCACATGCGGCCCACAAGTGGGCAAGGTGGCTACATAAACCCTGCCGCCTGGGGGGTCCGAACCGATCCAGATCCGGGGGCGGAATCAGAGATGGCCCACAAGTAAGTAAGGTGGCTAACTAACCCCTGCCGCCCGGGGGGTCCCTACCTCTTCAAACAAGAGAGCAGAATCAGAGGTGGTCCACAAGTAGGCAAGGTGGCTACATAACCCCTGTCACCTGGGGGGTCCCCACCGCTTCAGAGCGGGGGGCAGAATCACAGGTGGCCCACAATTGGGCAAGGTGGCTACATAACCCCTGCAACCTGGGGGATCTGAACCGATTCAGAGCGGGAGGCAGAATCACAGGTGGTTCACAAGTGGGCAAGGTGGCTACATAACCCCTGCCGCCTGGGGGGTCCCTACCTCTTCAGACAAGAGAGCAGAATCAGAGGTGGCCCACAAGTGGGCAAGCTGGCTACATAACCCCTGCCACCTCGGGGGTCTGAACCAATTCAGATCGGGGGGCAGAATCAGAGATGGCCCACAAGTAGGCAAGGTGGCTACATAACCCCTGTCGCCTGGGGGGTCCCCACCGCTTCAGAGCGGGGGCAGAATCCCAGGTGGCCCACAAGTGGACAACATGACTACATAACCCCTACCGCCTGGGGGTTTCCCACCACTTCAGAGGGGTAGGCAGATTCAGAGGTGGCCCACAAGTGGGCAAGGTGGCTACATAACCCCTGCCGCACGGGGGATCCCCACATCTTCAGAGCCAAGGGCAGGCTCAGAGGTGGCCCACAAGTGGGCCACGTGGCTACATTACCCCTGCCGTCTGGGGGATCCCCACTGATTCAGAGCGAGGGGCAAAATCAAAGGTGGCCCACAAGTAAGGAAGGTGGTTACATAACCCCTGCCGCCCGGGGGGTCCCTACCTCTTGAGAGCGGAGAGCAGAATCAAGCGTGGCCACAAGTGGGCAAGGTGGCTACATAACCCCTGCCGCCGGGGGGGTCCCCACCTAGTCACAGCGGAGGGCAGAATCAGAGGTGGCCGACAAGTGGGCATCGTGGAGCAGGCAATTCGGCCCGATCAGGTTGACCCCGGATCCCGGATCCCACCGCGCCACACCATTGGCTGTACATCTCAGCTTACATAGATTGTTTACATTTCTCGTAATTCACTTCTGTAAGGTACCACAGACGGGGCCCCCCAGTGCCCCGGGGGTAACGCGGGGACACACAGTGCAAAAAAGTGGGCATCGTGGCTACTCAGTGCGGGGGGCAGAATCAGAGGCGCCACACAAATAGGCAAGGTGGCTACATAACCCCTGCCGCCTAGGGGGTCCCGACCGCTTCAGAGCAAGGGGGCAGAATAAGAAGTGGCGCACAAGTGGGCAAGGTGGCTACATTACCCCTGCCGTCTAGGGGGTCCCCACCGCTTCAGAGCGGGGGGCAGAATCAAAGGTGGCCTACAAGTAAGGAAGGTGGCTACATAACCCCTGCCGCCCAGGGGGTCCCTACCTCTTCAAAGCGGAGAGGGGTATCACATGCGGCCCACAAGTGGGCAAGGTGGCTACATAACCCCTGCCGCGTGGGGGGTCCGAACCGATTCAGATCGGGGGGCAGAATCAAAGGTGGTTCACAAGTAAGTAAGGTGGCTAAATAACCCCTGCCGCCCGGGGGGTCCCTACCTCTTCAAACAAGAGAGCAGAATCAGAGGTGGCCCACAAGTGGGCAAGCTGGCTACATAACCCCTGCCGCCTGGGGGGTCTGAACCGATTCAGATCGGGGGGCAGAATCAGAGATGGCCCACAAGTAGGCAAGGTGACTACATAACCCCTGTCGCCTGGGGGGTCCCCACCGCTTCAGAGCGGGGGGCAGAATCACAGGTGGCCCACAAGTGGGCAAGGTGGCTACATAACCCCTGCAACCTGGGGGATCCCCACATCTTCAGAGCGGAGGGCAGGCTCAGAGGTGGCCCACAAGTGGGCCACGTGGCTACATTACCCCTGCCGTCTGGGGGATCCCCACCGATTCAGAGCGAGGGGCAAAATCAAAGGTGGCCAACAAGTAAGGAGGGTGGCTACATAACCCCTGCCGCCCGGGAGGTCCCTACCTCTTGAGAGCGGAGAGCAGGATCAAGGGTGGTCCACAAGTGGGCAAGGTGGCTACATAACCCCTGCCGCCTGGGGGGTCCCCACCTCTTCACAGCGGAGGGCAGAATCAGAGGTGGGCGAAAAGTGGCATCATGGCTACATAACCCCTGCCGTTTGGGGGTCCCCACCTCTTCAGTGCGGGGGGCAGAATCAGCGGAGAGGGGAATCACAGGCGGCCCACAAGTGGGCAAGGTGGCTACATAACCCCTGCTGCCTGGGGAGTCCGAACCAATTCAGATCGGGGGGCAGAATCAGAGGTGGCCCACAAGTAAGGTAGGTAGGTACGTGCACTCGGTCGTGGAGAGGCGCCCCATGGTTCCCCCTGGTGTCGCCCCTGTGACGAACAGGAAGAGGCTCCGCGCGTGAAGAGGGGAGGCGGCTTACCTCCCGCTACACCTGACTGTTGGCCCCCAACAAAGCGGCCCCGGGCTACACCGGGAGGGCTGATCGCCGCCAGCGTGACGTGCTTGTCTCGCCGGGAGGGTGTGCCCCCGTGCTTGCGCACGTCCCCTCCTTTGGGCGGAACCCTAGGGGTTCACCGGACTTCCTGGCGTATCCCGTTCCCAAGGCATGCATGCATGTTCTTGGTACTAGGGTTCCGAGGCGCTTGGGTGTCGCACGCTCCGCCTCGAGTCCCAAAGCAGCGCTGGCCTTAGGATGCAGCCTTACCCCCGGTCTCCGGATCTCGTTTGGCCGGGTCACCTGCATGGCCCGGGCTGCCTCAGTGCCCGGGCTGTGGCCACTGGGTTTCCTACTGTTGGCTTGCGCTTGTGGTTGGGCCCGGGTTGCGGTTGGTCGTGGGTTTTGTTAACCCCTGCCCGTCGTGGCTGGGGTCTTGGGGGGGTGTGTTTGGGCTCGGTTTGTGGTGTTGTCCCTCTTTTGCCGGCTGTTTGTGGTGTTCGTGGTTGGGCTTTGGTGTCGGCCTGCTTACGGGACGTGTGAGGTTTCGTGCGTGTTTCCCTTGCCCCACACCGTTTCCGGTTCCGGTGTGCGGTGTGGGCGTGCGTGCTGGGCCCGGGTCTCGGCTGTGCCCCGCCCTTCTTGGCTGGGTTGTCGGGGTGTGTTTTTTGCGGATTTTTTTTTTTCCGTTTGCTGGGTGTCCTTGTCCCGGGCCTTGTGGTGTCTCCCCCCGTCTCCTTTCTTTCGGGCTGGGCTGCTGGCTTTTTTTTTTTTTTTTCTGCTTGTTTCGATGCCCCTTTTCTCGGTGGGCCGCTGTTCCTGGCTTGGTGTTGCCGGTTTTGGCTGGGTGGTCCCCCTGTGCCTGTTTGGGGGTCCTGTCTTCGGTGCCCTCTGGGTGGGGGGTTTGGCCACCTTCTGTGTTGTTGGCGGCGGTTTGGTGGCTGTGGGCTTTTTCCGCGCTGCCCCCCCCTCCCCCCCCCCTTTTTTTTGGGGGGGGGGGGGCGGCCTGGCTGTTCCTCCTTTTGCCTTCCCTCGGCTGGCGCTTGCTGTGTGGCTGGTGTGTGGTGTGGTTGGTCCCTCGCCACTCCTGGCGGAGGTTCCTGTGTGCTACTCCCCGCCACTCCTGGCTGGGTTTCGCTGCCGGTGGTGGTGGGCGGTCCCGGCCACTCCTGGCTGGGGTCCGCTGGCGGCGGTGGCGTGTGGTGTGTGGTGTGTGGCGGTGGTGTGTTGGTGGGGTTGTGGCTGGTGTGTGGTGTGGTTAGTTCCTCGCCACTCCTGGCGGAGGTTCGTGTGTGCTACTCCCCGCCACTCCTGGCTGGGTCTCGCTGCTGGTGGTGGTGGGCGGTCCCCGCCACTCCTGGCTGGGGTCCGCTTGCGGCGGTGGTGTGTGGTGTGTGGTGTGTGGCGGTGGTGTGTTGGTGGGGTTGTGGCTGGTGTGTGGTGTGGTTGGTCCCTCGCCACTCCTGGCGGAGGTTCGTGTGTGCTACTCCCCGCCACTCCTGGCTGGGTTTCGCTGCCGGTGGTGGTGGGCGGTCCCCGCCACTCCTGGCTGAGTCCGTTGGCGGCGTTGCTGTGTGGTGTGTGGTGGTGGTGTGTTGGTGGGGTTGTGGCTGGTGTGTGGTGTGTTTGGTCCCTCGCCACTCCTGGCGGAGGTTCCTGTGTGCTACTCCCCGCCACTCCTAGCTGGGTTTCGCTGCCGGTGGTGGTGGGCGGTCCCCGCCACTCCTGGCTGGGGTCCGTTGGCGGCGTTGCTGTGTGGTGTGTGGTGTGTGGCGGTGGTGTGTTGGTGGGGTTGTGGCTGGTGTGTGGTGTGTTTGGTCCCTGGCCACTCCTGGCGGAGGTTCCTGTGTGCTACTCCCCGCCACTCCTGGCTGGGTTTCGCTGCCGGTGGTGGTGGGCGGTCCCCGCCACTCCTCGCTGGGGTCCGCTTGCGGCGGTGGTGTGTGGTGTGTGTTGTGTGGCGGTGGTGTGTTGGTGGGGTTGTGGCTGGTGTGTGGTGTGGTTGGTCCCTCGCCACTCCTGGCGGAGGTTCCTCTGTGCTACTCCCCGCCACTCCTTGCTTGGTTTCGCTGCCGGTGGTCGTGGGCGGTCCCCGCCACTCCTGGCTGGGGTCCGCTGGCGGCGGTTGTGTGTGGTGTGCGGTGTGTGGTGTGTGGCGCTGGTGTGTTGTTGGGGTTGTGGTTGGTGTGTGGTGTGGTTGGTGTCTCGCCACTCCTGGCGGTGGTCTCTGTGTGCTACTCCCCGCCACTCCTGGCTGGGTTTCGCTGCCGGTGGTGGTGGGCGGTCCCCGCCACTCCTGGCTGGGGTCCGTTGGCGGCGGTGGTGTGTTGTGTGTGGTGTGTGGTGTGTGGCGTGTTGGTGGGGTCCCTCGCCACTCCTGGCGGAGGTTCCTGTGTGCTACTCCCCGCCATTCCTGGCTGGGTTTCGCTGCCTCTGGTGGTGGGCGGTCCCCGCCACTCCTGGCTGGGGTCCGCTGGCGGCGGTGGTGTGTGGTGTGTGGTGTGTGGTGTGTGGCGGTGGTGTGTTGTTGGGGTTGTGGTTGGTGTGTGGTGTGGTTGGTCCCTCGCCACTCCTGGCGGAGGTCCCTGTGTGCTACTCCCCGCCACTCCTGGCTGGGTTTCGCTGCCGCTGGTGGTGGGCGGTCCCCGCCACTCCTGGCTGGGGTCCGCTGGCGGCGGTGGTGTGTGGTGTGTGGTGTGTGGCGGTGGTGTGTTGGTGGGGTTGTGGCTGGGCACGCACTCGTCCATCCGGACGGCGGCTGGTGTGCTTGTGTGTTCGTGTGCGTGCTTTGCTTGGCCGGGTCGGGCGGGCCGGCCTCCCGGGCGCGTTGTGGTGCGCCTCACCTTTTCCTTTGGCCGCTTTGTCTTTCTGCTTTGCTCGGCCCCCTCCGGGCTGGGGTTGCCCCTCTCTCTTTCGCTGCTGTTGCCGTTCCTCGTTGGCTGGGGTTTGTGGTGTGTGGGTTGGCTGTTGCCTGGCACCTGTTCGTGTGCCGTGGTTCGTTGCGTGTTGTGCGCGCTCTCCGGGTTTGTGGCACCCGGCGGCCGTCGCTGCTTGGCACCTGCCCGTGTGCCCTGGTTGTGGCCGGCAGCGTGCCTCTCTGGCGTGCCTCGTGGCCCCGCGTGGTGCCCCGCGCCTCGTCCGGTCCGGTCGCTCTCGGTGCTCCGGTCGGCTTTCCCGACGCCGTGGTGCCTTTCCGCACCCCGGGAGCTTGCGCCCCCGGCTTTACTGGGCGGCTGCGCGGGGCACGCGGAGGCCGGCCGAGAACCGGGCTCATTGTGCCTGCCGCTGGCCCCCGCCGAGGCAGGGGCGCTGGGCTCGCTCCGCGTCGTACCCGTTCGGCGCCCCGCGATGGGGTTGTCCCTGGCGGGTCCCTCGGGCGTCGGTCTTGGGCTGCGTGCGCTGCGGTGGTTGGCGTGTGTGGACCCGGTCACTGACGCGTCCGGTTTCCCGTACCGTCCGTCTTTCGACGGGGGACTCGGCCGGTGCACCGGGGCTGTTTCGTGTGGACGCCGACACCGCCCCTTGCGGGTCGGAGGACGCCACGCCCGGGTCCCGTGCGTGTTTGCGTGTGCTTGCTCTTCTTGGCCGGGTCGGGCGGGCCGGCCTCCCGGGCGCGTTCTGGTGCGCCTCACCTTTTCCTTTGGCCGCTTTGTCTTTCTGCTTTGCTTGGCCCCCTCCGGGCTGGGGTTGCCCCTCTCTCTTTCGCTGCTGTTGCCGTTCCTCGTTGGTTGTTTTTCTCGGCCTCCCGCTGCCTGGCTCTCCGTGCGTTCGCGCCTCGCTTGTGTCTCCCGCTTGGCCGTTGGTTGCTCTTTGGTGGTTGCTCCCCCGCCCCCCTCCCCTTTTGTGTCTCGCGGTTTTTGGTCGCTCCTGCTTTGTGCCTTGGTGTTTTTTTTTTTTTTCCTTCGTCTTTTTTCTCTGTGCGCCCACGTTGCCTTGGCTTTCTCTGGTTTCCGGCCCCGGGTGCCCTGGGCCTCGGCGCTTGCGTTGTTTGCTTTGTTGGCCTTCCGCTTCTCGGCTCTCCGTGCGCTTGTCCTTCTTTCGTGCTTTCCGCCTGGTTGTTGGCTGCTCCTGCCTGGTTGCTGCCCCCCCCCCCCCCCCTTTGTGTCTCGCGGTTTTCGTGTCTGCCGCTCGGTGCTGTGTGCCGTGTTGTGCTGTGCGTCCCTGGGTGCGGTGCCGCGCCGCGCTGCTGCGCGCTCTGTCGCCCGGTGTTGTGCTGTCGTGTGCTGTGTTGCGCTCGTTTGCTGCCGCTGCTTGTTGCGCCGTGCCCTCTGGCGCTGCCCGTCGCCCTGGGGCCCTGTGCTTTGCGGCGCTGCGTTCTGCGGTGTTCCCCCGCGCTGTGTGCTCTGTGCTGTGTGTGTTTTGTCGTGACGCGGTGGTGCGTGCTGATGTTCGCCGCTCTGCCCTGTGCTGTGTGTGTCTCGGGGTGCTGTGCTGTGCGTTCCCTGTGCTCTCCGTTCTGTGCGGTGCTGTGCTTCGCTGTGCTGGTGCGCTCGCGTTGTGCTGTTCGTGTGGTGCGTGCTGTTGCTGGCGCCTGGTGCTGTGGTGCGCTGCTGTGTGTTGTGCTGTTTCCTGTGGTGTGCCGTGGTGCGGTGCTGGGTCTGGTGGCCCGTGGTTGTCTGCTGGTGGCGTGTTTCGGTGTCGGTGTCCCTGTCTTGCCGCGTGGTCTGCTTCCCTGTGGTTGGTGTGGTTTGCTGTGGTGCCCTGCTTTCCTGTGTCGTGTTCTGTGGTGCTGTGCTGTCGCGTGGTGCTGTGCTGTTGTGCTCTGCTGTCGTGTCGCGGTGCTGTTGGGGCTTGCTTTGCCCTCCTGTGGGCTGTCGTGCTGTGCTGTGTTGTGCTGTTGGTTGGCTGTGCTGTTTTTGGCCCGGTGGTGGTGTCTGCGTGCTGTGGTGCTCTTTTCCTCGTGCTGTGCGTTCCCTGTCTTCTCCGCTCTGTGCGCTGCGGTGCCTTGTTGTGCTGGCTGTGGTGCCCTGCTTCCCTGTGTCGTGTGCTGCAGCGTTGTGCTGTCGTGTGGTGCTGTGCTGTCGTGCTCTGCTGTCGTTTTGCGGTGCTGTTTGTGTTTGCTTTGCCCTCCTGCGGCCTGTCGTGCGGTGGCAGTGTGGTCTGCGCTGTTGTTGGTGCCTCGTGCTGTGGCGTGTCCCTGTGCGTTGTGGTGTCTCCCTGGGCATTCTGCGGTGTGGTGGTGCTGCTCTGGTGCGTCGTGGTGTCTTGCTGTGCTGTGCGTTGTCCTGTGGTGTCCTGCGCCCTGTGCCGTCCCCTGCGGTGCCGTGCTGCCCTGCGGTGCTGTGCTGGTTGGTTGTGCTGTGCGGTTGTCTGCGCTGCTGGTGTTTGTTTCTCCTTTTGTCCTCTTTTCCTTTGCTAAAAACTCCTGCCGTTTTTCCGTGCCTTTGAAAACTTTCCGAAAACCAAAAATTTAAAATGTTTCTCTTTAGAAAATCAAACTCTACGCAACTCACGCACGCAGGCAAGCAGCAATACCAAGGTGAATTTTCTGACTTACGCGTTGCCACGCGGCCGCGAAGATGTTGGTCTTGCTTGCAAGGGGTTGACCGCTTTTCCCCCAGGGCCGGTCGCCTAAGCTGACGAAAAGGAGTGAGGGGGGGCTCGAGGGAAGGGGGGTGGGTGCATGGAGAAGGAAAGAAAAGGAAGGGAAGCAGGGCGAAGGGACGCGGCGGCTTAGAAACATTTTTTTTCGAGTTTTACGCGCTGCTCGCGACGCGTTTTTCTTTGCGCCTACGGCTAGTTGGACGACGAGAGGGACGGCGTTAGGGTCCTACGAGCGTTACGGTTGTTACGGCGCTAACTATTCACCTATTTCACGTCGAAAAATTTTTCGTCGCATTTTTACGTGTTTCGCAGCGCGACTTTTGGCCTAAGCGTTTTTTATGTTAATTACCTTTAATTTAAGCTATTTAGAAAGGTGGCCCACAAGTAAGTAAGGTGGCTAAATAACCCCTGCCGCCCGGGGGGTCCCTACCTCTTCAAACAAGAGAGCAGAATCAGAGGTGGCCCACAAGTGGGCAAGCTGGCTACATAACCCCTGCCGCCCGGGGGGTCCGAACCGATTCAGATCGGGGGGCAGAATCAGAGATGGTGCACAAGTAGGCAAGGTGGCTACATAGACCCTGTCCCCCTGGGGGGTCCCCACCGCTTCAGAGCGGGGGGCAGAATCCCAGGTGGCCCACAAGTGGGCAAGGTGGCTACATAACCCCTGCCGTCTGGGGGATCCCCACCGATTCAGAGCGAGGGGCAAAATCAGAGGTGGCCCACAAGTAAGGAAGGTGGCAACATAACCCCTGCCGCCGGGGGGTCCCTACCTCTTGAGAGCGTAGAGCAGAATCAAGGGTGGCCCACAGGTGGGCAGGGTGGCTACATAACCCCTGCCGCCTGAGGGGTCCCGACCTCTTCACAGCGGAGGGCAGAATCAGAGGTGGCCGACAAGTGGGCATCGTGGCTACATAACCCCTGCCGCCTAGGGGGTCCCGACCGCTTCAGAGCAAGGGGGCAGAATAAGAAGTGGCGCACAAGTGGGCAAGGTGGCTACATTACCCCTGCCGTCTGGGGGGTCCCCACCGCTTCAGAGCGGGGGGCAGAATCAAAGGTGGCCTAGAAGTGAGGAAGGTGGCTACATAACCCCTGCCGACCAGGGGGTCCCGACCTCTTCAAAGCGGAGAGGGGAATCACAGGCGGCCCACAAGTGGGCAAGGTGGCTACATAACCCCTGCCGCGTGGGGGGTCCGAACCGAATCAGATCGGGGGGCAGAATCAGAGGTGGCCCACAAGTAAGTAAGGTGGCTGAATAACCTTTGCCGCCCGGGGGGTCCCTACCTCTTCAAACAAGAGAGCAGAATCAGAGGTGGACTTCAAGTAGGCAAGCTGGCTACATGACCCCTGCCGCCCGGGGGGTCCGAACCGATTCAGATTGGGGGCCAGCATCAGAGATGGCCCACAAGTAGGCAAGGTGGCTACATAACCCCTGTCGCCTGGGGGGTCCCCACCGCTTGAGAGCGGGGGGCAGAATCACAGGTGGCCCACAAGTGGGCAAGGTGGCTACATAACCCCTGCAACCTGGGGGGTCTGAACTGATTTAGAGCGGGAGGCAGAATCACAGGTGGTTCACAAGTGGGCAAGGTGGCTACATAACCCCTGCCGCCTGGGGTGTCCTTACCTCTTCAAACAAGAGAGAAGAATCAGAGGTGGCCCACAAGTGGACAAGCTGGCTACATAACCCCTGCCACCCGGGGGGTCTGAACCAATTCAGATCGGGGGGCAGAATCAGAGATGGCCCACAAGTAGGCAAGGTGGCTACATAGACCCTGTCGCCTGGGGGGTCCCCACCGCTTCAGAGCGGGGGGCAGAATCACGGGTGGCCAAGAAGTGGACAACATGACTACATAACCCCTACCGCCTGGGGGTTCCCCACCACTTCAGAGGGGGAGGCAGATTCAGAGGTGGCCCACAAGTGGGCAAGGTGGCTACATAACCCTGCCGCGTGGGGGATCCCGACATCTTCAGAGCGGAGGGCAGGCTCAGAGGTGGCCCACAAGTGGGCCACGTGGCTACATTACCCCTGCCGTCTGGGGGGTCCGAACCGATTCAGACCGGGGGGCAGAATCAGAGATGGCCCACAAGTAGGCAAGGGGGCTACATAACCCCTGCCGCCCGGGGGTCCCCACCTCTTCAGAGCTGGGGGCAGAATCACTGGTGGCCCACAAGTGGGCAAGGTGGCTACATGACCCCTGTTGCCTGGGGCGTGCGCTTTAAAGCGCGGGTGGGGGGGGAATAAGGGGTGGCCCACAGGTCGGCATCGTGGCTACATAACCCCTATCGCCTGGGGGGTCCCAAGCGCTTCGGAGCGGGGGGCATATTCAGAGGTGGCCCAAAAGTGGGCAAGGTGGCTACATAACCCCTGCGGCTTTGGGGGTCCCCACCGCTTCAAAGCGGGGAGCAGAATCAGTGGTGGCCAACAAGTGGGCAAGGTGGCTACATAACCCCTGCGGCTTGGGGAGTCCCCACCGCTTCAAAGCGGGGAGCAGAATCAGTGGTGGCCAACAGGTGGGCAAGGTGGCTGGATAACCCCTGCCGCTTGGGGCGTCCCCACCACTTCAGAGCGGGGAGGGGAATCAGAGTTGGCCCACAAGTGGACAACGTGGCTACATAACCCCTGCCGCCTGGGGGGTACGAACCGATTCAGAGCGGGAGGCAGAATCACAGGTGGCCCACAAGTGGGCAAGTTGGCTACATAACCCCTGCCGCCTGGGGTGTACCCACCGATTCAGAGCGGGGAGGGGAATCAGAGTTGGCCCACAAGTGGACAACGTGGCTACATAACTGCTGCCGCTCGGGAGGTCTCCACCTCTTCAGAGCGGGGGGCATCATCAGAGGTGGCCCACAAGTGGGCAAGGGGGCTGCGGAACCCCTGCCGTCTGGGGGGTCCCCACCTCTTCAGAGCGGGGGGCATAATCAGAGGTGGCCCACAAGTGGGCAAGGTGGATACATGACCCCTGCCGCTTGGGGCGTCCCCACCGCTTCAGAGCGGGGGGCAGAATCAGAGGTGGCCCACAAGTGGGCAAGGTGGCTACATAACCCCTGCCGGCTGGGGGGTCCCCACCGCTTCAGAGCGGGGGGCAGAATCTGAGGTGGCCGACAAGTGGGCAAGGTGGCTAAATACTCCCTGCCGCCTGGGGGCTCCCCACCGCTTGAGAGCGGGGGGCAGAATCAGAGGTGGCCCACAAGTGGGTAATGTGGATACATAACCCATGCCGCCTAGGGGGTCCCCAACACTTCAGAGCGGGAGGCAGAAGCAGAGGTGGCCCACAAGTGGGCAATGTGGATACATAACCCATGCCGCGTGGGGGGTCCCCAACGCTTCAGAGCGGGAGGCAGAATCAGAGGTGGCCCAAAGGTTGGCAAGGTGAATACATAACCCGCGCCGCCTGGGGGGTCCCACCGCTTCAAAGGGGAGGGCAGAATCAAAGGTGGCCCACAAGTGGGCAAGGTGGCTACATAACCCCTGCCGCCTGGAGGTGGCACGAGCTTCAGAGTAGGGGGCAGAGTCAGAGGGGGCCCACAAGTGGGCAAGGTGGCTATTGTTATGGCTTCGAACAGCAGCAGCGCAGCAGCGCGCAAGTCGCAAGTCGCAGTCGCAATCGCGCTGACAGTCTGTGAATAATAAAGAAGCATCGAATGCCAACTGTGAATGAGCGCTGTAAGATACTTCGATCCTTGAACAGGGTTTATGTCTTCGAGATTGTGTTATTATTGGTGCCCCGTCTAAAGATCCTGCGCAGAAGAGGTTTGTTGTATTTTGGGATTTTCGAGAAACAAGAGGCACAGTCGAGTTCCCAAGAAGCAAACCACAACAAGTGGTAGCCAGCTAGGTGGCGGGGAGGATCAATCTTCGAGATCAATCTTCGACGCCGCAACGCCAGCAACTTGATTTGGACTTCGATCTACAATGGAGCGGCCCTTCGACGACGCAGCGATGCTGCATTTCATCAGAGACAGTTTGTTTCGAAGTGATTCACCCTTGCATCACTCACATCATTTTGGACCTCGTTAGAGCAGTTCATCGCAGAGCGCATCGCTAGTCGAGAAAGCGAGTGGTTTCCATGTCTCTCTCGTGATCTTCACAGCTGTTCGCAGAAGCTTGCAGATACTCAAGCCAAAGTTATCGAATTGGAACAACGCATCGATGTATTGCAGGCAACAGCAGCAAGTGCTACAGCAGCAACTGGCCAGCGCATCGATACCTCGCAGTCCTCGACGGAAAATGCAACTCAAGCTGCTGCAAATGAACTCCGACACGTAGAACATGAATTGTCACAATGTTACGCTCTTCTCAACGAATTTATACGAACCTCGAGTCCACCACCTCCGAACAGCATCCAGTTTCCACAACCACAACCACCGTCTTCTTCGAATTCGAACCAACCTCACCCTCCACAACAACCACTCCCACAGCGGCCTACCTTCGAACCACTACCCCAGTTCGTAGTTCAACGTGCTCCTTCGCAGGAGATTTTGGGACGCCGCGTCGAGCGCCTGAACAAACTGGTCAAGAGGTTCACGGGTAAACCTGGATGTGGAGAATTTGGAACATGGAAAGAAGATTTACTACGAGCCTTCACTTTGTCGGACATCACCTCACCCGTCAATCAGGCAGCAACGATGTCATTCCTCCTCGATGGTGATGCCGCTGAGTACTATCACAGCCTGACAAAAATGTACAGGATGACAGGTTCGAGCTCATGCGTGTGTTAGGCCAGCGTTTCGACTGCATATCCCATGAGCCAGTGTATTTGTCGAGAATGTTGAGCTTGAAAGAGAGCGAGTTCCCCCGACATGCAGATTACGTTCGAGAATTTCGTACATGCGTTATCAAGTCGAAGGTAAACACCAGTGAACTCCAGATGGGTTTCCTCGTAGAAAAGTTTTTAGTGGTTTCAGCACTGTGTTTTTGCTTCTCTTGCTGCTTGCTGTTGCTGTAGGGTGTCCTGCTGCTTGTTTTTGGAGATGAAAAGCTTTTGTTTGTTGAAATACAGTAAATCCAAGTCAATCCAGGATAACCCAAGCCAGAACTGTGCAAGGAGAAGAGAATTCAGGATCAAAGCCCGAAGGGCTGCAGTGTAAACAGTGAAAGATGATAGGATATTCACAGAAACTGCAACTCAGGTCACAAATGAATGCATATTCACAAAGATAGCTGAAATGTTTTGGAAAAGAGTTAGAAAACTGCCCCATGGTCACTCTATCTCCATAGTGCCATCTCAGGAGATGTGCACTCTTTGTTTTGGGTCCCATATGTGCTGAGGTGGCAGGGCATGTGGCGATGAGCTCACTGCCATGTCACATGGGATCTTCCTACTTAGCTAGGCTGACCAGGAATTGAACCCAGGACCTCTCAAAAAGAGGTGCCCAGCCCCCTAGGGGGCATACCACTAGGATAGCTAAGAATTCATGGAAAAACATAGATAAATTCATAGGCTCTGCCTTGGATATGTCAGTTCTCAGTCAACTCAGGAAAGGATGATTTACCTCAGATTAAAAGGGGATTAAGGGGTCCACTCCATATCCTGATTGGGTGTTTGGTTCCATAGGTCAAAATGTGTTATCACCAGTTTTGGTGGGGCCAATACTAAGATAGAAATGCTTGGATGCTCAGTGCATCCCTAATACAACTAGAGTATGCCTCAAAGCATTGGAAAAGCACTTTTTCTTACTCCCGCCTTGTGCTGTGGTGGCCACCACTGTCGCATTTTAGGAAAAAGGGATTTTTTCTTGGCCTTTCCTTGGTTTCCACATCTACTTTAAAATACCTACAGTTTCCCTCACACTGGAAAATGAGCGCTCACCATGGCTGGCGCTCTTTTGCTGCTCTGTATGTAACATTTCCTACAGAGGACTCAGCGCTCATGGCGCTGCCGGGGCTCCTGTGGCTTGGTTGGGTTAGTATGGGAGCATGCCAAACATGTGCATATGCATCCCTCCCTCCAAGACGCAGCGTCGACACAAACCCAACGCAAGACACAATATACACACTGGCATGGGTTCTCGTAAACCTGCTGGCGACCTGTGACCTGTCTTAGGGTGAAGGGAGTCTCAAAAAAATTAAATTGCCCCTTGGTGGGGTCTTGGTTCTGCTCAGTCTCTCCAGGCACCTGCATTTCGGCCCGAACACGGCCTACTCAGCGAGGCTGCGCGTGGGTATCTGCAGAGGCAGGAATGGGAGAATTATGGACGAATCCACCCAAAAACGAAGCGACGACATCAAAATCCGTCAAATGACGGCGTAGAATTTTTCTGAAACAACACACCTGAGCAGAATCCAATTGTGCATCAGAAGCACATTTTTATAAAAATTATAGTCATCTCTGGATTTTTTAAATCCAGAAATTCATACGCATAAAAAGGCGGCGCGCAGGAGCGGCTCCTAGCGAAGCGCCGGAAAATGGAGAAATAATGGAATTATAAACGTATGTCTCACGTAGTCTTGAAAATGACGAGACACACATTAATAAATAAACATACAGATTCCACCCACACTATCAGAAGAATCAAAAATTCAAGAATTCGAGAATGAACGAAAAAGACTTCAATGAATCAGGTATAAACTACAGGTACGCTCGTCTCGTATGCCGCATACACATTGCTCGTCTCGTGTCTCCGTGAACGAGTCTTGTAGCAGCGCTAAAAACGATAGAACGCGATAGAGGGATTGATTAGAAAGATTGCAGATGATTAGCGGTCAGATCAGGGTGATTAGACATACACACAAGTTCATAGCAACGTTCTTCGCGTGTGCCCCTCACTTGCTCTCTCTCTCCAGCGGTAGGTAAGGTGAGTAAGCCCAGGCGGGGCCACCCCCTGGGCGAGTTCGTGATTACGGTTGAGATGGGCAGGTTTGCCCAAGTGGGTCGTGCATACTCGCGCATGCACACACGCATTAAAGGGTAGGCCACGCGAAGTGCGCACGGTAAACCCTGTTTAGGCTACCCAGGGGCTCCTCGGTACGTTCTTTAAGAGAACCTGAGGAGTCCCTTAACGCTTGCTTGCTTGACAGAGGTAGCTGGTCCTCCAGCGTGTTTGCGGACAGTGTATTATAGGTCACACTGAGAACCGTATAATACGGGGAGTGTGGCTTGTTTCCTCCGCCGCAAACGCCTCTTCATTTGCCTTTGCTTTACAGGTCGGCTAGTAGGGTGACTGGTGCAGCAGCATACCATTTTCTTCATGCCCTGCTAAACGAGGGCGCAGATCACACAAACAAGTAAGTCCCCTCTGCCTGTGGCAGAGCAGGGAGTCCGACTCCATCGACGTCTGCGCCGTGCACGCAAGAGCACCTCTTCCCTCCAAGCCCTAGCAGGGGAAACGCGTTGT
This sequence comes from Eutreptiella sp. 'Long Island Sound 2002', assembly GCA_964036045.1. Taxonomy (NCBI): domain Eukaryota; phylum Euglenozoa; class Euglenophyceae; order Eutreptiales; family Eutreptiaceae; genus Eutreptiella; species Eutreptiella sp. 'Long Island Sound 2002'. The sequence continues at coordinate 154,639,943 of OZ038378.1, forward strand.
GGCGTCCCCTGTTAGGCCACAGTCGCTTAGCAGCGCTGTGTTCTCTTGTCATCTTCACAGGAGGGTCGTTAGGACCCATGAGACCTTTGCCTTCGCAACGCCCAGTAGAGTGTGCGTGTAGGAGTGGTAGTCCTGAGTGGGGGCTTGAGCCAGTTGCCCCAGTGCTCGCCCACCAGGATGGTGCCACTGTAGGGGGTGTAGGACCCGTAGTGCATGTGTCACTGTCCCACCCGTTTCCTGCAATTTTAGCAGGGTTGGTGGGCTGTGGCAGTGGTTAGGTCAGTGTTTTGGCCACTTAGCAGAACGGCGTTTTCAAGCCTTCATAGCTTTTGGCCACCCCTCCCTGTAGTAGACAGATAGGTAGGGAAAACAATACCTGGATTAGTACGCTGGGTATTCCCCAAAGGTTTTGCGCCAGCACAGAAATTGGGCGCTTAGGGGAGGGGAGACCCGGGGCGTACCCCGTGGCATCAATAAGCCAACCCTCCAGGTTAAGCAAGCGTGCAGACTTGGGTATAACTAGGACACCACTTCTGCGGCTTGCTCTCAGGACCTTAGGACTAGCACACTCACACATACGCTTTGGCAGGTAAGGGTAAGGTTCAGTCCCTAGCTTTAGTCTTGGAGGCAAGCGTCTCAGCGAGCCTCAGCAACTCACCAAGGTTGTTCTGGGACAAGTAGTCAACCAGAACTGAGTTTAGGCGTCCCTCAGGTAGAACAAATGCAGAGAAGGGCTCCCAGGTGGCCTCTTCGACTCCAAACCCTTCCCAGAGGGTGAGGAAGCGCCAACCCTGGCGATAGCGGTGGCGTAGGACAGACTTCACCAGGTAGAAGACTTCCTTAGCCATCTCCTCGGCGTTCATGTCGGGGAGTTCACCTTCAACTTCCATAGGGCTGGCAGCCCCTTGTAGGTCCAGAGCGGCGATTTCCTCGTTGTTCAGCTCCCACTCCTCCCCACAGAGGTCTTCAGGATCATGGTAGCGCTTCAGGTGTTGAGCAGCGCACACCAGGGTCCCCCCTAGACGGGGAGAACACCGCACGGTGATACGGTGTCCATCCACTGATAGAATCTTGTACGGCCCGAAGTATGGGTCATCGCTGGTAGAGCGTGGCCAGGCGGGTAGTCGACTGTGGTGCACCAGCACCCAGTCCCCCTCTTGGTAGGTGGCCGGCACTCGGTGCTTGTTCTTCTTGTTCCACTGACGCTCCCTCACTCTCTGGAGCATAGCCTTGGCCTTGTCCACCTTCGCTTGTTGCTCTTGGACCCATTCACCCACAGAAGAATGGGTGTCCTCTGGATAGGGGGCATGTAGGAACCATGCCGGGCGCCCTAGGAATAGCTCATGGGGCGAGTAGCCAGTAGCTGAACTCTCTCGGGAGTTCATCATCAAGGATATGACGGGGAGTAGTCTCACCCAGTCTCTGGTGCGCTCAGTTTTGCACCATATCCGTACGTTCTCCTTCAGGACACGGATCTGTCGCTCACATAGGGGGTTGCTCGTGTGAGAGTAGGGAATCCCCGTAGACACCTGGACATTGAGGGATCTCAGGACCCTCTTGTACCAGCCAGTATCTGAGCGTACTCGTACCTCCTCATCGGAGTTGATCTCCTTGGGCGCCCCATAGACACAAAACCACTCCTCCAGGAGTATCTTGATAGTCTCCTCCCCGGTAATGTGCTTGGTACATGGGAACACCCTGGTAAATCTGGTCAACCCACAGGTTACCACGAGGGCGAAGTCATAGCCCCCGAACTTCGGCATCTCCGTGTAGTCCACGTATAGAACACTGTTAGCACAGTGAGGGATGGGCAGGGTCGAGTAGAGACCTCTGTCCCTGATATCCCCTGGTTTACTGCTATGGGTCTTCAAGGCTGAAATATCCTTTATTGCAACTATCTCCAAAATGCAAGATGTTTCGGAAATGCCAAGATACCCAAAATGCAGAGATGTAATGGACTCCAACAGGATCTCACCCCATGCAGCAGCACAATCACCAAAAGCGTTGAACAGTCATTAAATCATTGTTCCAAAGGACCCTGTGCAGAGATCATTGTAATTCAGAGGGATAACCAAAAATAACTGCACACTTCACAGATCGTAATTCGTAATTCTACAACGTAAATCGGTGTTACTCAACACTTCTTGACTATTAAATATTGCCGAATCGTTAGGCCGATCCTACTGCCTTATTGTCAAATCCTAGCTCTGAGCTGCTGCCACTTACACTCCCCTCCCAAGACTCTCAGCACATCAGTGGAAGTGATGAGCGTCTGAAAATTGGTTGATCGGGCCGAAAATCCAGGACTGCAGTGGCAGCCCAGCGAAAGAGGAGTCAGTCTGCTCTCAAAGAGAGCACCACCCAGCACTGCCCTGCATGCAAGCCATGTGGTTGTGACAGGCCCATTAATTAAAAGCAACTAATGGCAGAAGACACCCAGAAAAGACTGAGCTCGTACGATTGTCCCTGTGGATTGGCTGTCGGCTTGGCGAGAACCTGAGAAGGAAAGCAGCAAGAAATGACTACTCAGCAATCAATGACCATTCAAACACACAAGAAAAAATTGAAACAGATCGGGAAACAGGCAAATGGTCACTGTGCCGGCGCAGCCGGTGTCCATCACTGCACCCTGACCCAACAGGGCATGACAGAGCCGCGCTGCCCTCTGTACTCAGCAAATTGGTGTAGAAGTTACAGGTCATAGAGTATGCCGAAGCATATACTCGAACCAGCACAGCAAACCTAACACACAGACATACAGGAGGAGAACACAGGATAATTACTGCAAATATTTCATCAAGCCATGACGGCGACAGTAATCCTCAACCCTGTCATTATTGCCACCAACGAACTTCCTGATATCCTCCCAGGTCCGATCAGGATGTCCCATCCATGCTATACAAAGCTCCACCTTTTGATAATTTTTCTTGGGGCCAGAACCCCTGTGGTCCAAACGTTGCTCAACATTATAAGTGTCATCACTCGGTGGAAGCTGTCGGTCAGAGTAGTAGCTGAGAGGCACCTTGGTTTTGGGATTAGGGGACCTGTAATACTTCAGCCTCTCACGCTGCAACACCTGCTGACCTGTGGGTCCACTGTTGGTCTGTACCAAATATCTGCCCCCCCCAATCCACCTTAAAATTTCGTAGGGACCTTGCCAAATTCGTTTCAACTTGTTGAAATTGGGCTGGTACTTGCGCGGCAGGTCACGAACCCACACCCTCTCCCCCTCCCGGAAGGGTATGTCCCTGAATTTGGCAGTCAATTTGGCTGAAGCGTCGTGGTGCAACTTGACCAGATGGTCATGCACCTGCTTGCGCTCAGAGGCCAGGCGATCAAAAAAATCCTGCGCCTCTTGTGCCCCCTCGCCAGGGACAATGGGCGGACACTCCCCAAATCCCACAGGATCGCTCCCAAAAACCAATCTGTGGGGGGAATAGGGGGCCACCAGATCATTGTAATTCAGAGGGATAACCAAAAATAACTGCACACTTCACAGATCGTAATTCGTAATTCTACAACGTAAATCGGTGTTACTCAACACTTCTTGACTATTAAATAGTGCCGAATCGTCAGGCCGATCCTACTGCCTTATTGCCAAATCCTAGCTCTGAGCTGCTGCCACTTACATTTACAGGACCTGCACGGGCACTTGTCCACGATAGGCTGGAGGGTTTTCCGCAGTTGGTCGTCAGTCCAGGTAGTGTGGAACCACTGCTTGAACAGCCTCAGGGTACGGTCAGCACCCACATGACCGCTGGACTCATGGGTCCACTTCAGCAACGCTGGGACTCTGTCACTAGGCACCACGATACGGTCCTCGTGCCAGAAGTAGCTCTTGTCCCTCTTCCACTGGTCTTGGTTTACCAGGAGGGGTTCGAGGCGTTTCTCCAGGCGCTTGTAGATATCCCCAAACTCCTGTAGGTACTCCGATTGTTGGAGTCCATCCAGGGGGCGTATCATCGTCATGTTGAGGTCCAAGTGGACGTCCATGCGGCTGAACGACTCCTTAGCCAGCGCTTCAGACCGGGCACCAATCAGGGCGTCGAAGTTGTTGCTGCTGATGTAGTCGGCACACTCGTTCTTCACTCCCTGGATATGGTGTACTGTCAGCCGTAGTTGACTGAGGTAGGTCCACCAGCGCCGTCGCTTGGCCTTCTCAGGTGGGGGACCCTTCTGGAAACTGCGGACCGGTTCTTGGTCGCACAGCCAGACCACAGGGTTACTCCCCAACAGTCGTGCTTGTGAGGATAGCACCAGCATACCCGCGAGCAATTCCTGCTCATAGGTGGAGTAGTTCCCCCTGGCCTTGTTCCACTTCCAGTTCCAGTGGCCCAGAGGTACTAGGACCCACTTGTCGTCAGGGTAGCTGTGCTTGAGGGTTCCATCTCGGTTGAGACCTTCCGTCCCCCATTGGGAAATGGCCGAGTCGAACTCCTCCTTCTCTAGTGCTTGCCATTGGAACAACGTTCCACCACCGCCCACATTGCTGGCCCCGGTCACCAGGATAGGTAGGTAGGTAGGTAGGTGCACTCGGTCGTGGAGAGGCGCCCCTTGGTTCCCCCTGGCGTCGCCCCTGTGACGAACAGAAAGAGGCTCCGCGCGTGAAGAGGGGAGGCGGCTTACATCCCGCTAGACCTGACTGTTGGCCCCCAACTAAGCGGCCCCGGCATCACGGAGAGGGCTGATCGCCGCCGGCGTGACATGCTTGTCTCGCCGGGAGGGTGTGCCCCCGTGCTTGCGCACGTCCCCTCCTTTGGGCGGAACCCTAGAGATTCACCGGACTTCCTGGCGTATCCCGTTCCCAAGGCATGCGTCGGTCACCAGGACAATCTCCCCTTGTGCTCTAGGCACGCCCAAGCACTTAGCGTTGGCTACTTTATCTTTGAGCTCGTCAAGCGCTTGTTGCTCTTGTGGGCCCCAGCGCCAAGTAGTACTCTTCTTGATCAAGTCCGTCAGAACGGCGCTGGTGTAGGTGAAGTTTTTGATGTGGCGGCGATAGAAGTTGCACGCCCCAATGAAACTGCGTACATCATGAAGTCCTTTCTTGGGGTCTTCGTGTCGTACCTTGGCATCCATCAGGGGTTTGGCCTTAGAGGCCGCTAGGGTCCACCACCCATAGCCAACGTCGAACCCCAGGTACTGCATGGTCTCCTGTATGAACTCGCACTTCTCTAGCTTGAGTCGTGTGTGGTTCTCCTGGCAGACCGCAAAGAACTCACCCAAGAGGATTAGGTGATCCTCCTGGGTATTGGTCCCGAGGCATACATCGTCGATGTGAGCCTCCATCTGGGCACCACGGGATATGAGCTCCTGCACCTTAGGTCTCCTTCGTAGGATGGACAAGATCTTGTTCATCAGCTCTTGGAATAGAGCGGCTGCATTAGCCACGCCAAACGGCATGACCTTCCACTTGAATACCCTCTCCTGAGGGGTGATGAAGGCCAGTAGTTCCTGTGCGTTGGGCGTCAGGTCCACTTACCAGAATCCGCTTCGCTTGTCCATTTTGGTCTTGTAGCGACAGGAGGCTATCTTCTCCGGGGTAGACTCCAAATTTGGGAATGGACCCTGAGTGGTTCAGTGTCTTCTTGTTCAGCTCTCCATAGTCCACTACCAGCCGTTTGGGTGTAGACCCAGGTTTAGCCACCAGGAAACAGGGGCTGCAGTGTAGGGGGTAGTCCCCGTCCTTGTACTCCAGGACTAGGCCAGCGTCGATACATTCTTGTATCTGTCGCTCAATCTCGTCGGCCTGCTCTTTAGGAGCTCGATAGGGTCTCCTCCGGATCTTGTGACCCACGAACTCGGGTTTCAGCTTGAGGTCCATCTGTACCAGCTTGTCACATGAGGCTGGAGGGGGTAGTTCTCCGAACACCTCCAGATAGGTCCTTATAAGCTTCTGTACCCGCGGGTCCAATATCTTGATCTTGTCCTCCATGTCCTCGTCAGAGTGTAAGTTGCTTGCCCCCTGAGTAATAGACGTCGGGAGGTGGTCCTCCACCGACTCTTCGCCCGTGGTAGTGTCCTTCAGCCCTTGGTAGGCATATAGAAGGTCTTGTTCAACCATCTCCGGTGGACGATGGCAACATAGGCACGCTCGAGGGGGTTCACATACACATTCCTCCGAGAGGTCGTCCTCATCAGGGGTCCTCACATGGGCGCCCCAAACGCTCTTCATGAGCTTAAGATCTACCTCCCTTTGCCAGGTGGTGATCTTCTGTTCGAGGTCCTCCTTCAATTGGGATAGGTCTCCCATACGTCCTTGCTTCAGTGGCCATGAGCTGCGGGTAGGCTTCGCGTAGCATAGCTTTTTCGCCACCAACTTCCTCTTGGAATCCACATACTCCCTGAGCCTGGATCGAGGGTCCAGCTCTTCGTCCACGGGGTCTTCCACCCTCATGGAGAGTAGGGATTTCAGTGGGGCGACGTACTCGGCGTTCTCCACTTCCTCCACACAGGTCTGCACGAAGAAGGCGTCGTGCTCAGTTTCGTCATCTGGATGGATAGAGCTAGGTAGCTCAGATAGTCCACACTCAGAGACTCCATCAGGAACAGGTACATGACAAGGAGAGGTGGGGGCGTTGGTGTCAGTCACGACGTACTCATCTCCTCCTGGTGTAGTGTCAATAGCATCTTGAGGTCGTAGGTGATCCTTCAAGTCACCCAAGGCGAGTCCATCGCTTTCTCGTTGTATAGCCTGGACCAGAGTCGGGTCCAGATCCTCCCAGGGAATGGAGGTAAGACCTCTGTCCACCACGCTAAGCATACTCCCCCATCCGGGCTTCCCAGTAGGCGTCTTGCGTCCCAGAGGCACGTAGATGGCCTCATCAGGCAAACGAACAGAGCTGATAGTCAGCCTGTCCAGGAGCTTTCGCCAGTACTCGTTGCCCCCATGGGCTCCCCAATCGGGGGAACACAGGACCATACGGGAACGTTCCAAGGCCACCTTGGTCACCACCTTCCCCAGTTCACTGAACCTGGGGTTCCCGTAGGCCATCCCGAAAGAGGGCCAGTAAAATTTGTAGCTGCAGTTCTTCCCCTTGCTGCAGTAAAGGTCCAGTGCATGCTGCTTGTCGCTGGCGAACAACTCCACACTCAGGTCTTCTCGAGAGTAACCCAACTCCTTCAGACCTTGGTCTAGGACTTCCCCCAATAGTTGATAGTCCTCAGTTTTGGAGGCCGTCATCATGTTCGAGGGCTCGTCCTTCGATAGTCTCAGGTAACTCGAGGTATGTTCCGACTGCTCCAGTGGCACAGACTCTCTGCCACTGCCGTGGTCCACGTAGAGGAGGTAGGGCGCTTGCAGCGTCAGGGATTGTATCTGGGAGTGCTGTACGAAGAAGTCAGTACCCAGTACAAAGTCGAAGGCCTCCGTGTCCATCACATAGAACCGATGGGCGATAGTCTGGGAGCCCATAGGTACCTCCACTTCACAGTCCCCGCAGCTGTGCACCACATGTCCATCCCCCATGCGTATCGCAGCGATGGTCATGGTGTTCTTCAGGCTCCCACAAGGTAAAATTTTCTTGGCCACTATAGATATGGTGGCACCAGTGTCCAATACCCCCAGGTATTCGTGTCCCCCTAGTCGGATACGTACCCAAAACACCAGGTCTTGGGTGCCACCAGAGCGTCCCCGTCAGAACTCCGCGGGACAGGTCACCTCGCAATTTGCGGGCCATCCTCATGAAACGGCTCCTCTTCTTAGCGTTGCCGTCATCACCACCTTCATGTTCACGCTTGGCTCCTTGTTCTTGCTGGGCCTGCGTTTGTGAGCGTGTGGTAGGTCCAGTCTGCCCTCCAGAGGGCTCGGAGTTCCCCCCTGGATTAGGGTTGGGGTTTCCTCCGTTCTTGTCCTTGTTCTTGTTGTCGGGCTGGCGGTTAGCGCCTCCTCCTCGTCCACCTTGACCTTTGTCTTGCCCTTGACCACGTCCTTTCGACTTGCCCTTGCCGGAGTCGTTGCCCTTGCCTTTGCCTCCACATTTGCCTGAGCCTTTGCCAGGATCTTCTCCCTTAAGCTGCGCCGATAGGCGTTGCTTATGGTAGCACTCATCCTCGTAGTGCTTCCGCTTCCCGCAGAATGCACACGTGATGGTGCACCTGTAATGATCCGGCAGCTTCGCTTTGGCGCCGGTGTTCTTCTCCTGCTGCTTCCCCTGGACTACGAAGCAGTATCGCTGCTCGCAGTCAGGGGCGTGCTGCAGGTGGCCCTGCTCATCTCTGGCATCACACCAGAATAGCTCCTTCACGTTCTCCATGATACGGGCGTGGGCGTGTTTGGGGGTAGTCCCCTGCCCAGGTCGGGACCCTTGGTACCCTTTGCCATGGCCTCCAGAACCTCCACCACCAGGATGGTAGTTGTTCAAGTGCTGGTCGCTCTCCTGCTGCAGCGCCAGCTCCAGGAGCAGCACGCATAGATCCTCGTAGCGGAGGGATCTAGCCTTGCGCTCAGCCGTCGAACGGCACTCCTCCCATAGCTCTCGAGGGAGCTTGGCCACCAACCAGAACAGCAGGTCGTCGCTGCTGTAGGAACGTGGCGTCAGTCGTCCAGTCCAGTGTTCCAGATCAGCCAACAGCTCAGATACCCTGCCAGGCTTGGGGTTGTTGGGCAGCACGGGCAGGTTCTTGATCTCGGCCCTGATGGAGAGCTCGGTTTCGTAGGTCGGGTACTGCCTCTCCAGGGCAACCAACACATCGGCAAGGGTGGCGGAGTTAGTCACGATCTGCCTGACCTGCTTCTCCAGGTACTTGGTCTTGCAGCACTGCAGGAGCAGATCGCACTTCACTCGCCCACTAGCGTGGGTTTGGCCGGTCAGTCGTAGGAACCGGCCAAAATTCTCAGCGAACTCGCTGAGGTCCTTGCCTGTGAACTCAGGCAGGTTCACCACGATCTTGGAGGTGGCAATAGCCTTCGCCTCCTGAGACCTGCGTCCCTCAGGGCGTCGGGTCTTCTTCTTCTTCTTCTTCTTCTTCTTACCCCTTGGGTCCTCGGGGTCCTCAGGGTCATCGTCCTCCGAGGGCGAAGAAGAAGCCATCGACGGCGGCTCATCGTCGGAGGGGTCTCCGCCTAGATCACTGGAGCCATAAGGCTCCACGTCCACCATAGCCCTCAAGGCCGTCAGCCCCAGCCGATCCAGCTCGGCCCTCGTCGAGTTCGTCACATGGCTGTAGGGCGGCTGGGCCGTTCTCGGCACGAAAGGACTTCTCGGAATAGCTGCAGGCGTCGGCATCGGTCTGCTCCTCAGGCTCCCCAGGGTATTGGTCAACCCTGCCGCCAGGTGGTTAGCCTGTACTCGGTGGGGTGACATTCCCACCGTAGTAGGTGACGCTTGGGGCGGGATCATCAGGGGCTCCAGCTTCTCACGGATCTCTTGTGTGAGGTCGCCCACGATTTTTTGAAGTGGCTCCTCGGAGCACCTCGTTGATCTCCGACCGCGTCAGGGACCTGTTGGAGGATCTTCCCGATCCTCTACTCCTGCCACCGGGAGACTCTGGTCCTCTCCTCAACCCACTCAAGGTTGCATACCCAGGTGCATACCCAGGTGCATACCGAGGAACATCCACATAGGTTCCAGTAGCGGGTAGTGGATTGGGATATTCAGCCGCATACCATCGCGGCGCAGAGCTGGAAGCCACCGGCTCACTGGCAGTAGTTGCCTCATGGAGCGCAGTGGTAGGTGGGCCCATACCATAGGCGGGGTAGGGAGGCATGCCAGTAAAGCCTGTGCCCTCTGCCATAGGCGGGTTGGTTGTGGAAGTGGATGTTGCAGCGGCTGGGAGTGTGGTGGGTATAGGAGAGGGTGATGCGTGGAGGCCAGAAGCGCTTGGTGCGCCTTCGAAGGTAGGGACATTCGCCAGGTCTTGCCCTTGTTCCTCCCCTTCGTCTGCTTCTTCTCCCGCATCCTTCTCGCTCTCACTTCTCTTCCTCTTCACAGGCTGAGTGACCACGACCACCTCTTCGACAGACAGGGCCCCGAAGGCCGTCTGGAGTCCATCCAGGGAGTCCTCAGCCGCATCCACTGGCCCATGTAAGGGCTCCGCCGAAGGTACAGCGCCAGGTGCTGGCCTTGCCGGTGCCTCAGGCGCTGGCGCTGTCCTCGCGTCGGCGTCCTCCTTTCTTGGATCCATCTTCTTTCGCCCTTCTGCTTATATATGCCCGTACTCGGCGCACTGGATGTACGGCGCGGGGTTGCTGCCGGTGCGCAGAGACAGGCTGCCTCTTGCTACCAGAAAAGTTCATAGTGGTTTCAGCACTGTGTTTTTGCTTCTCCTGCTGCTTGCTGTTGCTGTAGGGTGTCCTGCTGCTTGTTTTTGGAGATGAAAAGCTTTTGTTTGTTGAAATACAGTAAATCCAAGTCAATCCAGGATAACCCAAGCCAGAAGTGTGCAAGGAGAAGAGAATTCAGGATCAAAGCATGAAGCGCTGCAGTGTAAACAGTGAAAGATGATAGGATATTCACAGAAACTGCAACTCAGGTCACAAATGAATGCATATTCACAAAGATAGCTGAAATGTTTTGGAAAAGAGTTAGAAAACTGCCCCATGGTCACTCTATCTCCATAGTGCCATCTCAGGAGATGTGAACTCTTTGTTTTGGGTCCCATATGTGCTGAGGTGGCATGGTATGTGGCGATGAGGTCACTGCCATGTCACATGGGATCTTCCTACTTAGCTAGGCTGACCAGGAATTGAACCCAGGACCTCTCAAAAAGAGGTGCCCAGCCCCCTAGGGGGCATACCACTAGGATAGCTAAGAATTCATGGAAAAACATAGATAAATTCATAGGCTCTGCCCTGGATATGTCAGTTCTCAGTCACCTCAGGAAAAGATGATTTACCTCAGATTAAAAGGGGATTAAGGGGTCCACTCCATATCCCGATTGGGTGTTTGGTTCCATAGGTCAAAATGTGTTATCACCAGTGTTGGTGGGGCCAATACTAAGAGAGAAATGCTTGGATGCTCAGTGCATCCCTAATACAACTAGAGTATGCCTCAAAGCATTGGAAAAGCACTTTTTCTTACTCTCGTCAGCTCTCGATTTGTTGAAGGTTTGTCGAATGACGCTGTGCGTCGGCAGTACATCGTTGAGGTCCGTTCGAGATGGCGTTCTAATAATCCATTTGGATTCGATACCTTGGTAGAGACCATCGCAGAAGCCTACATTGCGGCTGGGTATCAACTGGAAGAGGTACAAAATTCATCGAGAACGACATCAGATCACACCCTGGGTCCTGCAGTGTCGAGGCCCCTGCCTATGATGGTCCCACCTACTTCGACTATGATGGTCCCACCTACTTCGACTTCCACGTTTCCATCCAACCCTATGCCAACGCCACACGTCACCCCAATGCCGACCCCAGCTGCGGCGCCCACGGCTTCGACCGTGGCAGAGCCGATGAATCTCGATGCAATTGCCAAGCTCCGAGAAGAGTTACATGCCTACATTGGTGAACGGTTCGGACGTCAACATGGCGGACGCCAAGATGGTCGAGAAAGCAGACGTTGCTACAATTGTGGCGAACAAGGACACTTGGCCCGTGACTGTCCAAAAGGTCGACCGCCATCCCGAGGACGAGAACGTCCGGAATCACGGTCGAACACACCGAAACGAGATCAAAGTCGAGACAGCAAAGGACGGTTTCGATCCCGCTCCAAGAGCAGAGAAAGGCCTACAACGGCCTAGAAAACAATTCCGAAGACCTGGTGGCGGACGTCCTCGAGAAGAGCTGAACACCACGACCAGCACCAATAAACCCGAAAAGAATTCGACGCTTGGAGGTGTCACTGTCAAAGGAACCGAACCTGAGCATGCGTTTCTGTTCACGGTTCGGGGGCGCATTTGCGCATGTCGTGAAGACTCCTTTGACTCCAGCGTGGAACTGTTGGTCGACTGTGGGGCGATCAGCGACTTTATGTCGATGCAAACAGCAAAGAGGGCGCGACTTCCCCTCTATAAACTGAGAAACCCTGGACATGTCTTGACAGCCGGAGGTGTCCAAGTCGAAGTACCGTACTACACGCGAGCTTATGTTCGAGTTGGAGAGCTTGTATTTCGTCATCACTTCAAGGTCTTGAAGATTTTGCCGGATGTAGTGCTTGGACTACCATGGCTTCGAACCTACAATCCAACTGTCAACTGGACGGAGCGATACGCCGACATCAAACATGGTTGTCTTTTGGCGAATCACGACATTCCACCCAGCTGCAGTTTCAAGCGGCTTCGAAGCTGGACCTTCTTTCGATACTTTCATCCAGTTCCTCGAAAGCGAGTCCGGTTGGGAATCCTACCCCACATGCCAACGAACACCCTGACCTAAACTCGTCGACACACGTTCAGCGCGGTACTGACATGTATGATGAGTCCGAAACGGACGATGGTATCACTGACGAGGAGTGCAGCGATATGGAGATTGAGTACATTTCGTTGCCGAAACTCAAAAGAGAGATCCGTCGATCTGATCTCACGGGAGATCAAGTATTTCTGTGTTGCATGCCTCGACCAGCAGTGCCGGTCGATCAAATGTATAAGATGCAAGCCAGTCATGGCAATGATGACGGGCTTGACCCTGTTCGACGCAAACTACCGAATCGATTACACAAGTGGGCGGACCTCTACGACCGGGAGAAAGCGGAGTATGGAGACCTACCTCCGCATCGACCTGGAAGAGATCATCGAATACGCCTCGATTCCGAAGACAATCCACCGTGGGTACACCCTTACAAAATGGATCCGAGCCAACTAGATGAACTTCGACGACAATTGGACAAGTTGCATCGATCTGGTCGCATCAGACCATCCTCGAGTCCATACGGAGCGGGTTGCCTACTGGTGAAGAAAGCGAATGGTAAATGGCGTATGTGCGTCGACTACCGAGCGTTGAATACACGAACTGTACGAGATAGGTATCCCTGGCCATCGATCCAATCCATCTTGAGTCCACTGGGGGGTTCCACCGTATTCTCAAAGATTGACCTTGTTAGTGGGTTCCACCAGATCCGAATTCAAGACGAAGATATCAAGAAAACCGCCTTCAACACACAATTTGGCGCCTTCGAGTGGGTGGTTATGTTCTTTGGCCTCTGTAATGCGCCATCGACGTTCCAACGCGTCGTGAATGATGTCCTTCGAGACCACTTGGGGATCTTTGTATGGGTGTACATTGACGACATCCTCGTCTTCTCGAAGGATGCGGACGAACACCAACGACACCTCAACATGGTACATGAACTACTCCGTAAGCACCAGCTCTTTCCCTGCATCGATAAATCCACATTCTTTCAGAGTCGAGTACCCTTCTGTGGATACATCATCGACCAAGATGGAGTACACATGGACCCCGAAAAGATCAAGGTCGTTCGAGGTTGGCCTCCGCCAACTACGGTTCATGAAGTTCGACAGTTCATTGGATTGTGTGGATTTTACCAGCAGTTTGTCGAAGGGTTCCAAGCTGTCGCAGCCCCTCTGACTGCAATGTTTAAGGCAGACTTCGGGTGGGAATGGACAGCCGTCCACCAGGCTTCCTTCGATAAGCTGAAGCAGGCGATGATCAGTGCGACACATCTCAGTGCTATTGACCCCCGACAGCCGTATCACCTGTACACAGACGCTTCGAAAGACTGCGTGGGTGCTACGCTGGCGCAACGATGTGCGCATGGGAAATACAAGGGACATCTTCGACCTATTGCCTTCATGTCGCGGAAAATGCAGCCTGCCGAAACTCGGTACCCGATTCGAGAACAGGAGTTGTTGGCCATCGTATTAGCCTTGAAACCATGGTTTCACCTACTTCGAGGACCGCAGCAGGTGCACGTGCACACTGACCACGAAAGTCTTCGATATCTCAAGACCTGTCCTCGACCGCTGACACCACGGCAAGCACGATGGTCTCAATTCCTCGAGGAATACAACCTGACGTTGTGGTACGTGCCGGGCCTCGAGAACCCTGCGGCAGACGCCTGCTCCCGTCTAACTTCGCGGCAGTTGATGGATATCGAAAATGCCACACGTACACGGGCTTTCGCAATTCCCCTGGTCGAAGATTGGGCTTCACCGGAAGGAGAACCTGTCGATGAGTTCCTACATGTACTCGAAGACTCTATCTCTCATGACGAGGTGTGGCCCCAGCCGTACGACCAGCTGTACGTTTCACTACGAAGCAGACGCTCCGTGGGGAAGGATCTTGACGCAGATGAGCTTGCGGAACCAGCCCCCCATTCTGACGAAACCGCTGTCGGAGCGGAGGACCTGGAGCCGCTACCGTCGAGCGCGACAACTGCTGAGCCGGAGGACCTGGGACTGGAACCAGCACCATCGGACGAGATCATGGCTGAGAATTCACACCAACCAGACATGCATCTCGATGAGGCTGGCAATGAACCAGACACATCTACCGACACCGACGACCTCCCCGATGTAAGCGGCAATCGCCCTCCTCGAGTCACCTTTGGCAATGAACTTCGATACGCTCCGACCATGGCGGAACTGATTCGCTGTCGACGTCACCGCGACGGCACGTTACAATCAGTCCCCTTGCCGAAGGTTGGGTCGAACACGCCGTACCCTTCGAGTCTTAAGGGTACACACCGCCGAGTACATCGACATTATCAGTGCAAAGACTTGACTTCGATAGCTGTGTGGGCGGCAGCCTATCGAGAGGACCCACGGACGCAGCACATCTACGAAGTCGCGATTCGAAGCCCTGCGGCACGACACCAGCTTCGAGATGCCAAGTTGTCCTTCGATAATGGCAAATTCTTCCATTTGTCGACGATGGGCAAACGTGTGCTTGTCCCCCGAACGCTGGTTACGTCGATTGTGGCTATGTATCACGAGTCGGAGTTCTATGGCCACTCAGGAGTCCTTCGAACCATGGCCCTGATTAAGCGCGACTACGTATGTTCACACCTTCGACACTACTTCGAGCGATACATACTAAGTTGCGATGTCTGTCAAGCGACGAAATCAAGACGAGTCGACACCGCCAGAGTGCCAAGACCATTGCCGGTGCCCGACACCAAAGGGCACAGTGTGTCCATCGATTGGGTTTCGGCATTGCCGCCGACCACAAGGGGCCATGACGCCATCTTGACTGTAGTCGACCGATTCTCCAAGCGCGGAATGTTCATCCCTTGTCGCAAGGATATGACAGCTGACGACCTTATCTATGTGTTCCTACGTGAGGTGATTCGATTGAAAGGATGCCCTCGACAAATTGTTTCTGACCGAGACAAGCTGTTCGAGTCTCAGGCGTGGAAGGAGTTGGCCCAGCGCTTCAAGATTGAAATGCATCAAACAGTGGCCAACCGCCCTCGAGGCAATGGCCTGGTGGAGCGCAGCAATCAGTCCATCCTCCAGCGCCTGCGTACACACGGCATCTTCGGCAACAACGAGTGGGATGTCGACCTCCTGTTCGCCGAAATCCAGTTCAACAACCTGACATCCAATAGTCTTCGACTATCCCCGTTCGAGATAGATGAAGGACGAACACCCCATTTTCCATTGGATTTTCCCCGAATGACTTCTCATGCACATGAACCATCGACCGTGAATGATTACATGCAAGAAGCGGAACGTACCTTCGATTCTGTGCGTGCAATGCTTGCCGAGGAACGTCGACGCCAGATGCATGTGGTCCTACAAATGGACCGACACGTTCGAGTGCCTGAAGTCGGTGAACGATGGTGGGTGTTGGTGCCGGAATATCGACATAAAGGGAAAATCGATGTTGTCTGGTGCGGCCCTTACAAAATACTCGAGGTACTGAACAAGGGCGAGAATGTCAAACTGGACATCCCTGCCCCCTTCGATGGGTTGCCGGTTTTCAATCGAGACAGCATAAAACCCTACGTCCATCGAGAGGGACAGCCGGTGTGGGAGTTTCCGATGCCCCCTGTCAAAACTGGAGAATCTCCTCGACTTGTCAAGATTGTGGCTAGACGTCGAGTGGGATCTAAAAAGCGCCGCACATTCCTGTACCGTTGTGAATGGGATGACGACACATGGTCTTGGGAGTCGAGCAAGGCTCTAGAGGAGGATCCTATGTACCTTGAGTTCCTTCGACTCCGGCCTGAGTAACTGAGTAACACCCTTGTTCTTCTCTGCAGCGTGGTTTTTCGAAAAACTCATGCGAGGTTCCGGGTCGATCGCCGGAGCCTCCGCCTATGGTACTACATCCCGGACGCCCCGAACTTCCTCTCGACCTCCGCCTTCTCGAGCAACACCGTCGAACGTCATCGATGTTGACGCGATCAATGACAACGTTGGTGCCAAACCCCCAGTGAGGACGACTTCAACTGGCCGCTGTTTATCGGTAGCATCAGCGCCAACTCGTCCGAGTCGACCTCTCGATCCATTCGAACCGCCGAACTACAGCCAGTCGGCATATGCTGGGAGCTCGAAAGGAAAAGGAGGCCCGTCGAAAGGAGGCAAGGGAGGTGTGTTCCCTCGCGGGGAATTTGCAGGAATAGCGCCGAGTGGACGGCCCGTCGTATCAGGAGGCGCCACAGGCTTGGAAGTGCTCGAGATAGCCCTGGCCAACTGGCCTGTTCTGGAACCGACCAAGGGAGGGACCCCACCTGACATGCAGCCAGAACTCTGTAAGCTGTACGGGCCCCCGCCCCCGGTCGATGCAGAATACTTTCGAGACCGGTGCTCAAGCCCTGATTGGTTCGATTCTGATGAAGATCTTGCTTGCTACACGGGGTACGACAACTGTTCTTTCTTCCTCTGTTCAGCGCCCGGATGGGTCGACAGTTCTTGGACATCGAGGCCGGACACCTGGACATCAAAGCTGAAAGTCGAAGACGACTGGGTCGACCAATCCTGGCAGCCGAATGCCCCGAAAACACACGCTTCTACTCGAACGAACCAATCCGACTCCTATTACCACGACGACGACCACAACGACGACGCTGAACCCTGGCCACTCGAGTCCGACGACGAAGAAAAATATCCTTACGAGCCCGCGTGGTCGACAGCACCACCCAGCTACGATTCTGTGCTGGTGCCAGAGTCGAAGTGGCAGCCCTATAACATGCCGCAGTACAATCATGAAATTGAAACCATCGACGAACTCCGACACTTGGGCGCGTTCGGATTGAAGTCACCCTATCGATTTGGGACCGATGAGGATGATCCGATGAAGACGGAATACACTAAGCTCGAACCATCGGTACTCACTATTGCGTCGAGCACCATGGCTGGTTTTCGAGGACCGCACACATTCCTGAACGAGAAACATGCTGCAGCCGTGTCGAAGGCAAATGCCACCATTTCCGAGTTAGGCAAGACCATCTGCATCGACAGTTGGGGACGAACCGCGCCATTCCCTTACGAATTGGCTCGAAGCGCCCCTGACACGTCTTTCAATGAGCGTGGAAATCTTGGTGGTAAGCCGGGATACCAGTGGTATACAAGAATCGAAGTGGCTTGCCAGAACTTTCGAGCGGCCCTCGTCGCATGGCGACGTTATGATGAAGAGCTCGATTGGGGATTCCGACAACGCCTCACCGAATATACCCTGCCGAGTCAAATTGCTCGACTCAACCGCATGCATCGAGAGATCTCGGGAATCGACGACCTGATAAACGTTGCTGATGGAATCGACCTGATCCTCAAATATCGACGCTTCTGGACCTACGAAGGGATGAGACGAGAAGCTCCCAATGCCGTTTCGATCATGGGAGTTATCCGTGATTTTCAGAAGGTTTGCCAGGCGAACAACTGGCTCTTCGAAGATCGAGCCCCCTTTCTTGCGTACAAAGTCGATTTGCTTCTTCGCCGACACCAACTGCGCGGCCCTCGAGGCACCTCTCGACTTGGGTATAAGCGGTATGGGTGCGCTCCACATCGAACACAGGACCTTGCGGTCCAGCTCCAGGAGTACTTTCGACTCGGAGAACAGATCGAACCCTATGCGTACAACGCTGTCGCACCAGGCGCCCCCATCGACCTCGTCCAGTTGGCGACGATCTACCAGACTGGACCCGGACGGCTCGGGTACCACGACTTCGATAAGGCGATCCGGCGAGTTGCTGCCCTTCACTCATCGAATGAAGAGTATGCCAACCTTTTCCCTTTCGTGGATGCCCCCGAATTGGTTCGACGCCTGGGTACCTCGAAATACCTCATGTCCCCCTTCGAGGCCGGATACGAAGATGGACAACATTGGCGTCGAGCGGTCAAGTTTCGAAGGGATGTCTATACGGATGAACGGGAGGAGATCGAGAAAACCGACTCGCCTGTGAGCGACCCGTTCCACCCGGACCCCCTCGATCACCCGTTTTTGTTGATGGAGTCGAACGTTTATCAGCACCACTTCGACATCCCGTTCTTCAAGTACCTCACACCGATCCACGATGACTTTAAGGCTGCACATCGACGCAAGGTCAGCTGCCGAGACCAAGTCCTCGAAGCTGTCATTGTTGACACGGCTTCGAGCCTTGTGACTGCAGAAGCGGTTCGATTCGCTCTGCAGAGTTCCCTCGCTGATGGTCAGTATGTACATCAACACCTCGGTCGACTTCAAGAAGAAGGTTCTCGAACCGACATCCTTGAGATCGTCGACCAATATGCCCTCGGCCCTGAAGTGGACGACATCAGCGCCGTCATTGTCGTACGACGACTTTCGATTGCCGACACGCCGTGGTGGCGAGTCGATACGCGAACTGGTCAGTTCTACCACAGCGTGGCCGCTGGTACTGGATCGAAGGAAACCTATCGATGGACTACTGGTCGACATGACGGATGATCCTTCGAGGCCACCAATCGGACCGATCTGTGGCGTGAGGACGTTTGGAAACTGTCAACCCTCTGGGACTTCTATTCGACCAGGGCACAAACACTGGGACCTGGACAATTTCGAGCGCTTGCCCGTGAACATGTCTTGGTATTCCAGTACAAGTGCCCCGTCGACGACCGACCTGGTGATCCCAATCTTCGACTGCTGAACCATCGATCTGGTATCCTGATTCAGAAGCGTGCCCTCGACAGTGATATCCGTCGACACTACACGGGTCATGACACCTTCAAGTTCATGGCTGGCGTCGAGACACTGAAGGAAGTGCATGAAGTATGTCGACTCCCGGTGGATCGTTCATTCACGTTTACGTGGGGCACGGACTACTGATTCGACATGTCTGGATGCCAAGTAATGGCTTATTCGACAGTCTGGATGCCAAGTAATGGCTTATTCGACAGTCTGGATGCCATTGATGGTATCGACTGCCTTCATATGTCCTGTCGAGCTGACAGATGTGTAGGCCTGTTGGTCTGCTGAGCATCAAGCTTTGATAGCTGTGCCCAATGTTATGGTATGTTATGGTTCGACGTGCCCACAGCCTTGCTGCGGGTACAGCGCCCGTGCAGTGTGCCTGGCGAGGTTGTCTTCTGCAGCTTCCGCCAAGGGCCACAGCCGTGGCAGAGTCGAACACGGCGTATGAATGAGGCGCTGACGACGGGTGTACCATGACTGCACCTCAGTGTGTGAGTTTCGACCAGGATTGGTCCACTGTTATGCTTCTGTAGCCAACACATGTCGAGGTCCAAAAAAAGTTTTTTCTGGGCCTGCTCTGCAATCGACATTGTGACGCCCGCCCAGGTTAGTGAGACCTCTTCGAGGTCTCAACGGGGGGGTAGTGTTATGGCTTCGAACAGCAGCAGCGCAGCAGCGCGCAAGTCGCAAGTCGCAGTCGCAATCGCGCTGACAGTCTGTGAATAATAAAGAAGCATTGAATGCCAACTGTGAATGAGCGCTGTAAGATACTTCGATCTTTGAACAGGGTTTATGTCTTCGAGATTGTGTTATTATTGGTGCCCCGTCTAAAGATCCTGCGCAGAGGAGGTTTGTGGTATTTTGGGATTTTCGAGAAACAAGAGGCACAGTCGAGTTCCCAAGAAACAAACCACAACACTATATAACCCAGGCCTTGTGGGGGGTCCCCACCGCTTCAGAGCGGGGGCAAAGTCAGAGGCGGCCCACAAGTGGGCAAAGTGGCTACATAACCCCTGGCGCCTGGGGGGTCCCCACCGCTTCAAAGCGGCGGGCAGAAACAGAGTTGGCCCACAAGTGGGCAAGGTGGCTACATAACCCCTGCCGCCTGGGGGGTACCAACCGCTTCGGAGCGGTGGCACAATCAGAATTGGCCCAAAAGCGGGCAACGGGGGCTACATAACCCCTCCCGCTTGGAAGGTCCGAACCTCTTCAAAGCGGGGGCAAGATCAGAAGTGGCCCACAAGTGGGCAAGGTGGATACATAACCCATGCCGGCTAGCGGGTCCCCAACGCTTCAGAGCGCGAGGCAGAATCAAAGGTGGCCCAAAGGTGGGCAAGGTGAATACATAACCCGCGCCGCCTGGGGCGTCCCCACCGCTTCAGAGCAGGGGGCAGAATCAGAGGTGGCCCACAAGTGGGCAAGGTGGCTAGGGATCCCCTGCCGCCTGGCGGGTCCCCACCGCTTCAGAGCGGGGGCCAGAATCAGAGGTGGCTCACAAGTGGGCAAGGTGGCTACATAACCCCTGCCGCCTGGGGGGTCCCCAGCACGGTGCACTGGGGTGGGGTGTAGGCAATGGGGCGTGTTGGGGTGAACGGCAGGGCAGAGCGGGTGAGTTGGGGGGCACAGCACGGTGCACTGGGGTGGGGTGTAGGCAATGGGGCGTGTTGGGGTGAACGGCAGGGCAGAGCGGGTGAGTTGGGGGGCACAGCACGGTGCACTGGGGTGGGGTGTAGGGAGGGGACTCAGTGAGATCCCTCGAGGAGGAAACTCAGTGAGAACCCTCAGGGAGGGTACACAGTGAGAACCCTGAGGGAGGGGACTCAGTGAGAACCCTCAGGGAGGAGACTCAGTGAGAACCCTGAGGGAGGGGATTCATTGAGATTGAGCAGCAAGGGGACTCAGTGAGAACCCTCGGGGAGGGGACTCAGTGAGATCCCTCAGGGAGGAGACTCAGTGAGAACCCGGAGGGAGGGGACTCAGTGAGATTCTTCAGGGAGGGGACTCAGTGAGAACGCTCAGGGAGGGGACTCAGTGAGAACCCTCACGGAGGGGACTAAGTGAGAACGCTCAGGGAGGGGACTCAGTGAGAACCCTCAGGGAGGGGACTCAGTGAGAACCCTCAGGGAGGGGACACAGTGAGAACCTTGAGGGAGGGGACTCAGTGAGAACCCTCAGGGAGGGGACTCAGTGAGAACCCTCAGGGAGGGGACTCAGTGAGATCCCTCAGGGAGGGGACTCAGTAAGAACCCTCAGGGAGGAGACTCAGTGAGAACCCTCAGGGAGGGGACTCAGTGAGAACCGTCAGGGAGGGGACTCAGTGAGGACCGTCGGGGAGGGGACTTAGTGAGAACCCTCAGGGAGGGGACACAGTGAGAACCCTCAGGGAGGGGACTCAGTGAGAACCCTCAGGGAGGGGACTCAGTGAGAACCGTCGGGGAGGGGACTCAGTGAGAACCCTCAGGGAGGGAACTCAGTGAGAACCCTCAGGGAGGGGACTCAGTGCGAACTGTCGGGGAGGAGATTCAGTGAGATCCCTCAGCGATGGGACTCAGTAAGAACCCTGAGGGAGGGGACCCAGTGAGAACCCTCAGGGAGGGGACTCAGTGAGAACCCTCAGGGAGAGAATTCAGTGAGATCCCTCAGGGAGGGTACTCAGTGAGGGCCCTCAGGAAGGGGACTCAGTGAGAACCCTCAGGGAAGAGACTCAGTGAGAGCCCGCAGGGAGAAGCCTCAGTGAGATCCCTCAGGGAGGGGACTCAGTGAGAACCCTCAAAAGGGGACTCAGTGAGAACCCTCAGGGAGGGGACCCAGTGAGAACCCTCAGAGAGGAGACTCAGTGAGAACCCTCAGGGAGGGGACTCAGTGAGAACCCTGAGGGAGGGGACTCAGTGAGATCCCTCAGGGAGGGGACTGAGCGAGAACCCTGAGGGAGGGGACTCAGTGAGAACCCTCAGTGAGGGGACTCAGTGAGAACCGTCGGGGAGGGGACTCAGTGAGAACCCTCAGGGAGGGAACTCAGTGAGAACCCTCAGGGAGGGGACTAAGTGAGATTTCTCACGGAGGGGACTCAGTGAGATCTCTCAGGGAGGGGTCACAGTGAGAACCCTGAGAGAGGGGACTCAGTGAGAACCCTGAGGGTGGGGCTTCAGTGAGATCCCTCAGGGAGGGGACCCAGTGAGAACCCTGAGGGAGGGGACTCAGTGAGAACCCTCAGGAAGGGGACTCAGTGAGAACCCTCAGGGAGGGGACTCAGTGAGAACCCTCAGGGAGGGGACTCAGTGAGAACCCTCAGGGTGGGGACTCAGTGAGAACCCTCAGGGAGGGGACTCAGCGAGAACCCTGAGGGACGGGCCTCAGTGAGATCCCTCAGGGAGGGGACTCAGTGAGAACCCTCAGGGAGGGAACTCAGTGAGAACCCTCAGGGAGGGGACTCAGTGCGATTCCTCAGGGAGGGGACTCAGTGAGAACCCTCAGGGAGGGGACTTAGTGAGAACCCTCAGGGAGGGGACTCAGTGAGAACCCTGAGGGAGGGGACTCAGTGAGAACCCTCAGGGAGGAGACTCAGTGAGAACCCGGAGGAAGGGGACTCAGTGAGATTCCTCAGGGAGGGGACTCAGTGAGAACCCTCAGGGAGGGGACTTAGTGAGAACCCTCAGGGAGGGGACTCAGTGAGAACCCTCAGGGAGGGGACTCAGTGAGATCCCTCAGGGAGGGGACTCAGTGAGATCCCTCAGGGAGGGGACTCAGTGAGATCCCTCAGGGAGGGGACACAGTGAGAACCCTGAGGGAGGGGACTCAGCGAGAACCCTCAGTGAGGGGACTCAGTGAGAACCCTCAGGGAGGGTACACAGTGAGAACCGTCGGGGAGGGGAATCAGTGAGAACCCTCAGGGAGGGGACTCAGTGAGAACCCTCGGGGAGGGGACACAGTGAGAACCCTGAGGGAGGGGACTCAGTGAGAACCCTCAGGGAGGGGACTCAGTGAGAACCCGGAGGGAGGGGACTCATTGAGATTCCTCAGGGAGGGGACTCAGTGAGAACCCTCAGGGAGGGAACTCAGTGCGAACTGTCGGGGAGGAGATTCAGTGAGATCCCTCAGCGAGGGGCCTCGGTAAGAACCCTGAGGGAGGGGACCCAGTGAGAACCCTCAGGGAGGGGACTCAGTGAGAACCCTCAGGGAGAGAATTCAGTGAGATCCCTCAGGGAGGGGACTCAGTGAGATCCCTCAGGGAGGGGACCCAGTGAGATCCCTCAGGGAGGGGACACAGTGAGAACCCTGAGGGAGGGGACTCAGCGAGAACCCTCAGTGAGGGGACTCAGTGAGAACCCTCAGGGAGGGTACACAGTGAGAACCGTCGGGGAGGGGAATCAGTGAGAACCCTCAGGGAGGGGACTCAGTGAGAACCCTCGGGGAGGGGACACAGTGAGAACCCTGAGGGAGGGGACTCAGTGAGAACCCTCAGGGAGGGGACTCAGTGAGAACCCGGAGGGAGGGGACTCATTGAGATTCCTCAGGGAGGGGACTCAGTGAGAACCCTCAGGGAGGGGACTCAGTGGGATTCCTCAGGGAGGGGACTCAGTGAGAACCCTCAGGGAGGGAACTCAGTGAGAACCCTCAGGGAGGGCACTTAGTGAGAACCCTGAGGGAGGGGACTCAGCGAGAACCCTGAGGAAGGGGACTCAGTGAGAACCCTCAGGGAGGGGACTCAGTGCGGACTGTTGTGGAGGGGACTCAGTGATATCCCTCAGGGAGGGGACTCAGTGCGAACCGTCGGGGAGGGGACTCAGTGAAGACCCTCAGGGGAGGAACTCAGTGAGAACCCTCAGGGAGGGGACTCAGTGCGAACCCTCAGGGAGAGAATTCAGTGAGATGCCTCAGGGAGGGGACTCAGTGAGATCCCTCAGGGAGGGGACTCAGCGAGAACCCTGAGGGAGGGGGCTCAGTGAGAACCCTCAGGGAGGGGACTCAGTGAGAACCGTCGGGGAGGGGACTGAGTGAGAACCCTCAGGGAGGGAACTCAGTGAGAATCCTCAAGGAGGGGACTTAGTGAGAACCCTCAGGGAGGGGACTCAGTGAGAACCCTCAGGGAGGGGACTCAGTGAGATCCCTCAGGGAGGGGACTCAGTGAGATCCCTCAGGGAGGGGACTCAGTGAGATCCCTCAGGGAGGGGACACAGTGAGAACCCTGAGGGAGGGGACTCAGCGAGAACCCTCAGTGAGGGGACTCAGTGAGAACCCTCAGGGAGGGTACACAGTGAGAACCGTCGGGGAGGGGAATCAGTGAGAACCCTCAGGGAGGGGACTCAGTGAGAACCCTCGGGGAGGGGACACAGTGAGAACCCTGAGGGAGGGGACTCAGTGAGAACCCTCAGGGAGGAGACTCAGTGAGAACCCGGAGGGAGGGGACTCATTGAGATTCCTCAGGGAGGGGACTCAGTGAGAACCCTCAGGGAGGGGACTCAGTGCGAACTGTCGGGGAGGAGATTCAGTGAGATCCCTCAGCGAGGGGCCTCGGTAAGAACCCTGAGGGAGGGGACCCAGTGAGAACCCTCAGGGAGGGGACTCAGTGAGAACCCTCAGGGAGAGAATTCAGTGAGATCCCTCAGGGAGGGGACTCAGTGAGATCCCTCAGGGAGGGGACCCAGTGAGATCCCTCAGGGAGGGGACACAGTGAGAACCCTGAGGGAGGGGACTCAGCGAGAACCCTCAGTGAGGGGACTCAGTGAGAACCCTCAGGGAGGGTACACAGTGAGAACCGTCGGGGAGGGGAATCAGTGAGAACCCTCAGGGAGGGGACTCAGTGAGAACCCTCGGGGAGGGGACACAGTGAGAACCCTGAGGGAGGGGACTCAGTGAGAACCCTCAGGGAGGGGACTCAGTGAGAACCCGGAGGGAGGGGACTCATTGAGATTCCTCAGGGAGGGGACTCAGTGAGAACCCTCAGGGAGGGGACTCAGTGGGATTCCTCAGGGAGGGGACTCAGTGAGAACCCTCAGGGAGGGAACTCAGTGAGAACCCTCAGGGAGGGCACTTAGTGAGAACCCTGAGGGAGGGGACTCAGCGAGAACCCTGAGGAAGGGGACTCAGTGAGAACCCTCAGGGAGGGGACTCAGTGCGGACTGTTGTGGAGGGGACTCAGTGATATCCCTCAGGGAGGGGACTCAGTGCGAACTGTCGGGGAGGGGACTCAGTGAAGACCCTCAGGGGAGGAACTCAGTGAGAACCCTCAGGGAGGGGACTCAGTGCGAACCCTCAGGGAGAGAATTCAGTGAGATGCCTCAGGGAGGGGACTCAGTGAGATCCCTCAGGGAGGGGACTCAGCGAGAACCCTGAGGGAGGGGGCTCAGTGAGAACCCTCAGGGAGGGGACTCAGTGAGAACCGTCGGGGAGGGGACTGAGTGAGAACCCTCAGGGAGGGAACTCAGTGAGAATCCTCAAGGAGGGGACTCAGTGAGATCCCTCAGGGAGGGGACTCAGCGAGAACCCTGAGGGAGGGGACTCAGTGAGAACCCTCTGGGAGTGGACTCAGTGAGAACCGTCGGGGAGGGGACTCAGTGAGAACCCTCAGGGAGGGAACTCAGTGAGAATCCTCAGGGAGGGGACTCAGTGAGATCCCTCAGGGAGGGGACTCAGTGAGGACCGTCGGGGAGGGGACTTAGTGAGAACCCTCAGGGAGGGGACTCAGTGAGAACCCTCAGGGAGGGGACTCAGTGAGAAAACTCAGGGAGGGGACTCAGTGAGAACCCTCAGGGAGGGGACTCAGTGCGGACTGTTGTGGAGGGGACTCAGTGATATCCCTCAGGGAGGGGACTCAGTGAGAACCCTCAGGGAGGGGACTCAGTGAGAACCCTCACGGAGGGGACTAAGTGAGAACCCTCAGGGAGGGGACTCAGTGCGAACCCTCAGGGAGGGGACTCAGTGAGAACCCTCAGAAGGGGACTCACTGAGAACCCTCAGGGAGGGGACCCAGTGAGAACCCTCAGAGAGGGGACTCAGTGAGAACCCTCAGGGAGGGGACTCAGTGAGAACCCTGAGGGTGGGGTTGCAGTGAGATCCCTCAGGGAGGGGACCCAGTGAGGACCGTCGGGGAGGGGACTTATTGAGAACCCTCAGGGAGGGGACTCAGTGAGAGCCCTCAGGGAGGGGACTCAGTGAGATCCCTCAGGGTGGGGACTCAGTGAGATCCCTCAGGGAGGGGACTCAGTGAGATCGCTGAGGGAGGGGACACAGTGAGAACCCTGAGGGAGGGGACTCAGTGAAAACCCTCAGTGAGGGGACTCAGTGAGAACCCTCAGGGAGGGGACTCAGTGAGATCCCTCAGGGACGGGACTCAGTGAGAACCCTCAGGGAGGGGACTCAGTGAGAACCCTCAGGGAGGGGACTCAGTGAGAACCCTCAGGGAGGGGACTCAGTGAGAACCCTCAGGGAGGGGACACAGTGAGAACCCTGAGGGAGGGGACTCAGTGAGAACCCTCAGGGAGGGGACTCAGTGAGAACCCCGAGGGAGGGGACTCAGTGAGATTCCTCAGGGAGGGGACTCAGTGAGAACCCTCAAGGAGGGGACTCAGTGGGATTCCTCAGGGAAGGGACTCAGTGAGAACCCTCAGGGAGGGCACTTAATGAGAAACCTGAGGGAGGGGACTCAGCGAGAACCCTGAGGAAGGGGACTCAGTGAGAACCCTCAGGGAGGGGACTCAGTGCGGACTGTCGGGGAGGGGACTCAGTGAGATCCCTCAGGGAGGGGACTCAGTGAGAACCCTGAGGGAGGGGACCCAGTGAGAACCCTCAGGGAGGGTACTCAGTGAGATCCCTCAGGGAGGAGCCTCAGTGAGAACCCTCAGGAAGGGGACTCAGTGAGATCCCTCAGGAAGGGGACTCAGTAAGAACCCTCAGGAAGGAGACTCAGTGAGAACCCTCAGGGAGGAGCCTCACTGAGAACCCTCAGGAAGGGGACTCAGTGAGAACCCTCAGGGAGGGGACTCAGTGAGAACCCTCAGGGAGGGGACTCAGTGAGAACCGTCGGGGAGGGGACTCAGTGAGATCCCTCAGGGAGGGAACTCAGTGAGAACCCTCAGAGAGGGGACTCAGTGCGAACTGTCGAGGAGGAGATTCAGTGAGATCCCTCAGCGAGGGGACTCAGTAAGAACCCTGAGGGAGGGGACCCAGTGAGAACCCTCAGGGAGGGGACTCAGTGAGAACCCTCAGGGAGAGGATTCAGTGAGATCCCTCAGGGAGGGGACTCAGCGAGAACCCTGAGGGAGGGAACTCAGTGAGAACCCTCAGGGAGGGGACTCAGTGAGAACCGTCGGGGAGGGGACTCAGTGAGATCTCTCAGGGAGGGGACACAGTGAGAACCCTGAGAGAGGGGACTCGGTGAGAACCCTCAGGAAGGGGACTCAGTGAGAACCCTCAGGGAGGGGACTCACTGAGAACCCTCAGGGAGGGGACTCAGTGAGAACCCTCAGGGAGGGGACACAGTGAGAACCCTGAGGGAGGGGACTCAGTGAGAACCCTCAGGGAGGGGACTCAGTGAGAACCCTCAGGGAGGGGAATCAGTGCGAACTGCCGGGGAGGGGACTCAGTGAGATCCCTCCGGAAAGGAGGCAGTGAGAACCCTGAGGGAGGTGACTCAGTGAGATCCCTCGGGTAGGGGACTCAGCGAGAACCCTGAGGGAGGGGACTCAGTGAGAACCCTCAGGGAGGGGACTCAGTGAGGACCGTCGGGGAGGGGACTTAGTGAGAACCCTCAGGGAGGGGACTCAGTGAGAACCCTCAGGGAGGGGACTCAGTGAGATCCCTCAGGGAGGGGACTCAGTGAGATCCCTCAGGGAGGGGACACAGTGAGAACCCTGAGGGAGGGGGCTCAGCGAGAACCCTCAGGGAGGGGACTCAGTGAGAACCCTGAGGGAGGGGACTCAGTGAGATCCCTCAGGGTGGGGACTCAGTGAGAACCCTCAGGGAGGGTACACAGTGAGAACCCTGAGGGAGGAGACTCAGTGAGAACCCTCAGGGAGGAGACTCAGTGAGAACCCTGAGGGAGGGGATTCAGTGAGAACCCTCAGGGAGGGGACTCAGCGAGAACCCTGAGGGAGGGGACTCAGTGAGAACCCTCAGGGAGGGGACTCAGTGAGAACCGTCGGGGAGGGGACTCAGTGAGAACCCTCAGGGAGGGAACTCAGTGAGAATCCTCAAGGAGGGGACTCAGTGAGATCCCTCAGGGAGGGGACTCAGCGAGAACCCTGAGGGAGGGGACTCAGTGAGAACCCTCAGGGAGGGGACTCAGTGAGAACCGTCGGGGAGGGGACTGAGTGAGAACCCTCAGGGAGGGAACTCAGTGAGAATCCTCAAGGAGGGGACTCAGTGAGATCTCTCAGGGAGGGGACACAGTGAGAACCCTGAGGGAGGGGACTCAGTGCCAACTGTCAGGGGGGAGATTCAGTGAGATCCCTCAGCGAGGGGACTCAGTAAGAACCCTGAGGGAGGGGACCCAGTGAGAACCCTCAGGGAGGGGACTCAGTGAGAACCCTCAGGGAGGGGACTCAGTGAGAACCCTGAGGGAGGGGACTCGGTGAGAACCCTCGGGGAGGGGACTCAGCGAGAACCCTGAGGGAGGGGACTCAGTGAGATCCCTCAGGGAGGGGACTCAACGAGAACCCTGAGGGAGGGGACTCAGTGAGAACCCTCAGGGAGGGGACTCAGTGAGAACCCTCAGGGAGAGAATTCAGTGAGATCCCTCAGGGAGGGGACTCAGTGAGAACCCTGAGGGAGGGGACTCAGTGAGATCCCTCAGGGAGGGGACTCAGCGAGAACCCTGAGGGAGGGGACTCAGTGAGAACCCTCAGGGAGGGGACTCAGTGAGAACCGTCGGGGAGGGGACTCAGTGAGAACCCTCAGGGAGGGGACTCAGTGAGATCTCTCAGGGAGGGGACACAGTGAGAACCCTGAGGGAGGGGACTCAGTGGGAACCCTCAGGAAGGGGACTCAGTGAGAACCCTCAGGGAGGGGACTCAGTGAGAACCCTCAGGGAGGGGACTCAGTGAGAACCCTCAGGGAGGGGACACAGTGAGAACCCTGAGGGAGGGGACTCAGTGAGAACCCTCAGGGAGGGGACTCACTGAGAACCCTCAGGGAGGGGAATCAGTGAGAACCCTCAGGGAGGGGACTCAGTGAGAACCCTCAGGGAGGGGACTCAGTGAGATCCCTCAGGGAGGGGACTCAGTGAGATCCCTCAGGGAGGGGACACAGTGAGAACCCTGAGGGAGGGGACTCAGCGAGAACCCTCAGGGAGGAGACTCAGTGAGAACCCTCAGGGAGGGGACTCAGTGAGATCCCTCAGGGAGGGGACTCAGTGAGAACCCTCAGGGAGGGTACACAGTGAGAACCCTGAGGGAGGGGACTCAGTGAGAACCCTCAGGGAGGAGACTCAGTGAGAACCCTGAGGGAGGGGATTCATTGAGATTCAGCAGCAAGGGGACTCAGTGAGAACCCTCGGGGAGGGGACTCAGTGAGAACCCTCAGGGAGGAGACTCAGTGAGAACCCGGAGGGAGGGGACTCAGTGAGATTCATCAGGGAGGGGACTCAGTGAGAACGCTCAGGGAGGGGACTCAGTGAGAACCCTCACGGAGGGGACTAAGTGAGAACGCTGAGGGAGGGGACTCAGTGAGAACCCTCAGGGAGGGGACTCAGTGAGAACCCTCAGGGAGGGGACACAGTGAGAACCTTGAGGGAGGGGACTCAGTGAGAACCCTCAGGGAGGGGACTCAGTGAGAACCCTCAGGGAGGGGACTCAGTGAGAACCCTGAGGGAGGGGACTCAGTGAGATCCCTCGGGTGGGGGACTCAGCGAGAACCCTGAGAGAGGGGACTCAGTGAGAACCCTCAGGGAGGGGACTCAGTGAGGACCGTCGGGGAGGGGACTTAGTGAGAACCCTCAGGGAGGGGGCTCAGTGAGAACCCTCAGGAAGGGGACTCAGTGAGATCCTCCAGGGAGGGGACTCAGTGAGATCCCTCAGGGAGGGGACACAGTGAGAACCCTGAGGGAGGGGACTCAGTGAGAACCCTCAGGGAGGGCACTCAGTGAAAACCCTCAGGGAGGGGACTCAGTGAGATTCCTCAGGGAGGGGACTCAGTGAGAACCCTCAGGGAGGGTACACAGTGAGAACCCTGAGGGAGGGGACTCAATGAGAACCCTCAGGGAGGGGACTCAGTGAGAACCCGGAGGGAGGGGATTCAGTGAGATTCAGCAGCGAGGGGACTCAGTGAGAACCCTCAGGGAGGGGACTCAGTGAGAACCCTCAGGGAGGAGACTCAGTGAGAACCCTCAGGGAGGGGACTTAGTGAGAACCCTCAGGGAGGGGACTCAGTGAGAACCCTCAGGGAGGGGACTCAGTGAGAACCCGGAGGGAGGGGACTCAGTGAGATTCCTCAGGGAGGGGACTCAGTGAGAACCCTCAGGGAGGGGACTCAGTGAGAACCCTCAGGGAGGGGACTTAGTGAGAACCCTCAGGGAGGGGACTCAGTGAGAACCCTCAGGGAGGGGACTCAGTGAGAACCCTGAGTGAGGGGATTCATTGAGATTCAGCAGCAAGGGCACTCAGTGAGAACCCTCGGGGAGGGGACTCAGTGAGAACCCTCAGGGAGGAGACTCAGTGAGAACCCAGAGGGAGGGGACTCAGTGAGATTCTTCAGGGAGGGGACTCAGTGAGAACGCTCAGGGAGGGGACTCAGTGAGAACCCTCACGGAGGGGACTAAGTGAGAACGCTCAGGGAGGGGACTCAGTGAGAACCCTCAGGGAGGGGACTCAGTGAGAACCCTCAGGGAGGGGACACAGTGAGAACCCTGAGGGAGGGGACTCAGTGAGATCCCTCGGGTGGGGGACTCAGCGAGAACCCTGAGGGAGGGGACTCAGTGAGAACCCTCAGGGAGGGGACTCAGTGAGGACCGTCGGGGAGGGGACTTAGTGAGAACCCTCAGGGAGGGGACTCAGTGAGAACCCTCAGGGAGAGAATTCAGTGAGATCCCTCAGGGAGGGGACTTAGTGAGAACCCTCAGGGAGGGGACTCAGTGAGAACCCTCAGGGAGGGGACTCAGTGAGAACCCGGAGGGAGGGGACTCAGTGAGATTCCTCAGGGAGGGGACTCAGTGAGAACCCTCAGGGAGGGGACTCAGTGAGAACCCTCAGGGAGGGGACTTAGTGAGAACCCTCAGGGAGGGGACTCAGCGAGAACCCTGAGGGAGGGGACTCAGTGAGGACCGTCGGGGAGGGGACTTAGTGAGAACCTCAGGGAGGGGATTCAGTGAGAACCCTCAGGGAGGGGACTCAGTGAGATCCCTCAGGGAGGGGACTATGAGAGATCCCTCAGGGAGGAGACTCAGTGAGAACCCTCAGGGAGGGTACACAGTGAGAACCCTGAGGGAGGGGACTCAGTGAGAACCCTCGGGGAGGGGACTCAGTGAGGACCGTCGGGGAGGGGACTTAGTGAGAACCTCAGGGAGGGGATTCAGTGAGAACCCTCAGGGAGGGGACTCAGTGAGATCCCTCAGGGAGGGGACTATGAGAGATCCCTCAGGGAGGGGACTCAGTGAGATCCCTCAGGGAGGGGACACAGTGAGAACCCTGAGGGAGGGGACTTAGTGAGAACCTCAGGGAGGGGATTCAGTGAGAACCCTCAGGGAGGGGACTCAGTGAGATCCCTCAGGGAGGGGACTATGAGAGATCCCTCAGGGAGGGGACTCAGTGAGATCCCTCAGGGAGGGGACACAGTGAGAACCCTGAGGGAGGGGACTCAGTGAGAACCCTCAGGGAGGGGACTCAGTGAGATCCCTCAGGGAGGAGACTCAGTGAGAACCCTCAGGGAGGGTACACAGTGAGAACCCTGAGGGAGGGGACTCAGTGAGAACCCTCGGGGAGAAGACTCAGTGAGAACCCTGAGGGAGGGGATTCAGTGAGAACCCTCAGGGGGGGGACTCAGCGAGAACCCTGAGGGAGGGGACTCAGTGAGAACCCTCAGGGAGGGGACTCAGTGAGAACCCTCAGGGAGGGGACTCAGTGAGATCCCTCAGGGAGGAGACTCAGTGAGAACCCTCAGGGAGGGGACTCAGCGAGAACCCTGAGGGAGGGGACTCGGTGAGAACCCTCAGGGAGGGAATTCAGTGAGAATCCTCAGGGAGGGGACTCAGTGAGATCCCTCAGGGAGGGGACTCAGTGAGATCTCTCAGGGAGGGGACACAGTGAGAACCCTGAGGGAGGGGACTCAGTGCCAACTGTTGGGGAGGAGATTCAGTGAGATCCCTCAGCGAGGGGACTGAGTAAGAACCCTGAGGGAGGGAACTCAGTGAGATCCCTCAGGGAGGGGACTCAGTGAGAACCCTGAGGGAGGGGACTCAGTGAGAACCCTCAGGGAGGGGAGTCAGTGAGAACCGTCGGGGAGGGGATTCAGTGAGAACGCTCAGGGAGGGGACTCAGTGAGATCTCTGAGGGAGGGGACACAGTGAGAACCCTGAGGGAGGGGACTCAGTGAGAACCCTCAGGGAGGGGACTCAGTGAGAACCCTGAGGAAGGGGACTCAGTGAGAACCCTCAGGGAGGGGACTCAGTGAGAACCCTCAGGGAGGGGACACAGTGATAACCCTGAGGGAGGGGACTCAGTGAGAACCCTCAGGGAGGGGACTCAGTGAGAACCCTCAGGGAGGGGAATCAGTGAGAACCCTCAGGGAGGGGACTCAGTGAGATCCCTCAGGGAGGGGACTCAGTGAGATCCCTCACGGAGGGGACTAAGTGAGAACGCTCAGGGAGGGGACTCAGTGAGAACCCTCAGGGAGGAAACTCAGTGAGAACCCTCAGGGAGGGGACACAGTGAGAACCTTGAGGGAGGGGACTGAGTGAGAACCCTCAGGGAGGGGACTCAGTGAGAACCCTCAGGGAGGGGACTCAGTGAGAACCCTGAGGGAGGGGACTCAGTGAGAACCCTCAGGGAGGGGACTCAGTGAGAACCGTCGGGGAGAGGACTCAGTGAGAACCCCCAGGGAGGAAGCTCAGTGAGATCTCTCAGGGAGGGGACACAGTGAGAACCCTGAGGGAGGGGACTCAGTGAGAACCCTGAGGGAGGGGACTCAGTGAGAACCCTCAGGGAGGGGACTCAGTGAGAACCCTCAGGGAGGGGACTCAGTGAGATCCCTCAGGGAGGGGACTCAGTGAGATCCCTCAGGGAGGGGACTCCGTGAGATCCCTCAGGGAGGGGACACAGTGAGAACCCTGAGGGAGGGGACTGAGCGAGAACCCTCAGGGAGGGGACTCAGTGAGAACCCTCAGGGAGGGGACTCAGTGAGATCCCTCAGGGAGGGGACTCAGTGAGCACCCTCAGGGAGGGTACACAGTGAGAACCCTGAGGGAGGGGATTCATTGAGATTCAGCAGCAAGGGGACTCAGTGAGAACCCTCGGGGAGGGGACTCAGTGAGAACCCTCAGGGAGGAGACTCAGTGAGAACCCGGAGGGAGGGGACTCAGTGAGATTCTTCAGGGAGGGGACTCAGTGAGAACGCTCAGGGAGGGGACTCAGTGAGAACCCTCACGGAGGGGACTAAGTGAGAACACTCGGGGAGGGGACTCAGTGAGAACCCTCAGGGAGGAAACTCAGTGAGAACCCTCAGGGAGGGGACACAGTGAGAACCTTGAGGGAGGGGACTGAGTGAGAACCCTCAGGGAGGGGACTCAGTGAGAACCCTCAGGGAGGGGACTCAGTAAGAACCCTGAGGGAGGGGACTCAGTGAGATCCCTCGGGTGGGGGACTCAGCGAGAACCCTGAGGGACGGGACTCAGTGAGAACCCTCAGGGAGGGGCCTCAGTGAGGACCGTTGGGGAGGGGACTTAGTGAGAACCCTCAGGGAGGGGACTCAGTGAGAACCCTCAGGGAGGGGACTCAGTGAGAACCGTCGGGGAGGGGACTCAGTGAGATCTCTCAGGGAGGGGACACAGTGAGACCCCTGAGGGAGGGGACTCGGTGAGATCCCTCCGGGAAGGGACTCAGTGAGAACCCTCAGGGAGGGGACACAGTGAGAACCCTGAGGGAGGGGACTCAGTGAGAACCCTCAGGGAGGGGACACAGTGAGAACCCTGAGGGAGGGGACTCAGTGAGAACCCTCAGGGAGGGGACTTAGTGAGAACCCTCAGGGAGGGGAATCAGTGCGAACTGCCGGGGAGGGGACTCAGTGAGATCCCTCAGGGAGGGGACCAAGTGAGATCCCTCAGGGAGGGGACTCAGTGAGATCCCTCAGGGAGGGGACACAGTGAGAACCCTGAGGGAGGGGGCTCAGCGAGAACCCTCAGGGAGGGGACTCAGTGAGAACCCTCAGGGAGGGGACTCAGTGAGATCCCTCAGGGAGGGGACTCAGTGAGAACCCTCAGGGAGGGTACACAGTGAGAACCCTGAGGGAGGAGACTCAGTGAGAACCAGCAGGAAGGAGACTCAGTGAGAACCCTGAGGGAGGGGATTCAGTGAGAACCCTCAGGGAGGGGACTCAGCGAGAACCCTGAGGGAGGGGACTCAGTGAGAACCCTCAGGGAGGGGACTCAGTGAGAACCCTCAGGGAGGGGACTCAGTGAGAACCGTCGGGGAGGGGACTCAGTGAGAACCCTCAGGGAGGGAACTCAGTGAGAATCCTCAGGGAGGGGACTCAGTGAGATCCCTCAGGGAGGGGACTCAGTGAGGACCGTCGGGGAGGGGACTTAGTGAGAACACTCAGGGAGGGGACTCAGTGAGAACCCTCAGGGAGGGGACTCAGTGAGAAAACTCAGGGAGGGGACTCAGTGAGAACCCTCAGGGAGGGGACTCAGTGAGAACCCTCAGGGAGGGGACTCAGTGGGATCCCTCAGGGAGGGGACTCAGTGAGATCCCTCAGGGAGGGGACTCAGTGAGAACCCTCAGGGAGGGGACTCAGTGAGAACCCTGAGGGTGGGGTTGCAGTGAGATCACTCAGCGAGGGGACTCAGTGAGGACCGTCGGGGAGGGGACTTAGTGAGAACCCTCAGGGAGGGGACTCAGTGAGAGCCCTCAGGGAGGGGACTCAGTGAGATCCCTCAGGGAGGGGACTCAGTGAGATCCCTCAGGGAGGGGACTCAGTGAGATCGCTGAGGGAGGGGACACAGTGAGAACCCTGAGGGAGGGGACTCAGTGAGAACCCTCAGTGAGGGGACTCAGTGAGAACCCTCAGGGAGGGGACTCAGTGAGATCCCTCAGGGACGGGACTCAGTGAGAACCCTCAAGGAGGGGACTCAGTGAGAACCCTCAGGGAGGGGACTCAGTGAGAACCCTCAGGGAGGGGACTCAGTGAGAACCCTCAGGGAGGGGACACAGTGAGAACCCTGAGGGAGGGGACTCAGTGAGAACCCTCAGGGAGGGGACTCAGTGAGAACCCGGAGGGAGGGGACTCAGTGAGATTCCTCAGGGAGGGGACTCAGTGAGAACCCTCAGGGAGGGCACTTAATGAGAAACCTGAGGGAGGGGACTCAGCGAGAACCCTGAGGAAGGGGACTCAGTGAGAACCCTCAGGGAGGGGACTGAGTGCGGACTGTCGGGGAGGGGACTCAGTGAGATCCCTCAGGGAGGGGACTCAGTGAGAACCCTCAGGGAGGAGACTCAGTGAGAACCCTGAGGGAGGGGACCCAGTGAGAACCCTCAGGGAGGGTACTCAGTGAGATCCCTCAGGAAGGAGCCTCAGTGAGAACCCTCAGGAAGGAGACTCAGTGAGAACCCTCAGGGAGGAGCCTCAGTGAGAACCCTCAGGAAGGGGACTCAGTGAGAACCCTCAGGGAGGGGACTCACTGAGAACCGTCGGGGAGGGGACTCAGTGAGAACCCTCAGGGAGGGAACTCAGTGAGAACCCTCATGGAGGGGACTCAGTGCGAACTGTCGGGGAGGAGATTCAGTGAGATCCCTCAGCGAGGGGACTCAGTAAGAACCCTGAGGGAGGGGACACAGTGAGACCCCTGAGGGAGGGGACTCGGTGAGAACCCTCAGGAAGGGGACTCAGTGGGAACCCTCAGGGAGGGGACACAGTGAGAACCCTGAGGGAGGGGACTCAGTGAGAACCCTCAGGGAGGGGACACAGTGAGAACCCTGAGGGAGGGGACTCAGTGAGAACCCTCAGGGAGGGGACTCAGTGAGAACCCTCAGGGAGGGGAATCAGTGCGAACTGCCGGGGAGGGGACTCAGTGAGATCCCTCGGGGAAGGGAGTCAGTGAGAACCCTGAGGGAGCTGACTCAGTGAGATCCCTCGGGTAGGGGACTCAGCGAGACCCCTGAGGGAGGGGACTCAGTGAGAACCCTCAGGGAGGGGGCTCAGTGAGGACCGTCGGGGAGGGGACTTAGTGAGAACCCTCAGGGAGGGGACTCAGTGAGATCCCTCAGGGAGGGGACTCAGTGAGGACCGTCGGGGAGGGGACTTAGTGAGAACCCTCAGGGAGGGGACTCAGTGAGAACCCTCAGGGAGGGGACTCAGTGAGATCCCTCAGGGAGGGGGCACAGTGAGAACCCTGAGGGAGGGGGCTCAGTGAGAACCCTCAGGGAGGGGACTCAGTGAGAACCCTCAGGGAGGGGACTCAGTGAGATCCCTCAGGGAGGGGACTCAGTGAGAACCCTCAGGGAGGGTACACAGTGAGAACCCTGAGGGAGGAGACTCAGTGAGAACCCTCAGGGAGGAGACTCAGTGAGAACCCTGAGGGAGGGGATTCAGTGAGAACCCTCAGGGAGGGGACTCAGCGAGAACCCTGAGGGAGGGGACTCAGTGAGAACCCTCAGGGAGGGGACTCAGTGAGAACCCTCAGGGAGGGGACTCAGTGAGAACCGTCGGGGAGGGGACTCAGTGAGAACCCTCAGGGAGGGAACTCAGTGAGAACCCTCAGGGAGGGGACACAGTGAGAACCCTGAGGGAGGGGACTCAGTGAGAACCCTCAGGGAGGGGACTCAGTGAGAACCCTCAGGGAGGGGAATCAGTGCGAACTGCCGGGGAGGGGACTCAGTGAGATCCCTCCGGGAAGGGAGTCAGTGAGAACCCTGAGGGAGGTGACTCAGTGAGATCCCTCGGGTAGGGGACTCAGCGAGACCCCTGAGGGAGGGGACTCAGTGAGAACCCTCAGGGAGGAGACTCAGTGAGGACCGTCGGGGAGGGGACTTAGTGAGAACCCTCAGGGAGGGGACTCAGTGAGATCCCTCAGGGAGGGGACTCAGTGAGGACCGTCGGGGAGGGGACTTAGTGAGAACCCTCAGGGAGGGGACTCAGTGAGAACCCTCAGGGAGGGGACTCAGTGAGATCCCTCAGGGAGGGGACTCAGTGAGAACCCTCAGGGAGGGGACTCAGTGAGATCCCTCAGGGAGGGGGCACAGTGAGAACCCTGAGGGAGGAGACTCAGTGAGAACCCTCAGGGAGGAGACTCAGTGAGAACCCTGAGGGAGGGGATTCAGTGAGAACCCTCAGGGAGGGGACTCAGCGAGAACCCTGAGGGAGGGGACTCAGTGAGAACCCTCAGGGAGGGGACTCAGTGAGAACCCTCAGGGAGGGGACTCAGTGAGAACCATCGGGGAGGGGACTCAGTGAGAACCCTCAGGGAGGGAACTCAGTGAGAATCCTCAGGGAGGGGACTCAGTGAGATCCCTCAGGGAGGGGACTCAGTGAGGACCGTCGGGGAGGGGACTTAGTGAGAACCCTCAGGGAGGGGACTCAGTGAGAACCCTCAGGGAGGGAACTCAGTGAGAAAACTCAGGGAGGGGACTCAGTGAGAACCCTCAGGGAGGGGACTCAGTGAGAACCCTCAGGGGGGGGACTCAGTGAGATCCCTCAGGGAGGCGACTCAGTGAGATCCCTCAGGGAGGGGACTCAGTGAGAACCCTCAGGGAGAGGACTCAGTGAGAACCCTGAGGCTGGGGTTGCAGTGAGATCCCTCAGGGAGGGGACTCAGTGAGGACCGTCGGGGAGGGGACTTAGTGAGAACCCTCAGGGAGGGGACTCAGTGAGAGCCCTCAGGGAGGGGACTCAGTGAGATCCCTCAGGGAGGGGACTCAGTGAGATCCCTCAGGGAGGGGACTCAGTGAGATCGCTGAGGGAGGGGACACAGTGAGAACCCTGAGGGAGGGGACTCAGTGAGAACCCTCAGTGAGGGGACTCTGTGAGAACCCTCAGGGAGGGGACTCAGTGAGATCCCTCAGGGACGGGACTCAGTGAGAACCCTCAGGGAGGGGACTCAGTGAGAACCCTCAGGGAGGGGACTCAGTGAGAACCCTCAGGGAGGGGACTCAGTGAGAACCCTCAGGGAGGGGACACAGTGAGAACCCTGAGAGAGAGGACTCAGTGAGAACCCTCAGGGAGGGGACTCAGTGAGGACCGTCGGGGAGGGGACTTAGTGAGAACTCTCAGGGAGGGGACTCAGTGAGAACCCTCAGGGAGGGGACTCAGTGAGAAAACTCAGGGAGGAGACTCAGTGAGAACCCTCAGGGAGGGGACTCAGTGAGAACCCTCAGGGGGGGGACTCAGTGAGATCCCTCAGGGAGGCGACTCAGTGAGATCCCTCAGGGAGGGGACTCAGTGAGAACCCTCAGGGAGGGGACTCAGTGAGAACCCTGAGGGTGGGGTTGCAGTGAGATCCCTCAGGGAGGGGTCTCAGTGAGGACCGTCGGGGAGGGGACTTAGTGAGAACCCTCAGGGAGGGGACTCAGTGAGAGCCCTCAGGGAGGGGACTCAGTGAGATCCCTCAGGGAGGGGACTCA
This sequence comes from Eutreptiella sp. 'Long Island Sound 2002', assembly GCA_964036045.1. Taxonomy (NCBI): domain Eukaryota; phylum Euglenozoa; class Euglenophyceae; order Eutreptiales; family Eutreptiaceae; genus Eutreptiella; species Eutreptiella sp. 'Long Island Sound 2002'. The sequence continues at coordinate 154,678,691 of OZ038378.1, forward strand.
GTGAGATCCCTCAGGGAGGGGACTCAGTGAGATCGCTGAGGGAGGGGACACAGTGAGAACCCTGAGGGAGGGGACTCAGTGAGAACCCTCAGTGAGGGGACTCTGTGAGAACCCTCAGGGAGGGGACTCAGTGAGATCCCTCAGGGACGGGACTCAGTGAGAACCCTCAGGGAGGGGACTCAGTGAGAACCCTCAGGGAGGGGACTCAGTGAGAACCCTCAGGGAGGGGACACAGTGAGAACCCTGAGAGAGGGGACTCAGTGAGAACCCTCAGGGAGGGGACTCAGTGAGAACCCGGAGGGAGGGGACTCAGTGAGATTCCTCAGGGAGGGGACTCAGTGAGAACCCTGAGGGAGGGGACTCAGTGGGATTCCTCAGGGAAGGGACTCAGTGAGAACCCTCAGGGAGGGCACTTAATGAGAAACCTGAGGGAGGGGACTCAGCGAGAACCCTGAGGAAGGGGACTCAGTGAGAACCCTCAGGGAGGGGACTCAGTGCGGACTGTCGGGGAGGGGACTCAGTAAGATCCCTCAGGGAGGGGACTCAGTGAGAACCCTGAGGGAGGGGACCCAGTGAGAACCCTCAGGGAGGGTACTCAGTGAGATCCCTCAGGAAGGAGCCTCAGTGAGAACCCTCAGGAAGGGGACTCAGTGAGATCCCTCAGGAAGGGGACTCAGTAAGAACCCTCAGGGAGGGGACTCAGTGAGATCTCTCAGGGATGGGACACAGTGAGACCCCTGAGGGAGGGGACTCGGTGAGAACCCTCAGGAAGGGGACTCAGTGAGAACCCTCAGGGAGGGGACACAGTGAGAACCCTGAGGGAGGGGACTCAGTGAGAACCCTCAGGGAGGGGACACAGTGAGAACCCTGAGGGAGGGGACTCAGTGAGAACCCTCAGGGAGGGGACTCAGTGAGAACCCTCAGGGAGGGGAATCAGTGCGAACTGCCGGGGAGGGGACTCAGTGAGATGCCTCCGGGAAGGGAGTCAGTGAGAACCCTGAGGGAGGTGACTCAGTGAGATCCCTCGGGTAGGGGACTCAGCGAGACCCCTGAGGGAGGGGACTCAGTGAGAACCCTCAGGGAGGAGACTCAGTGAGGACCGTCGGGGAGGGGACTTAGTGAGAACCCTCAGGGAGGGGACTCAGTGAGAACTCTCAGGGAGGGGACTCGGTGAGATCCCTCAGGGAGGGGACTCAGTGAGATCCCTCAGGGAGGGGACTCAGTGAGATCCCTCAGGGAGGGGACACAGTGAGAACCCTGAGGGAGGGGGCTCAGCGAGAACCCTCAGGGAGGGGACTCGGTGAGAACCCTCAGGGAGGGGACTCAGTGAGATCCCTCCGGGAGGGGACTCAGTGAGACCCCTCAGGGAGGGTACACAGTGAGAACCCTGAGGGAGGAGACTCAGTGAGAACCCTCAGGGAGGAGACTCAGTGAGAACCCTGAGGGAGGGGATTCAGTGAGAACCCTCAGGGAGGGGACTCAGTGAGAACCCTCAGGGAGGGGACTCAGTGAGAACCCTCAGGGAGGGAACTCAGTGAGAATTCTCAAGGAGCGGACTCAGTGAGATCCCTCAGGGAGGGGACTAAGCGAGAACCCTGAGGGAGGGGACTCAGTGAGAACCCTCAGGGAGGGGACTCAGTGAGAACCGTCGGGGAGGGGACTCAGTGAGAACCCTCAGGGAGGGAACTCAGTGAGAATCCTCAAGGAGGGGACTCAGTGAGATCTCTCAGGGAGGGGACACAGTGAGAACCCTGAGGGAGGGGACTCAGTGCCAACTGTCGGGGAGGAGATTCAGTGGGATCCCTCAGCGAGGGGACTCAGTAAGAACCCTGAGGGAGGGGACCCAGTGAGAACCCTCAGGGAGGGGACTCAGTGAGAACCCTCAGGGAGGGGACTAAGTGAGAACCCTGAGGGAGGGGACTCGGTGAGAACCCTCAGGGAGGGGACTCAGCGAGAACCCTGAGGGAGGGGACTCAGTGAGATCCCTCAGGGAGGGGACTCAACGAGAACCCTGAGGGAGGGGACTCAGTGAGAACCCTCAGGGAGGGGACTCAGTGAGAACCCTCAGGGAGAGAATTCAGTGAGATCCCTCAGGGAGGGGACTCAGCGAGAAGCCTGACGGAGGGGACTCAGTGAGAACCCTCAGGGAGGGGACTCAGTGAGAACCCTCGGGGAGGGGACTCAGTGAGAACCCTCAGGGAGGGGACTCAGTGAGATCTCTCAGGGAGGAGACTCAGTGAGAACCCTGAGGGAGGGGACTCAGTGAGAACCCTCAGGAAGGGGACTCAGTGAGAACCCTCAGGGAGGGGACTCGGTGAGAACCCTCAGGGAGGGGACTCAGTGAGAACCCTCAGGGAGGGGACACAGTGAGAACCCTGAGAGAGGGGACTCAGTGAGAACCCTCAGGGAGGGGAATCAGTGAGAACCCTCAGGGAGGGGACTCAGTGAGATCCCTCAGGGAGGGGACTCAGTGAGATTCCTCAGGGAGGGGACACAGTGAGAACCCTGAGGGAGGGGACTCAGTGAGAACCCTCAGGGAGGGCACTCAGTGAAAACCCTCAGGGAGGGGACTCAGTGAGATTCCTCAGGGAGGGGACACAGTGAGAACCCTGAGGGAGGGGACTCAGTGAGAACCTCCAGGGAGGGGACTCAGTGAGAACCCTCAGGAAGGGGACTCAGTGAGATCCCTCAGGGAGGGGACTCAGTGAGATTCCTCAGGGAGGGGACACAGTGAGAACCCTGAGGGAGGGGACTCAGTGAGAACCCTCAGGGAGGGCACTCAGTGAAAACCCTCAGGGAGGGGACTCAGTGAGATCCCTCAGGGAGGGGACTCAGTGAGAACCCTCAGGTGGGGGACTCAGCGAGAACCCTGAGGGAGGGGACTCAGTGAGAACCTCCAGGGAGGGGACTCAGTGAGAACCCTCAGGAAGGGGACTCAGTGAGATCCCTCAGGGAGGGGACTCAGTGAGATTCCTCAGGGAGGGGACACAGTGAGAACCCTGAGGGAGGGGACTCAGTGAGAACCCTCAGGGAGGGCACTCAGTGAAAACCCTCAGGGAGGGGACTCAGTGAGATCCCTCAGGGAGGGGACTCAGTGAGAACCCTCAGGGAGGGTAAACAGTGAGAACCCTGAGGGAGGGGACTCAGTGAGAACCCTCAGGGAGGGGACTCAGTGAGAACCCGGAGGGAGGGGATTCAGTGAGATTCAGCAGCGAGGGGACTCAGTGAGAACCCTCAGGGAGGAGACTCAGTGAGAACCCTCAGGCAGGGGACTTAGTGAGAACCCTCAGGGTGGGGACTCAGTGAGAACCCTCAGGGAGGGGACTCAGTGAGAGCCTTGAGGGAGGGGACTCAGTGAGATTCCTCAGGGAGGGGACTCAGTTAGAACACTCAGGGAGGGGACTCAGTGAGAACCCTCAGGGAGGGGACTTAGTGAGAACCCTCAGGGAGGGGACTCAGTGAGAACCCTCAGGGAGGGGACTCAGTGAGAACCCTGAGGGAGGGGATTCATTGAGATTCAGCAGCAAGGAGACTCAGTGAGAACCCTCGGGGAGGGGACTCAGTGAGAACCCTCAGGGAGGAGACTCAGTGAGAACCCAGAGGGAGGGGACTCAGTGAGATTCTTCAGGGAGGGGACTCAGTGAGAACGCTCAGGGAGGGGACTCAGTGAGAACCCTCACGGAGGGGACTAAGTGAGAACGCTCAGGGAGGGGACTCAGTGAGAACCCTCAGGGAGGGGACTCAGTGAGAACCCTCAGGGAGGGGACTCAGTGAGAACCTTGAGGGAGGGGACTCAGTGAGAACCCTCAGGGAGGGGACTCAGTGAGAACCCTCAGGGAGGGGACTCAGTGAGAACCCTGAGGGAGGGGACTCAGTGAGATCCCTCGGGTGGGGGACTCAGCGAGAACCCTGAGGGAGGGGACTCAGTGAGATCCCTCAGGGAGGGGACTCAGTGAGGACCGTCGGGGAGGGGACGTAGTGAGAACCCTCAGGGAGGGGACTCAGTGAGAACCCTCAGGGAGAGAATTCAGTGAGATCCCTCAGGGAGGGGACTTAGTGAGAACCCTCAGGGAGGGGACTCAGTGAGATCCCTCAGGGAGGGGACTCAGTGAGAACCCGGAGGGAGGGGACTCAGTGAGATTCCTCAGGGAGGGGACTCAGCGAGAACCCTGAGGGAGGGGACTCGATGAGAACCCTCAGGGAGGGGACTCAGTGAGGACCGTCGGGGAGGGGACTTAGTGAGAACCCTCAGGGAGGGGATTCAGTGAGAACCCTCAGGGAGGGGACTCAGTGAGATCCCTCAGGGAGGGGACTATGTGAGATCCCTCAGGGAGGGGACTCAGTGAGAACCCTGAGGGAGTGGGCTCAGCGAGAGCCCTCAGGGAGGGGACTCAGTGAGAACCCTCAGGGAGGGGACTCAGTGAGATCCCTCAGGGAGGAAACTCAGTGAGAACCCTCAGGGAGGGTACACAGCGAGAACCCTGAGGGAGGGGACTCAGTGAGAACCCTCGGGGTGAAGACTCAGTGAGAACCCTGAGGGAGGGGATTCAGTGAGAACCCTCAGGGAGGGGACTCAGCGAGAACCCTGAGGGAGGGGACTCAGTGAGAACCCTCAGGGAGGGGACTCCGTGAGAACCGTCGGGGAGGGGACTCGGTGAGAACCCTCAGGGAGGGAACTCAGTGAGAACCCTGAGGGAGGGGACTCAGTGAGATCTCTCAGGGAGGGGACACAGTGAGAACCCTGAGGGAGGGGACTCAGTGCCAACTGTCGGGGAGGAGATTCAGTGAGATCCCTCAGCGAGGGGACTCAGTAAGAACCCTGAGGGAGGGGACCCAGTGGGAACCCCCAGGGAGGGGACTCAGTGAGAACCCTCAGGGAGGGGACTCAGTGAGAACCCTGAGGGAGGGGACTCAGTAAGAACCCTGAGGGAGGGGACCCAGTGGGAACCCCCAGGGAGGGGACTCAGTGAGAACCCTGAGGGAGGGGACTCAGTGAGATCCCTCAGGGAGGGGACTCAGTGAGAACCCTGAGGGAGGGGACTCAGTGAGAACCCTCAGGGAGGGGACTCAGTGAGAACCGTCGGGGAGGGGACTCAGTGAGAACCCTCAGGGAGGGGACTCAGTGAGATCTCTCAGGGAGGGAACACAGTGAGAACCCTGAGGGAGGGGACTCAGTGAGAACCCTCAGGAAGGGGACTCAGTGAGAACCCTGAGGAAGGGGACTCAGTGAGAACCCTCAGGGAGGGGACTCAGTGTGAACCCTCAGGGAGGGGACACAGTGAGAACCCTGAGGGAGGGGACTCAGTGAGAACCCTCAGGGAGGGGACTCAGTGAGAACCCTCAGGGAGGGGAATCAGTGAGAACCCTCAGGGAGGGGACTGAGTGAGATCCCTCAGGGAGGGGACTCAGTGAGATCCCTCAGGGAGGGGACTCAGTGAGATCCCTCAGGGAGGGGACTCAGTGAGAACCCTGAGGGAGGGGACTCCGTGAGAACCCTCAGGGAGGAGACTCAGTGAGAACCGTGAGGGAGGGGATTCATTGAGATTCAGCAGCAAGGGGACTCAGTGAGAACCCTCGGGGAGGGGACTCAGTGAGAACCCTCAGGGAGGAGACTCAGTGAGAACCCGGAGGGAGGGGACTCAGTGAGATTCTTCAGGGAGGGGACTCAGTGAGAACGCCCAGGGAGGGGACTCAGTGAGAACCCTCACGGAGGGGACTAAGTGAGAACCCTCAGGGAGGGGACTCAGTGAGAACCCTCAGGGAGGGGACACAGTGAGAACCTTGAGGGAGGGGACTCAGTGAGAACCCTCAGGGAGGGGACTCAGTGGGAACCCTCAGGGAGGGGACTCAGTGAGAACCCTGAGGGAGGGGACTCAGTGAGATCCCTCGGGTGGGGGACTCAGCGAGAACCCTGAGGGAGGGGACTCAGTGAGAACCCTCAGGGAGGGGACTCAGTGAGGACCGTCCGGGAGGGGACTTAGTGAGAACCCTCAGGGAGGGGACTCAGTGAGAACCCTCAGGGAGAGAATTCAGTGAGATCCCTCAGGGAGGGGACTTAGTGAGAACCCTCAGGGAGGGGACTCAGTGAGAACCCTCAGGGAGGGGACTCAGTGAGAACCCGGAGGAAGGGGACTCAGTGAGATTCCTCAGGGAGGGGACTCAGTGAGAACCCTCAGGGAGGGGACTCAGTGAGAACCCTCAGGAAGGGGACTCAGTGAGAACCCTCAGGGAGGGGACTCAGCGAGAACCCTGAGGGCGGGGACTCAGTGAGAACCCTCAGGGAGGGGACTCAGTGCGGACCGTCGGGGAGGGGACTTAGTGAGAACCCTCAGGGAGGAGACTCAGTGAGAACCCTCAGAGAGGGGACTCAGTGAGATCCCTCAGGGAGGGGACTCAGTGAGATCCCTCAGGGAGGGGACTCAGTGAGATCCCTCAGGGAGGGGACACAGTGAGAACCCTGAGGGACGGGGCTCAGCGAGATCCCTCAGGGAGGGGACTCAGTGAGAACCCTCAGGGAGGGGACTCAGTGAGATCCCTCAGGGAGGGGACTCAGTGAGAACCCCCAGGGAGGGTACACAGTGAGAACCCTGAGGGAGGGGACTCAGTGAGAACCCTCAAGGAGGAGACTCAGTGAGAACCCTGAGGGAGGGGACTCAGTGAGAACCCTCAGGGAGGGGACTCAGCGAGAACCCTCAGGGAGGGGACTCAGTGAGAACCGTCGGGGAGGGGGCTCAGTGAGAACCCTGAGGGAGGGGACTCAGTGAGAACCCTCAGGGAGGGGACTCAGTGAGAACCCTCAGGGAGGGGACTCAGTGAGAACCGTCGGGGAGGGGACTCAGTGAGAACCCTCAGGGAGGGGACTCAGTGAGAACCCTCAGGGAGGGGACTCAGCGAGAACCCTGAGGGAGGGGACTCAGTGAGAACCCTCAGGGAGGGGACTCAGTGAGAACCGTCGGGGAGGGGACTCAGTGAGAACCCTCAGGGAGGGAACTCAGTGAGAATCCTCAGGGAGGGGACTCAGTGAGATCCCTCAGGGAGGGGACTCAGTGAGATCTCTCAGGGAGGGGACACAGTGAGAACCCTGAGGGAGGGGACTCAGTGCCAACTGTCGGGGAGGAGATTCAGTGAGATCCCTCAGCGAGGGGACTCAGTAAGAACCCTGAGGGAGGGGACCCAGTGAGAACCCTCAGGGAGGGGACTCAGTGAGAACCCTCAGGGAGGGGACTCAGTGAGAACCCTGAGGGAGGGGACTCAGTGAGAACCCTCAGGGAGGGGACTCAGCGAGAACCCTGAGGGAGGGGACTCAGTGAGATCCCTCAGGGAGGGGACTCAGCGAGAACCCTGAGGGAGGGGACTCAGTGAGAACCCTCAGGGAGGGGACTCAGTGAGAACCCTCAGGGAGAGAATTCAGTGAGATCCCTCAGGGAGGGGACTCAGTGAGAACCCTGAGGGAGGGGACTCAGTGAGAACCCTCAGGGAGGGGACTCAGTGAGAACCGTCGGGGAGGGGACTCAGTGAGAACCCTCAGGGAGGGGACTCAGTGAGAACCCTCAGGGAGGGGACACAGTGAGAACCCTGAGGGAGGGGACTCAGTGAGAACCCTCAGGAAGGAAACTCAGTGAGAACCCTCAGGGAGGGGACTCAGTGAGAACCCTCAGGGAGGGGACTCAGTGAGAACCCTCAGGGAGGGGACACAGTGAGAACCCTGAGGGAGGGGACTCAGTGAGAACCCTCAGGGAGGGGACTCAGTGAGAACCCTCAGGGAGGGGAATCAGTGAGAACCCTCAGGGAGGGGACTCAGTGAGATCCCTCAGGGAGGGGACTCAGTGAGATCCCTCAGGGAGGGGACTCAGTGAGATCCCTCAGGGAGGGGACACAGTGAGAACCCTGAGGGAGGGGACTCAGCGAGAACCCTCAGGGAGGGGACTCAGTGAGAACCCTCAGGGAGGGGACTCAGTGAGATCCCTCAGGGAGGGGACTCAGTGAGAACCCTCAGGGAGGGTACACAGTGAGAACCCTGAGGGAGGGGACTCAGTGAGAACCCTCAGGGAGGAGACTCAGTGAGAACCCTGAGGGAGGGGATTCATTGAGATTCAGCAACAAGGGGACTCAGTGAGAACCCTCGGGGAGGGGACTCAGTGAGAACCCTCAGGGAGGAGACTCAGTGAGAACCCGGAGGGAGGGGACTCAGTGAGATTCTTCAGGGAGGGGACTCAGTGAGAACGCTCAGGGAGGGGACTCAGTGAGAACCCTCACGGAGGGGACTAAGTGACAACGCTCAGGGAGGGGACTCAGTGAGAACCCTCAGGGAGGGGACTCAGTGAGAACCCTCAGGGAGGGGACACAGTGAGAACCTTGAGGGAGGGGACTGAGTGAGAACCCTCAGGGAGGGGACTCAGTGAGAACCCTCAGGGAGGGGACTCAGTGAGAACCCTGAGGGAGGGGACTCAGTGAGAACCCTCAGGGAGGGGACTCAGCGAGAACCCTGAGGGAGGGGACTCAGTGAGATCCCTCAGGGAGGGGACTCAGCGAGAACCCTGAGGGAGGGGACTCAGTGAGAACCCTCAGGGAGGGGACTCAGTGAGAACCCTCAGGGAGAGAATTCAGTGAGATCCCTCAGGGAGGGGACTCAGTGAGAACCCTGAGGGAGGGGACTCAGTGAGAACCCTCAGGGAGGGGACTCAGTGAGAACCGTCGGGGAGGGGACTCAGTGAGAACCCTCAGGGAGGGGACTCAGTGAGAACCCTCAGGGAGGGGACACAGTGAGAACCCTGAGGGAGGGGACTCAGTGAGAACCCTCAGGAAGGAAACTCAGTGAGAACCCTGAGGGAGGGGACTCAGTGAGAACCCTCAGGGAGGGGACTCAGTGAGAACCCTCAGGGAGGGGACACAGTGAGAACCCTGAGGGAGGGGACTCAGTGAGAACCCTCAGGGAGGGGACTCAGTGAGAACCCTCAGGGAGGGGAATCAGTGAGATCCCTCAGGGAGGGGACTCAGTGAGAACCCTCAGGGAGGGGACTCAGTGAGATCCCTCAGGGAGGGGACTCAGTGAGATCCCTCAGGGAGGGGACACAGTGAGAACCCTGAGGGAGGGGACTCAGCGAGAACCCTCAGGGAGGGGACTCAGTGAGAACCCTCAGGGAGGGGACTCAGTGAGATCCCTCAGGGAGGGGACTCAGTGAGAACCCTCAGGGAGGGTACACAGTGAGAACCCTGAGGGAGGGGACTCAGTGAGAACCCTCAGGGAGGAGACTCAGTGAGAACCCTGAGGGAGGGGATTCATTGAGATTCAGCAACAAGGGGACTCAGTGAGAACCCTCGGGGAGGGGACTCAGTGAGAACCCTCAGGGAGGAGACTCAGTGAGAACCCGGAGGGAGGGGACTCAGTGAGATTCTTCAGGGAGGGGACTCAGTGAGAACGCTCAGGGAGGGGACTCAGTGAGAACCCTCACGGAGGGGACTAAGTGACAACGCTCAGGGAGGGGACTCAGTGAGAACCCTCAGGGAGGGGACTCAGTGAGAACCCTCAGGGAGGGGACACAGTGAGAACCTTGAGGGAGGGGACTGAGTGAGAACCCTCAGGGAGGGGACTCAGTGAGAACCCTCAGGGAGGGGACTCAGTGAGAACCCTGAGGGAGGGGACTCAGTGAGATCCATCGGGTGGGGGACTCAGCGAGAACCCTGAGGGACGGGACTCAGTGAGAACCCTGAGGGAGGGGACTCAGTGAGATCCCTCAGAGAGGGGCCACAGTGAGAACCCTGAGGGAGGGGACTCAGTGAGAACCCTCAGGGAGGGCACTCAGTGAAAACCCTCAGGGAGGGGACTCAGTGAGATCCCTCAGGGAGGGGACTATGTGAGAACCCTCAGAGAGGGTACACAGTGAGAACCCTCAGGGAGGGGACTCAGTGAGAACCCTCAGGGAGGGGACTCAGTGAGAACCCTCAGGGAGGAGACTCAGTGAGAACCCTCAGGGAGGGGACTTAGTGAGAACCCTCAGGGAGGGGACTCAGTGAGAACCCTCAGGGAGGGGACTCAGTGAGAACCCGGAGGGAGGGGACTCAGTGAGATTCCTCAGGGAGGGGAGTCAGTGAGAACCCTCAGGGAGGGGACTCAGTGAGAACCCTCAGGGAGGGGACTTAGTGAGACCCCTCAGGGAGGGGACTCAGTGAGAACCCTCAGGGGGGGGACTCAGTGAGAACCCTCAGGGAGGCGACTCAGTGAAAACCCTGAGGGTGGGGTTGCAGTGAGATCCCTCAGTGAGGGGACTCAGTGAGGACCGTCGGGGAGGGGATTTAGTGAGAACCCTCAGGGAGGGGACTCAGTGAGAGCCCTCAGGGAGGGGACTCAGTGAGAACCCTGAGGGAGGGGACTCAGTGAGAACCCTCAGGGAGGGGACTCAGTGAGAACCCTCAGGGAGGGGAATCAGTGAGAACCCTCAGGGAGGGGACTCAGTGAGATCCCTCAGGGAGGGGACTCAGTGAGATCCCTCAGGGAGGGGACTCAGTGAGATCCCTCAGGGAGGGGACACAGTGAGAACCCTGAGGGAGGGGACTCAGCGAGAACCCTCAGGGAGGGGACTCAGTGAGAACCCTCAGGGAGGGGACTCAGTGAGATCCCTCAGGGAGGGGACTCAGTGAGAACCCTCAGGGAGGGTACACAGTGAGAACCCTGAGGGAGGGGACTCAGTGAGAACCCTCAGGGAGGAGACTCAGTGAGAACCCTGAGGGAGGGGATTCATTGAGATTCAGCAACAAGGGGACTCAGTGAGAACCCTCGGGGAGGGGACTCAGTGAGAACCCTCAGGGAGGAGACTCAGTGAGAACCCGGAGGGAGGGGACTCAGTGAGATTCTTCAGGGAGGGGACTCAGTGAGAACGCTCAGGGAGGGGACTCAGTGAGAACCCTCACGGAGGGGACTAAGTGACAACGCTCAGGGAGGGGACTCAGTGAGAACCCTCAGGGAGGGGACTCAGTGAGAACCCTCAGGGAGGGGACACAGTGAGAACCTTGAGGGAGGGGACTGAGTGAGAACCCTCAGGGAGGGGACTCAGTGAGAACCCTCAGGGAGGGGACTCAGTGAGAACCCTGAGGGAGGGGACTCAGTGAGATCCATCGGGTGGGGGACTCAGCGAGAACCCTGAGGGACGGGACTCAGTGAGAACCCTGAGGGAGGGGACTCAGTGAGGACCGTCGGGGAGGGGACCTAGTGAGAACCCTCAGGGAGGAGACTCAGTGAGATCCCTCAGGGAGGGGACTCAGTGAGATCCCTCAGGGAGGGGCCACAGTGAGAACCCTGAGGGAGGGGACTCAGTGAGAACCCTCAGGGAGGGCACTCAGTGAAAACCCTCAGGGAGGGGACTCAGTGAGATCCCTCAGGGAGGGGACTATGTGAGAACCCTCAGAGAGGGTACACAGTGAGAACCCTCAGGGAGGGGACTCAGTGAGAACCCTCAGGGAGGGGACTCAGTGAGAACCCTCAGGGAGGAGACTCAGTGAGAACCCTCAGGGAGGGGACTTAGTGAGAACCCTCAGGGAGGGGACTCAGTGAGAACCCTCAGGGAGGGGACTCAGTGAGAACCCGGAGGGAGGGGACTCAGTGAGATTCCTCAGGGAGGGGAGTCAGTGAGAACCCTCAGGGAGGGGACTCAGTGAGAACCCTCAGGGAGGGGACTTAGTGAGAACCCTCAGGGAGGGGACTCAGTGAGAACCCTCAGGGGGGGGACTCAGTGACAACCCTCAGGGAGGGGACTCAGTGAAAACCCTGAGGGTGGGGTTGCAGTGAGATCCCTCAGTGAGGGGACTCAGTGAGGACCGTCGGGGAGGGGATTTAGTGAGAACCCTCAGGGAGGGGACTCAGTGAGAGCCCTCAGGGAGGGGACTCAGTGAGATCCCCCAGGGAGGGGACTCAGTGAGATCCCTCAGGGAGGGGACTCAGTGAGAACCCTGAGGGAGGGGACTCAGTGAGAACCCTCAGAAACGGACCACAGTGAGAACCCTGAGGGAGGGGACTCAGTGAGAACCCTCAGGGAGGGGACTCAGTGAGAACCCGGAGGGAGGGGACTCAGTGAGATTCCTCAGGGAGGGGACTCAGTGAGAACCCTCAGGGAGGGGACTCAGTGGGATTCCTCAGGGAAGGGACTCAGTGAGAACCCTCAGGGAGGGCACTTAATGAGAAACCTGAGGGAGGGGACTCAGCGAGAACCCCGAGGAAGGGGACTCAGTGAAAACCCTCAGGGAGGGGACTCAGTGCGGACTGTCGGGGAGGGGACTCAGTGAGATCCCTCAGGGAGGGGACTCAGTGAGATCCCTCAGGGAGGAGCCTCAGTGAGAACCCTCAGGAAGGGGAGTGAGATCCCTCAGGAAGGGGACTCAGTAAGAACCCTCAGGGAGGAGACTCAGTGAGAACGCTCAGGGAGGAGCCTCAGTGAGAACCCTCAGGAAGGGGACTCAGTGAGAACCCTCAGGGAGGGGACTCAGTGAGAACCCTCAGGGAGGGGACTCAGTGAGAACCGTCGGGGAGGGGACTCATTGAGAACCCTGAGGGAGGGGACTCAGTGAGAACCCTCAGGGAGAGAATTCAGTGAGATCCCTCAGGGAGGGGACTCAGCGAGAACCCTGAGGGAGGGAACTCAGCGAGAACCCTCAGGGAGGGGACTCTGTGAGAACCGTCGGGGAGGGGACTCAGTGAGATCTCTCAGGGAGGGGACACAGTGAGAACCCTGAGGGAGGGGACTCGGTGAGAACCCTCAGGAAGGGGACTCAGTGAGAACCCTCAGGGAGGGGACTCAGTGAGAACCCTCAGGGAGGGGACTCAGTGAGAACCCTCAGGGAGGGGACACAGTGAGAACCCTGAGGGAGGGGACTCAGTGAGAACCGTCAGGAAGGGGACTCAGTGAGAACCCTCAGGGAGGGGAATCAGTGCGAACTGCCGGGGAGGGGACTCAGTGAGATCCCTCCGGGAAGGGAGTCAGTGAGAACCCTGAGGGAGGTGACTCAGTGAGATCCCTCGGGTAGGGGACTCAGCGAGAACCCTGAGGGAGGGGACTCAGTGAGAACCCTCAGGGAGGGGACTCAGTGAGATCCCTCAGGGAGGGGACACAGTGAGGACCCTGAGGGAGGGGGCTCAGCGAGAACCCTCAGGGAGGGGACTCAGTGAGAACCCTCAGGGAGGGGACTCAGTGAGATCCCTCAGGGAGGGGACTCAGTGAGATCACTCAGGGAGGGTACACAGTGAGAACCCTGAGGGAGGAGACTCAGTGAGAACCCTCAGGGAGGAGACTCAGTGAGAACCCTGAGGGAGGGGATTCAGTGAGAACCCTCAGGGAGGGGACTCAGCGAGAACCCTGAGGGAGGGGACTCAGTGAGAACCCTCAGGGAGGGGACTCAGTGAGAACCGTCGGGGAGGGGACTCAGTGAGAACCCTCAGGGAGGGAACTCAGTGAGAATCCTCAAGGAGGGGACTCAGTGAGATCCCTCAGGGAGGGGACTCAGCGAGAACCCTGAGGGAGGGGACTCAGTGAGAACCCTCAGGGAGGGGACTCAGTGAGAACCGTTGGGGAGGGGACTCAGTGAGAACCCTCAGGGAGGGAAGTCAAGGAGAATCCCCAAGGAGGGGACTCAGTGACATCTCTCAGGGAGGGGACACAGTGAGAACCCTGAGGGAGGGGACTCAGTGCCAACTGTCGGGGAGGAGATTCAGTGAGATCCCTCAGCGAGGGGACTCAGTAAGAACCCTGAGGGAGGGGACCCAGTGAGAACCCTCAGGGAGGGGACTCAGTGAGAACCCTCAGGGAGGGGACTCAGTGAGAACCCTGAGGGAGGGGACTCAGTGAGATCCCTCAGGGAGGGGACTCAACGAGAACCCTGAGGGAGGGGACTCAGTGAGAACCCTCAGGGAGAGAATTCAGTGAGATCCCTCAGGGAGGGGGCTCAGTGAGAACCCTGAGGGAGGGGACTCAGTGAGATCCCTCAGGGAGGGGACTGAGCGAGAACCCTGAGGGAGGGGACTCAGTGAGAACCCTCAGGGAGGGGACTCAGTGAGAACCGTTGGGGAGGGGACTCAGTGAGAACCCTCAGGGAGGGAAGTCAAGGAGAATCCCCAAGGAGGGGACTCAGTGACATCTCTCAGGGAGGGGACACAGTGAGAACCCTGAGGGAGGGGACTCAGTGCCAACTGTCGGGGAGGAGATTCAGTGAGATCCCTCAGCGAGGGGACTCAGTAAGAACCCTGAGGGAGGGGACCCAGTGAGAACCCTCAGGGAGGGGACTCAGTGAGAACCCTCAGGGAGGGGACTCAGTGAGAACCCTGAGGGAGGGGACTCGGTGAGAACGCTCAGGGAGGGGACTCAGCGAGAACCCTGAGGGAGGGGACTCAGTGAGATCCCTCAGGGAGGGGACTCAACGAGAACCCTGAGGGAGGGGACTCAGTGAGAACCCTCAGGGAGAGAATTCAGTGAGATCCCTCAGGGAGGGGGCTCAGTGAGAACCCTGAGGGAGGGGACTCAGTGAGATCCCTCAGGGAGGGGACTGAGCGAGAACCCTGAGGGAGGGGACTCAGTGAGAACCCTCAGGGAGGGGACTCAGTGAGAACCGTCGGGGAGGGGACTCAGTGAGAACCCTCAGGGAGGGGACTCAGTGAGAACCCTCAGGGAGGGGACTCATCGAGAACCCTCAGGGAGGGGACACAGTGAGAACCGTGAGGGAGGGGACTCAGTGAGAACCCTCAGGGAGGGGACTCACTGAGAACCCTCAGGGAGGGGAATCAGTGAGAACCCTCAGGGAGGGGACTCAGTGAGATCCCTCAGGGAGGGGACTCAGTGAGATCCCTCAGGGAGGGGACTCAGTGAGATCCCTCAGGGAGGGGACACAGTGAGAACCCTGAGGGAGGGGAGTCAGCGAGAACCCTCAGGGAGGGGACTCAGTGAGAACCCTCAGGGAGGGTACTCAGTGAGATCCCTCAGGGAGGGGACTGAGCGAGAACCCTGAGGGAGGGGACTCAGTGAGAACCCTCAGGAAGGGGACTCAGTGAGAACCCTCAGGGAGGGGACTCAGTGAGAACCCTCAGGGAGGGGACTCATCGAGAACCCTCAGGGAGGGGACACAGTGAGAACCCTGAGGGAGGGGACTCAGTGAGAACCCTCAGGGAGGGGACTCACTGAGAACCCTCAGGGAGGGGAATCAGTGAGAACCCTCAGGGAGGGGACTCAGTGAGATCCCTCAGGGAGGGGACTCAGTGAGATCCCTCAGGGAGGGGACTCAGTGAGATCCCTCAGGGAGGGGACACAGTGAGAACCCTGAGGGAGGGGACTCAGCGAGAACCCTCAGGGAGGGGACTCAGTGAGAACCCTCAGCGAGGGGACTCAGTGATATCCCCCAGGGAGGGGACTCAGTGAGAACCCTCAGTGAGGGTACACAGTGAGAAACCTGAGGGAGGGGACTCAGTGAGAACCCTCAGGGAGGAGACTCAGTGAGAACCCTGAGGGAGGGGATTCATTGAGATTCAGCAGCAAGGGGACTCAGTGAGAACCCTCGGGGAGGGGACCAAGTGAGAACCCTCAGGGAGGAGACTCAGTGAGAACCCGGAGGGGGGGGACTCAGTGAGATTCTTCAGGGAGGGGATTCAGTGAGAACGCTCAGGGAGGGGACTCAGTGAGAACCCTCACGGAGGGGACTAAGTGAGAACGCTGAGGGAGGGGACTCAGTGAGAACCCTCAGGGAGGGGACTCAGTGAGAACCCTCAGGGAGGGGACACAGTGAGAACCTTGAGGGAGGGGACTCAGTGAGAACCCTCAGGGAGGGGACTCAGTGAGATCCCTCAGGGAGGGGACTCAGTGAGATCCCTCAGGGAGGGGACACAGTGAGAACCCTGAGGGAGGGGACTCAGCGAGAACCCTCAGGGGAGGGACTCAGTGAGAACTATCAGGGAGGGGACTCAGTGAGATCCCTCAGGGAGGGGACTCAGTGAGAACCCTCAGGGAGGGTACACAGTGAGAACCCTGAGGGAGGGGACTCAGTGAGAACCCTCAGGGAGGAGACTCAGTGAGAACCCTGAGGGAGGGGATTCATTGAGATTCAGCAGCAAGGGGACTCAGTGAGAACCCTCGGGGAGGGGACTCAGTGAGAACCCTCAGGGAGGAGACTCAGTGAGAACCCGGAGGGAGGGGACTCGGTGAGATTCTTCAGAGAGAGGACTCAGTGAGAACGCTCAGGGAGGGGACTCAGTGAGAACCCTCACGGAGGGGACTAAGTGAGAACGCGCAGGGAGGGGACTCAGTGAGAACCCTCAGGGAGGGGACTCAGTGAGAACCCTCAGGGAGGGGACACAGTGAGAACCTTGAGGGAGGGGACTCAGTGAGAACCCTCAGGGAGGGGACTCAGTGGGAACCCTCAGGGAGGGGACTCAGTGAGAACCCTCAGGGAGGGGACTCAGTGAGAACCCTCAGGGAGGGGACACAGTGAGAACCTTGAGGGAGGGGACTCAGTGAGAACCCTCAGGGAGGGGACTCAGTGGGAACCCTCAGGGAGGGGACTCAGCGAGAACCCTGAGGGAGGGGACTCAGTGAGAACCCTCAGGGAGGGGACTCAGTAAGAACCCTCAGAGAGAGAATTCAGTGAGATCCCTCAGGGAGGGGACTTAGTGAGAACCCTCAGGGAGGGGACTCAGTGAGAACCCTCAGGGAGGGGACTCAGTGAGATCCCTCAGGGAGGGGACTTAGTGAGAACCCTCAGGGAGGGGACTCAGCGAGAACCCTGAGGGAGGGGACTTAGTGAGAACCCCCAGGGAGGGGACTCAGTGAGGACCGTCGGGGAGGGGACTTAGTGAGAACCCTCAGGGAGGGGACTCAGTAAGAACCCTCAGGGAGAGAATTCAGTGAGATCCCTCAGGGAGGGGACTTAGTGAGAACCCTCAGGGAGGGGACTCAGTGAGAACCCTCAGGGAGGGGACTAAGTGAGAACCCTGAGGGAGGGGACTTAGTGAGAACCCCCAGGGAGGGGACTCAGTGAGGACCGTCGGGGAGGGGACTTAGTGAGAACCCTCAGGGAGGGGACTCAGTGAGAACCCTCAGGGAGGGGACTCAGTGAGATCCCTCAGGGAGGGGACTCAGTGAGATCCCTCAGGGAGGGGACTCAGTGAGATCCCTCAGGGAGGGGACACAGTGAGAACCCTGGGGGAGGGGGCTCAGCGAGAACCCTCAGGGAGGGGACTCAGTGAGAACCCTCAGGGAGGGGACTATGTGAGATCCCTCAGGGAGGGGACTCAGTGAGGACCGTCGGGGAGGGGACTTAGTGAGAACCCTCAGGGAGGGGACTCAGTAAGAACCCTCAGGGAGAGAATTCAGTGAGATCCCTCAGGGAGGGGACTTAGTGAGAACCCTCAGGGAGGGGACTCAGTGAGAACCCTCAGGGAGGGGACTAAGTGAGAACCCTGAGGGAGGGGACACAGTGAGAACCTTGAGGGAGGGGACTCAGCGAGAACCCTCAGGGAGGGGACTCAGTGGGAACCCTCAGGGAGGGGACTCAGTGAGAACCCTCAGGGAGGGGACTCAGTGAGGACCGTCGGGGAGGGGACTTAGTGAGAACCCTCAGGGAGGGGACTCAGTGAGAACCCTCAGGGAGGGGACTCAGTGAGATCCCTCAGGGAGGGGACTCAGTGAGATCCCTCAGGGAGGGGACTCAGTGAGATCCCTCAGGGAGGGGACACAGTGAGAACCCTGGGGGAGGGGGCTCAGCGAGAACCCTCAGGGAGGGGACTCAGTGAGAACCCTCAGGGAGGGGACTATGTGAGATCCCTCAGGGAGGGGACTCAGTGAGAACCCTCAGGGAGGGTACACAGTGAGAACCCTGAGGGGGGGGACTCAGTGAGGACCCTCAGGGAGGAGACTCAGTGAGAACCCTGAGGGAGGGGATTCAGTGAGAACCCTCAGGGAGGGGACTCAGCGAGAACCCTGAGGGAGGGGACTCAGTGAGAACCCTCAGGGAGGGGACTCAGTGAGAACCGTTGGGGAGGGGACTCAGTGAGAACCCTCAGGGAGGGAACTCAGTGAGAATCCTCAGGGAGGGGACTCAGTGAGATCCCTCAGGGAGGGGACTCAGTGAGATCTCTCAGGGAGGGGACACAGTGAGAACCCTGAGGGAGGGGACTCAGTGCGAACTGTCGGGGAGGAGATTCAGTGAGATCCCTCAGCGAGGGGACTCAGTAAGAACCCTGAGGGAGGGGACCCAGTGAGAACCCTCAGGGAGGGGACTCAGTGAGAACCCTCAGGGAGGGGACTCAGTGAGAACCCTGAGGGAGGGGACTCAGTGAGAACCCTCAGGGAGGTGACTCAGCGGGAACCCTGAGGGAGGGGACTCAGTGAGAACCCTCAGGGAGAGATTTCAGTGAGATCCCTCAGGGAGGGGACTCAGTGAGAACCCTGAGGGAGGGGACTCAGTGAGAACCCTCAGGGAGGGGACTCAGTGAGAACCGTCGGGGAGGGGACTCAGTGAGAACCCTCAGGGAGGGGACTCAGTGACATCTCTCAGGGAGGGGACACACTGAGAACCCTGAGGGAGGGGACTCAGTGAGAACCCTCAGGAAGGGGACTCAGTGAGAACCCTCAGGGAGGGGACTCAGTGAGAACCCTCAGGGAGGGGACTCAGTGAGAACCCTCAGGGAGGGGACACAGTGAGAACCCTGAGGGAGGGGACTCAGTGAGAACCCTCAGGGAGGGGACTCAGTGAGAACTCTCAGGGAGGGGAATCAGTGAGAGCCCTCAGGGAGGGGACTCAGTGAGACCCCTCAGGGAGGGGACTCAGTGAGATCCCTCAAGGAGGGGACACAGTGAGAACCCTGAGGGAGGGGACTCAGCGAGAAACCCTCAGGGAGGGGACTCAGTGAGAACCCTCAGGGAGGGGACTCAGTGGGATCCCTCAGGGAGGGGACTCAGTGAGAACCCTCAGGGAGGGTACACAGTGAGAACCCTGAGGGAGGGGACTCAGTGAGAACCCTCAGGGAGGAGACTCAGTGAGAACCCTGAGGGAGGGGATTCATTGAGATTCAGCAGCGAGGGGACTCAGTGAGACCCCTCAGGGAGGAGACTCGGTGAGAACCCGGAGGGAGGGGACTCAGTGAGATTCTTCAGGGAGGGGACTCAGTGAGAACGCTCAGGGAGGGGACTCAGTGAGAACCCTCACGGAGGGGACTAAGTGAGAACGCTCAGGGAGGGGACTCAGTGAGAACCCTCAGGGAGGGGACTCAGTGAGAACCCTCAGGGAGGGGACACAGTGAGAACCTTGAGGGAGGGGACTGAGTGAGAACCCTCAGCGAGGGGACTCAGTGAGAACCCTCAGGGAGGGGACTCAGTGAGAACCCTGAGGGAGGGGACTCAGTGAGATCCCTCGGGTGGGGGACTCAGCGAGAACCCTGAGGGACGGGACTCAGTGAGAACCCTCAGGGAGGGGACTCAGTGAGGACCGTCGGGGAGGGGACTTAGTGAGAACCCTCAGGGAGGGGACTCAGTGAGAACCCTCAGGAAGGGGACTCAGTGAGATCCCTCAGGGAGGGGACTCAGTGAGATCCCTCAGGGAGGGGACACAGTGAGAACCCTGAGGGAGGGGACTCAGTGAGAACCCTCAGGGAGGGCACTCAGTGAAAACCCTCAGGGAGGGGACTCAGTGAGATCCCTCAGGGAGGGGACTCACTGAGAACCCTCAGGGAGGGTACACAGTGAGAACCCTGAGGGAGGAGACTCAGTGAGAACCCTCAGGGAGGGGACTCAGTGAGAACCCGGAGGGAGGGGATTCAGTGAGATTCCTCAGGGAGGGGACTCAGTGAGAACCCTCAGGGAGGGGACTCAGTGAGAACCCTCAGGGAGGAGACTCAGTGAGAACCCTCAGGGAGGGGACTTAGTGAGAACCCTCAGGGAGGGGACTCAGTGAGAACCCTCAGGGAGGGGACTCAGTGAGAACTCGGAGGGAGGGGACTCAGTGAGATTCCTCAGGGAGGGGACTCAGTGAGAACCCTCAGGGAGGGGACTCAGTGAGAACCCTCAGGGAGGGGACTTAGTGATAATCCTCAGGGAGGGGACTCAGCGAGAACCCTGAGGGAGGGGACTCAGTGAGAACCCTCAGGGAGGGGACTCAGTGAGGACCGTCGGGGAGGGGACTTAGTGAGAACCCTCAGGGAGGGGACTCAGTGAGAACCCTCAGGGAGGGGACTCAGTGAGATCCCTCAGGGAGGGGACTCAGTGAGATCCCTCAGGGAGGGGACTCAGTGAGAACCCTCAGGGAGGGGACACAGTGAGAACCCTGAGGGAGGGGGCTCAGCCAGAACCCTCAGGGAGGGGACTCAGTGAGAACCCTCAGGGAGGGTACACAGTGAGAACCCTGAGGAAGCGGACTCAGTGAGAACCCCCAGGGAGGAGACTCAGTGAGAACCCTGAGGGAGGGGATTCAGTGAGAACCCTCAGGGAGGGGACCCAGCGAGAACCCTGAGGGAGGGGACTCAGTGAGAACCCTCAGGGAGGGGACTCAGTGAGAACCGTCGGGGAGGGGACTCAGTGAGAACCCTCAGGGAGGGAACTCAGTGAGAATCCTCAGGGAGGGGACTCAGTGAGATCCCTCAGGGAGGGGACTCAGTGAGATCTCTCAGGGAGGGGACACAGTGAGAACCCTGAGGGAGGGGACTCAGTGCCAACTGTTGGGGAGGAGATTCAGTGAGATCCCTCAGCGAGGGGACTCAGTAAGAACCCTGAGGGAGGGGACCCAGTGAGAACCCTCAGGGAGGGGACTCAGTGAGAACCCTCAGGGAGGGGACTCAGTGAGAACCCTGAGGGAGGGGACTCAGTGAGAACCCTCAGGGAGGAGGGAGGGGACTCAGCGAGAACCCCGAGGGAGGGGACTCAGTGAGAACCCTGAGGGAGGGGACTCAGTGAGAACCCTCAGGGAGGGGACTCAGTGAGATCCCTCAGGGAGAGAATTCAGTGAGATCCCTCAGGGAGGGGACTCAGCGAGAACCCTGAGGGAGGGGACTCAGTGAGAACCCTCAGGGAGGGGACTCAGTGAGAACCGTCGGGGAGGGGACTCAGTGAGAACCCTCAGGGAGGGGACTCAGTGAGATCTCTCAGGGAGGGGACACAGTGAGAACCCTGAGGGAGGGGACTCAGTGAGAACCCTCAGGAAGGGGACTCAGTGAGAACCCTCAGGGAGGGGACTCAGTGAGAACCCTCAGGGAGGGGACTCAGTGAGAACCCTCAGGGAGGGGACACAGTGAGAACCCTGAGGGAGGGGACTCAGTGAGAACCCTCAGGGAGGGGACCCAGTGAGAACCCTCAGGGAGGGGACTCAGTGAGATCCCTCAGGGAGGTGACTCAGTGAGATCCCTCAGGGAGGGGACACAGTGAGAACCCTGAGGGAGGGGACTCAGCGAGAACCCTCAGGGAGGGGACTCAGTGAGAACCCGCAGGGAGAAGCCTCGGTGAGATCCCTCAGGGAGGGGACTCAGTGAGAACCCTCAGAAGGAGACTCAGTGAGAACCCTCAGGGAGGGGACCCAGTGAGAACCCTCAGAGAGGAGACTCAGTGAGAACCCTCAGGGAGGGGACTCAGTGAGAACCCTGAGGGAGGGGACTCAGTGAGATCCCTCAGGGAGGAGACTCAGTGAGAACCCTCAGGGAGGGGACTCAGTGAGAACCGTCAGGGAGGGGACTCAGTGAGAACCCTCAGAAGGGGACTCAGTGAGAACCCTCAGGGAGGGGACACAGTGAGAACCCTCAGAGAGGGGACTCGGTGAGAACCCTCAGGGAGGGGACTCAGTGAGAACCCTCAGGGAGGGGACTCAGTGAGAACCGTCGGGGAGGGGACTCAGTGAGAACCCTCAGGGAGGGAACTCAGTGAGAACCCTCAGGGAGGGGACTCAGTGCGAACTGTCGGGGAGGAGATTCAGTCAGATCCCTCAGCGATGAGACTCAGTAAGAACCCTGAGGGAGGGGACCCAGTGAGAACCCTCAGGGAGGGGACTCAGTGAGAACCCTCAGGGAGAGAATTCAGTGAGATCCCTCAGGGAGGGGACTCAGTGAGAAGCCTCAGGAAGGGGACTCAGTGAGAACCCTCAGGGAGGAGACTCAGTGAGAACCCGCAGGGAGAAGCCTCAGTGAGATCCCTCAGGGAGGGGACTCAGTGAGAACCCTCAGAAGGGGACTCAGTGAGAACCCTCAGGGAGGGGACCCAGTGAGAACCCTCAGAGAGGAGACTCAGTGAGAACCCTGAGGGAGGGGACTCAGTGAGAACCCTCAGGGAGGGGACTCAGTGAGATCCCTCAGGGAGGGGACCCAGTGAGAACCCTGAGGGAGGGGACTCAGTGAGAACCCTCAGGAAGGGGACTCAGTGAGAACCCTGAGGGGGGGGACTCAGTGAGAACCCTCAGGCAGGGGACTCAGTGAGAACCCTCAGGGAGGGGACTCAGTGAGAACCCTCAGGGAGGGGACTCAGTGAGATCCCTCAGGGAGGTGACCCAGTGAGAACCCTGAGGGAGGGGACCCAGTCAGAACCCTCAGGGAGGGGACTCAGTGAGAACCCTCAGGGAGGGGACTCAGTGAGAACCCTCAGGGAGGGGAATCAGTGCGAACTGCCGGGGAGGGGACTCAGTGAGATCCCTCAGGTAGGGGACTCAGCGAGAACCCTGAGGGAGGGGCCTCAGTGAGATCCCTCAGGGAGGGGACTGAGTGAGAACCCTCAGGGAGGGGACTCAGTGAGATCCCTCAGGGAGGGGACTATGTGAGAACCCTCAGGGAGGGGACACAGTGAGAACCCTGAGGGAGGGGACTCAGTGAGAACCCTCAGGGAGGGGACTCAGTGAGAACCCGGAGGGAGGGGACTCAGTGAGATTCCTCAGGGAGGGGACTCAGTGAGAACCCTCAGGGAGAGGACTTAGTGATAACCCTCAGGGAGGGGACTCGGTGAGAACCCTCAGGGAGGAAACTCAGTGAGATCCCTCAGGGAGGGGACTCAGTGAGATCCCTCAGGGAGGGGACTCAGTGAGATCCCTCAGGGAGGGGACACAGTGAGAACCCTGAGGGAGGGGACTCAGCGAGAACCCTCAGTGAGGGGACTCAGTGAGAACCCTCAGGGAGGGGACTCAGTGAGATCTCTTCAGGGAGGGGACTCAGTGAGAACCCTCAGGGAGGGGACTCAGTGAGAACCCTCGG
This sequence comes from Eutreptiella sp. 'Long Island Sound 2002', assembly GCA_964036045.1. Lineage (NCBI taxonomy): Eukaryota > Euglenozoa > Euglenophyceae > Eutreptiales > Eutreptiaceae > Eutreptiella > Eutreptiella sp. 'Long Island Sound 2002'. The sequence goes on from OZ038378.1 coordinate 154,701,873, forward strand.
GGAGGGGACACAGTGAGAACCCTGAGGGAGGGGACTCAGTCAGAACCCTCAGGGAGGGGACTCAGTGAGAACCCGGAGGGAGGGGACTCATTGAGATTCCTCAGGGAGGGGACTCAGTGAGAACCCTCAGGGAGGGGACTCAGTGGGATTCCTCAGGGAGGGGACTCAGTGAGAACCCTCAGGGAGGGAACTCAGTGAGAACCCTCAGGGAGGGCACTTAGTGAGAACCCTGAGGGAGGGGACTCAGCGAGAACCCTGAGGAAGGGGACTCAGTGAGAACCCTCAGGGAGGGGACTCAGTGCGGACTGTTGGGGAGGGAACTCAGTGAGATCCCTCAGGGAGGGGACTCAGTGAGAACCCTGGGGGAGGGGAACCAGTGAGAACCCTCAGGGAGGGTACTCAGTGAGATCCCGGAGGGAGGAGCCTCAGTGAGAACCCTCAGGAAGGGGACTCAGTGAGATCCCTCAGGGAGGGGACTCAGTGAGAACCCTCACGGAGGGGACTAAGTGAGAACCCTCAGGGAGGGGACTCAGTGCGAACCCTCAGGGAGGGGACTCAGTGAGAACCCTCAGGGAGGGGACTCAGTGCGAACCGTCGGGGAGGGGACTCAGTGAGAACCCTCAGGGGAGGAACTCAGTGAGAACCGTCAGGGAGGGGACTCGGTGCGAACTGTCGGGGAGGAGATTCAGTGAGATCCCTCAGCGAGGGGCCTCGGTGAGAACCCTGAGGGAGGGGACTCAGTGAGAACCCTCAGGGAGAGAATTCAGTGAGATCCCTCAGGGAGGAGGACTCAGTGAGAACCCTGAGGGAGGGGACTCAGTGAGATCCCTCAGGGAGGGGACTCAGCGAGAACCCTGAGGGAGGGGACTCAGCGAGAACCCTCAGGGAGGGGACTCAGTGAGAACCGTCGGCCAGGGGACTGAGTGAGAACCCTCAGGGAGGGAACTCAGTGAGAATCCTCAAGGAGGGGACTCAGTGAGATCCCTCAGGGAGGGGACTCAGCGAGAACCCTCAGGGAGGGGACTCAGTGAGAACCCTCAGGGAGTGGACTCAGTGAGAACCGTCGGGGAGGGGACTCAGTGAGAACCCTCAGGGAGGGAACTCAGTGAGAATCCTCAGGGAGGGGACTCAGTGAGATCCCTCAGGGAGGGGACTCGGTGAGGACCGTCGGGGAGGGGTCTTGGTGAGAACCCTCAGGGAGGGGACTCAGTGAGAACCCTCAGGGAGGGGACTCAGTTAGAAAACTCAGGGAGGGGACTCAGTGAGAACCCTCAGGGAGGGGACTCAGTGAGAACCCTCAGGGAGCGGACTCAGTGAGATCCCTCAGGGAGGGGACTCAGTGAGATCCCTCAGGGAGGGGACTCAGTGAGAACCCTCAGGGAGGGGACTCAGTGAGAACCCTGAGGGTGGGGTTGCAGTGAGATCCCTCAGGGAGGGGACTCAGTGAGGACCGTCGGGGAGGGGACTTAGTGAGAACCCTCACGGAGGGGACTCAGTGAGAGCCCTCAGGGAGGGGACTCAGTGAGATCCCTCAGGGAGGGGACTCAGTGAGATCCCTCAGGGAGGGGACTCAGTGAGATCGCTGAGGGAGGGGACACAGTGAGAACCCTGAGGGAGGGGACTCAGTGAGAACCCTCAGTGAGGGGACTCAGTGAGAACCCTCAGGGAGGGGACTCAGTGAGATCCCTCAGGGACGGGACTCAGTGAGAACCCTCAGGGAGGGGACTCAGTGAGAACCCTCAGGGAGGGGACTCAGTGAGAACCCTCAGGGAGGGGACACAGTGAGAACCCTGAGGGAGGGGACTCAGTGAGAACCCTCAGGGAGGGGACTCAGTGAGAACCCGGAGGGAGGGGACTCAGTGAGATTCCTCAGGGAGGGGACTCAGTGAGAACCCTCAGGGAGGGGACTCAGTGGGATTCCTCAGGTAAGGGACTCAGTGAGAACCCTCAGGGAGGGCACTTAATGAGAAACCTGAGGGAGGGGACTCAGCGAGAACCCTGAGGAAGGGGGCTCAGTGAGAACCCTCAGGGAGGGGACTCAGTGCGGACTGTCGGGGAGGGGACTCAGTGAGATCCCTCAGGGAGGGGACTCAGTGAGAACCCTGAGGAGGGGACCCAGTGAGAACCCTCAGAGAGGGTACTCAGTGAGATCCCTCAGGGAGGAGCCTCAGTGAGAACCCTCAGGAAGGGGACTCAGTGAGATCCCTCAGGAAGGGGACTCAGTAAGAACCCTCAGGGAGGAGACTCAGTGAGAACCCTCAGGGAGGAGCCTCAGTGAGAACCCTCAGGAAGGGGACTCAGTGAGAACCCTCAGGGAGGGGACTCAGTGAGAACCCTCAGGGAGGGGATTCAGTGAGAACCCTCAGGGAGGGGACTCAGTGAGAACCCTCAGGGAGGGAACTCAGTGAGAACCCTCAGGGAGGGGACTCAGTGCGAACTGTCGGGGAGGAGATTCAGTGAGATCCCTCAGCGAGGGGACTCAGTAAGAACCCTGAGGGAGGGGACCCAGTGAGAACCCTCAGGGAGGGGACTCAGTGAGAACCCTCAGGGAGAGAATTCAGTGAGATCCCTCAGGGAGGGGACTCAGCGAGAACCCTGAGGGAGGGAACTCAGTGAGAACCCTCAGGGAGGAAACTCAGTGAGAACCGTCGGGGAGGGGACTCAGTGAGATCTCTCAGGGAGGGGACACAGTGAGAACCCTGAGGAAGGGGACTCGGTGAGAACCCTCAGGAAGGGGGCTCAGTGAGAATTCTCAGGGAGGGGACTCAGTGAGAACCCTCAGGGAGGGGATTCAGTGAGAACCCTCAGGGAGGGGACACAGTGAGAACCCTGAGGGAGGGGACTCAGTGAGAACCCTCAGGGAGGGGACTCAGTGAGATCCCTCAGGGAGGGGACTCAGTGAGATCCCTCAGGGAGGGGACTCAGTGAGATCCCTCAGGGGGGGGACTCAGTGAGAACCCTCAGGGAGGGGACTCAGTGAGATCCCTCAGGGAGGGGACTCAGTGAGAACCCTCAGGGAGGGTACACAGTGAGAACTCTGAGGGAGAGGACTCAGTGAGAACCCTCAGGGAGGGAACTCAGTGAGAACCCTGAGGGAGGGGATTCATTGAGATTCAGCAGCAAGGGGACTCGGTGAGAACCCTCGGGGAGGGGACTCAGTGAGAACCCTCAGGGAGGAGACTCAGTGAGAACCCGGAGGGAGGGGACTCGGTGAGATTCTTCAGGGAGGGGACTCAGTGAGAACGCTCAGGGAGGGGACTCAGTGAGAACCCTCACGGAGGGGACTAGGTGAGAACGCTGAGGGAGGGGACTCAGTGAGAACCCTCAGGGAGGGGACTCAGTGAGAACCCTCAGGGAGGGGACACAGTGAGAACCTTGAGGGAGGGGACTCAGTGAGAACCCTCAGGGAGGGGACTCAGTGAGAACCCTCAGGGAGGGGACTCAGTGAGAACCCTGAGGGAGGGGACTCAGTGAGATCCCTCGGGTGGGGGACTCAGCGAGAACCCTGAGGGATGGGACTCAGTGAGAACCCTCAGGGAGGGGACTCAGTGAGGACCGTCGGGGAGGGGACTTAGTGAGAACCCTCAGGGAGGGGACTCAGTGAGAACCCTCAGGAAGGGGACTCAGTGAGATCCCTCAGGGAGGGGACTCAGTGAGATCCCTCAGGGAGGGGACACAGTGAGAACCCTGAGGGAGGGGACTCAGTGAGAACCCTCAGGGAGGGGACTCAGTGAAAACCCTCAGGGAGGGGACTCAGTGAGATCCCTCAGGGAGGGGACTCAGTGAGAACCCTCAGGGAGGGTACACAGTGAGAACCCTGGGGGAGGGGACTCAGTGAGAACCCTCAGGGAGGGGTCTCAGCGAGAACCCGGAGGGTGGGGATTCAGTGAGATTCAGCAGCGAGGGGACTCAGTGAGAACCCTCAGGGAGGAGACTCAGTGAGAACCCTCAGGGAGGGGACTTAGTGAGAACCCTCAGGGAGGGGACTCAGTGAGAACCCGGAGGGAGGGGACTCAGTGAGATTCCTCAGGGAGGGGACTCAGTGAGAACACTCAGGGAGGGGAATCAGTGAGAACCCTCAGGGAGGGGACTTAGTGAGATCCCTCAGGGAGGGGACTCAGTGAGAACCCTCAGGGAGGGGACTCAGTGAGAACCCTGAGGGTGGGGATTCATTGAGATTCAGCAGCAAGGGGACTCAGTGAGAACCCTCGGGGAGGGGAGACAGTGAGAAAAGTCAGGGAGGAGACTCAGTGAGAACCCAGAGGGAGGGGACTCAGTGAGATTCTTCAGGGAGGGAACTCAGTGAGAACGCTCAGGGAAGGGACTCAGTGAGAACCCTCACGGAGGGGACTAAGTGAGAACGCTCAGGGAGGGGACTCAGTGAGAACCCTCAGGGAGGGGACACAGTGAGAACCTTGAGGGAGGGGACTCAGTGAGATCTCTCAGGGAGGGGACACAGTGAGAACCCTGAGGGAGGGGACTCAGTGAGAACCCTCAGGAAGGGGACTCAGTGAGAACCCTCAGGGAGGGGACTCAGTGAGAACCCTCAGGGAGGGGACTCAGTGAGAACCCTCAGGGAGGGGACACAGTGAGAACCCTGAGGGAGGGGACTCAGTGAGAACCCTCAGGGAGGGGACACAGTGAGAACCCTGAGGGAGGGGACTCAGTGAGAACCCTCAGGGAGGGGACTCAGTGAGATCCCTCAGGGAGGAGACTCAGTGAGAACCCTGAGGGAGGGGATTCATTGAGATTCAGCAGCAAGGGGACTCAGTGAGAACCCTCGGGGAGGGGACTCAGTGAGAACCCTCAGGGAGGAGACTCAGTGAGAACCCGGAGGGAGGGGACTCAGTGAGATTCTTCAGGGAGGGGACTCGGTGAGATCTCTCAGGGAGGGGACACAGTGAGAACCCTGAGGGAGGGGACTCAGTGAGAACCCTCAGGAAGGGGACTCAGTGAGAACCCTCAGGGAGGGGACTCAGTGAGAACCCTCAGGGAGGGGACTCAGTGAGAACCCTCAGGGAGGGGACACAGTGAGAACCCTGAGGGAGGGGACTCAGTGAGAACCCTCAGGGAGGGGACACAGTGAGAACCCTGAGGGAGGGGACTCAGTGAGAACCCTCAGGGAGGGGACTCAGTGAGATCCCTCAGGGAGGAGACTCAGTGAGAACCCTGAGGGAGGGGATTCATTGAGATTCAGCAGCAAGGGGACTCAGTGAGAACCCTCGGGGAGGGGACTCAGTGAGAACCCTCAGGGAGGGTACACAGTGAGAACCCTGAGGGAGGGGACTCAGTGAGAACCCTCAGGGAGGAGACTCAGTGAGAACCCTGAGGGAGGGGATTCGTTGAGATTCAGCAGCAAGGGGACTCAGTGAGAACCCTCGGGGAGGGGACTCAGTGAGAACCCTCAGGGAGGAGACTCAGTGAGAACCCGGAGGGAGGGGACTCAGTGAGATTCTTCAGGGAGGGGACTCAGTGAGAACGCTCAGGGAGGGGACTCAGTGAGAACCCTCACGGAGGGGACTAAGTGAGAACGCTGAGGGAGGGGACTCAGTGAGAACCCTCAGGGAGGGGACTCAGTGAGAACCCTCAGGGAGGGGACACAGTGAGAACCTTGAGGGAGGGGACTCAGTGAGGACCCTCAGGGAGGGGACTCAGTGAGAAGCCTCAGGGAGGGGAGTCAGTGAGAACCCTGAGGGAGGGGACTCAGTGAGATCCCTCGGGTGGGGGACTCAGCGAGAAGCCTGAGGGAGGGGACTCAGTGAGAACCCTCAGGGAGGGGACTCAGTGAGGACCGCCGGGGAGGGGACTTAGTGAGAACCCTCAGGGAGGGGACTCAGTGAGAACCCTCAGGAAGGGGACTCAGTGAGATCCCTCAGGGAGGGGACTCAGTGAGATCCCTCAGGGAGGGGACACAGTGAGAACCCTGAGGGAGGGGACTCAGTGAGAACCCTCAGGGAGGGGACTCAGTGAAAACCCTCAGGGAGGGGACTCAGTGAGATCCCTCAGGGAGGGGACTTAGTGAGAACCCTCAGGGAGGGTACACAGTGAGAACCCTGGGGGAGGGGACTCAGTGAGAACCCTCAGGGAGGGGTCTCAGCGAGAACCCGGAGGGAGGGGATTCAGTGAGATTCAGCAGCGAGGGGACTCAGTGAGAACCCTCAGGGAGGAGACTCAGTGAGAACCCTCAGGGAGGGGACTTAGTGAGAACCCTCCGGGAGGGGACTCAGTGAGAACCCTCAGGGAGGGGACTCAGTGAGAACCCGGAGGGAGGGGACTCAGTGAGATTCCTCAGGGAGGGGACTCAGTGAGAACACTCAGGGAGGGGAATCAGTGAGAACCCTCAGGGAGGGGACTTAGTGAGAACCCTCAGGGAGGGGACTCAGTGAGAACCCTCAGGGAGGGGACTCAGTGAGAACCCTGAGGGAGGGGATTCATTGAGATTCAGCAGCAAGGGGACTCAGTGAGAACCCTCGGGAAGGGGAAACAGTGAGAACCCTCAGGGAGGAGACTCAGTGAGAACCCAGAGGGAGGGGACTCAGTGAGATTCTTCAGGGAGGGGACTCAGTGAGAACGCTCAGGGAGGGGACTCAGTGAGAACCCTCACGGAGGGGACTAAGTGAGAACGCTCAGGGAGGGGACTCAGTGAGAACCCTCAGGGAGGGGACACAGTGAGAACCTTGAGGGAGGGGACTCAGTGAGAACCCTCAGGGAGGGGACTCAGTGAGAACCCTCAGGGAGGGGACTCAGTGAGAACCCTGAGGGAGGGGACTCAGTGAGATCCCTCGGGTGGGGGACTCAGCGAGAACCCTGAGGGAGGGGACTCAGTGAGAACCCTCAGGGAGGGGACTCAGTGAGGACCGTCGGGGAGGGGACTTAGTGAGAACCCTCAGGGAGGGGACTCAATGAGAACCCTCAGGGAGAGAATTCAGTGAGATCCCTCAGGGAGGGGACTTAGTGAGAACCCTCAGGGAGGGGACTCAGTGTGAACCCGGAGGGAGGGGACTCAGTGAGATTCCTCAGGGAGGGGACTCAGTGAGAACCCTCAGGGAGGGGACTCAGTGTGAACCCGGAGGGAGGGGACTCAGTGAGATTCCTCAGGGAGGGGACTCAGTGAGAACCCTCAGGGAGGGGACTCAGTGAGAACCCTCAGGGAGGGGACTTAGTGAGAACCCTCAGGGAGGGGACTCAGCGAGAACCCTGAGGGAGGGGACTCAGTGAGAACCCTCAGGGAGGGGACTCAGTGAGGACCGTCGGGGAGGGACCTTAGTGAGATCCCTCAGGGAGGGGACTATGTGAGATCCCTCAGGGAGGGGACTCAGTGAGATCCCTCAGAAAGGGGACTCAGTGAGATCCCTCAGGGAGGGGACACAGTGAGAACCCTGAGGGAGGGGACTCAGTGAGAACACTCAGGGAGGGCACTCAGTGAAAACCCTCAGGGAGGGGACTCAGTGAGATCCCTCAGGGAGGGGACTTAGTGAGAACCCTCAGGGAGGGGACTCAGTGTGAACCCGGAGGGAGGGGACTCAGTGAGATTCCTCAGGGAGGGGACTCAGTGAGAACCCTCAGGGAGGGGACTCAGTGTGAACCCGGAGGGAGGGGACTCAGTGAGATTCCTCAGGGAGGGGACTCAGTGAGAACCCTCAGGGAGGGGACTCAGTGAGAACCCTCAGGGACGGGACTTAGTGAGAACCCTCAGGGAGGGGACTCAGCGAGAACCCTGAGGGAGGGGACTCAGTGAGAACCCTCAGGGAGGGGACTCAGTGAGGACCGTCGGGGAGGGGACTTAGTGAGATCCCTCAGGGAGGGGACTATGTGAGATCCCTCAGGGAGGGGACTCAGTGAGATCCCTCAGAAAGGGGACTCAGTGAGATCCCTCAGGGAGGGGACACAGTGAGAACCCTGAGGGAGGGGACTCAGTGAGAACCCTCAGGGAGGGGACTTAGTGAGAACCCTCAGGGAGGGGACTCAGTGTGAACCCGGAGGGAGGGGACTCAGTGAGATTCCTCAGGGAGGGGACTCAGTGAGAACCCTCAGGGAGGGGACTCAGTGTGAACCCGGAGGGAGGGGACTCAGTGAGATTCCTCAGGGAGGGGACTCAGTGAGAACCCTCAGGGAGGGGACTCAGTGAGAACCCTCAGGGAGGGGACTTAGTGAGAACCCTCAGGGAGGGGACTCAGCGAGAACCCTGAGGGAGGGGACTCAGTGAGATTCCTCAGGGAGGGGATTCAGTGAGAACCCTCAGGGAGGGGACTCAGTGAGATCCCTCAGGGAGGGGACTATGTGAGATCCCTCAGGGAGGGGACTCAGTGAGATCCCTCAGAAAGGGGACTCAGTGAGATCCCTCAGGGAGGGGACACAGTGAGAACCCTGAGGGAGGGGACTCAGTGAGAACACTCAGGGAGGGCACTCAGTGAAAACCCTCAGGGAGGGGACTCAGTGAGATCCCTCAGGGAGGGGACTCAGTGAGAACCCTCAGGGAGGGTACACAGTGAGAACCCTGAGGGAGGGGACTCAGTGAGAACCCTCAGGGAGGGGACTCAGTGAGAACCCGGAGGGAGGGGATTCAGTGAGATTCAGCAGCGAGGGGACTCAGTGAGAACCCTCAGGGAGGAGACTCAGTGAGAACCCTCAGGGAGGGGACTTAGTGAGAACCCTCAGGGAGGGGACTCAGTGAGAACCCTCAGGGAGGGGACTCAGTGAGAACCCCGAGGGAGGGGACTCAGTGAGATTCCTCAGGGAGGGGACTCAGTGAGAACACTCAGGGAGGGGACTCAGTGAGAACCCTCAGGGAGGGGACTTAGTGAGAACCCTCAGGGAGGGGACTCAGTGAGAACCCTCAGGGAGGGGACTCAGTGAGAACCCTCGGGGAGGGGACTCAGTGAGAACGCTCAGGGAGGAGACTCAGTGAGAACCCAGAGGGAGGGGACTCAGTGAGATTCTTCAGGGAGGGGACTCAGTGAGAACGCTCAGGGAGGGGACTCAGTGAGAACCCTCACCGAGGGGACTAAGTGAGAACGCTCAGGGAGGGGACTCAGTGAGAACCCTCAGGGAGGGGACTCAGTGAGAACCCTCAGGGAGGGGACACAGTGAGAACCTTGAGGGAGGGGACTCAGTGAGAACCCTCAGGGAGGGGACTCAGTGAGAACCCCCAGGGAGGGGACTCAGTGAGAACCCTGAGGGAGGGGACTCAGTGAGATCCCTCGGGTGGGGGACTCAGCGAGAACCCTGAGGGAGGGGACTCAGTGAGAACCCTCAGGGAGGGGACTCAGTGAGGACCGTCGGGGAGGGGACTTAGTGAGAACCCGGAGGGAGGGGACTCAGTGAGATTCCTCAGGGAGGGGACTCAGTGAGGACCGTCAGGGAGGGGACTCAGTGAGAACCCGGAGGGAGGGGACTCAGTGAGATTCCTCAGGGAGGGGACTCAGTGAGAACCCTCAGGGAGGGGACTCAGTGAGAACCCTCAGGGAGGGGACTTAGTGAGAACCCTCAGGGAGGGGACTCAGCGAGAACCCTGAGGGAGGGGACTCAGTGAGAACCCTCAGGGAGGGGACTCAGTGAGGACCGTCGGGGAGGGGACTTAGTGAGAACCCTCAGGGAGGGGATTCAGTGAGAACCCTCAGGGAGGGGACTCAGTGAGATCCCTCAGGGAGGGGACTATGTGAGATCCCTCAGGGAGGGGACTCAGTGAGATCCCTCAGGGAGGGGACACAGTGAGAGCCCTGTGGGAGGGGGCTCAGCGAGAACCCTCAGGGAGGGGACTCAGTGAGAACCCTCAGGGAGGGGACTCAGTGAGATTTCTCAGGGAGGAGACTCAGTGAGAACCTTCGGGGAGAAGACTCAGTGAGAACCCGGAGCGAGGGGATTCAGTGAGAACCCTCAGGGAGGGGACTCAGCGAGAACCCTGAGGGAGGGGACTCAGTGAGAACCCTTAGGGAGGGGACTCAGTGAGAACCCTCGGGGAGGGGACTCAGTGAGAACGCTCAGGGAGGAGACTCAGTGAGAACCCAGAGGGAGGGGACTCAGTGAGATTCTTCAGGGAGGGGACCCAGTGAGAACGCTCAGGGAGGGGACTCAGTGAGAACCCTCACCGAGGGGACTAAGTGAGAACGCTCAGGGAGGGGACTCAGTGAGAACCCTCAGGGAGGGGACTCAGTGAGAACCCTCAGGGAGGGGACACAGTGAGAACCTTGAGGGAGGGGACTCAGTGAGAACCCTCAGGGAGGGGACTCAGTGAGAACCCCCAGGGAGGGGACTCAGTGAGAACCCTGAGGGAGGGGACTCAGTGAGATCCCTCGGGTGGGGGACTCAGCGAGAACCCTGAGGGAGGGGACTCAGTGAGAACCCTCAGGGAGGGGACTCACTGAGGACCGTCGGGGAGGGGACTTAGTGAGAACCCGGAGGGAGGGGACTCAGTGAGATTCCTCAGGGAGGGGACTCAGTGAGGACCGTCGTGGAGGGGACTCAGTGAGAACCCGGAGGGAGGGGACTCAGTGAGATTCCTCAGGGAGGGGACTCAGTGAGAACCCTCAGGGAGGGGACTCAGTGAGAACCCTCAGGGAGGGGACTTAGTGAGAACCCTCAGGGAGGGGACTCAGCGAGAACCCTGAGGGAGGGGACTCAGTGAGAACCCTCAGGGAGGGGACTCAGTGAGGACCGTCGGGGAGGGGACTTAGTGAGAACCCTCAGGGAGGGGATTCAGTGAGAACCCTCAGGGAGGAGATTCAGTGAGATCCCTCAGCGAGGGGACTCAGTAAGAACCCTGAGGGAGGGGACCCAGTGGGAACCCCCAGGGAGGGGACTCAGTGAGAACCCTCAGGGAGGGGACTCAGTGAGAACCCTGAGGGAGGGGACTCAGTGAGAACCCTCAGGGAGGGGACTCAGCGAGAACCCTGAGGGAGGGGACTCAGTGAGATCCCTCAGGGAGGGGACTCAGCGAGAACCCTGAGGGAGGGGACTCAGTGAGAACCCTCAGGGAGGGGACTCAGTGAGAACCCTCAGGGAGAGAATTCAGTGAGATCCCTCAGGGAGGGGACTCAGTGAGAACCCTGAGGGAGGAGACTCAGTGAGAACCCTCAGGGAGGGGACTCAGTGAGAACCCTCGGGGAGGGGACTCAGTGAGAACCCTCAGGGAGGGGACTCAGTGAGATCTCTCAGGGAGGGGACACAGTGAGAACCCTGAGGGAGGGGACTCAGTGAGAACCCTCAGGAAGGGGACTCGGTGAGAACCCTGAGGAAGGGGACTCAGTGAGAACCCTCAGGGAGGGGACTCAGTGAGAACCCTCAGGGAGGGGACACAGTGAGAACCCTGAGGGAGGGGACTCAGTGAGAACCCTCAGGGAGGGGACTCAGTGAGAACCCTCAGGGAGGGGAATCAGTGAGAACCCTCAGGGAGGGGACTCAGTGAGATCCCTCAGAGAGGGGACTCAGTGAGAACCCTCAGGGAGGGTACACAGTGAGAACCCTGAGGGAGGGGACTCAGTGAGAACCCTCAGGGAGGAGACTCAGTGAGAACCCTGAGGGAGGGGATTCATTGAGATTCAGCAGCAAGGGGACTCAGTGAGAACCCTCGGGGAGGGGACTCAGTGAGAACCCCCAGGGAGGAGACTCAGTGAGAACCCGGAGGGAGGGGACTCAGTGAGATTCTTCAGGGAGGGGACTCAGTGAGAAAACGCTCAGGGAGGGGACTCAGTGAGAACCCTCACGGAGGGGACTAAGTGAGAACGCTCAGGGAGGGGACTCAGTGAGAACCCTCAGGGAGGGGACTCAGTGAGAACCCTCAGGGAGGGGATACAGTGAGAACCTTGAGGGAGGGGACTGAGTGAGAACCCTCAGGGAGGGGACTCAGTGAGAACCCTCAGGGAGGGGACTCAGTGAGAACCCTGAGGGAGGGGACTCAGTGAGATCCCTCGGGTGGGGGACTCAGCGAGAACCCTGAGGGACGGGACTCAGTGAGAACCCTCGGGGAGGGGACTCAGTGAGGACCGTCGGGGAGGGGACTTAGTGAGAACCCTCAGGGAGGGGACTCAGTGAGAACCCTCAGGAAGGGGACTCGGTGAGATCCCTCAGGGAGGGGACTCAGTGAGATCCCTCAGGGAGGGGACACAGTGAGAACCCTGAGGGAGGGGACTCAGTGAGAACCCTCAGGGAGGGCACTCAGTGAAAACCCTCAGGGAGGGGACTCAGTGAGATCCCTCAGGGAGGGGACTCAGTGAGAACCCTCTGGGAGGGGACACAGTCAGAACCCTGAGGGAGGGGACTCAGTGAGAACCCTCAGGGAGGTGACTCAGTGAGAACCCTCAGGGAGGAAACTCAGTGAGAACCCTCAGGGAGGGGACTCAGTGAGAACCCTCAGGGAGGGGACTTAGTGAGAACCCTCAGGGAGGGGACTCAGTGAGAACCCTCAGGGAGGGGACTCAGTGAGAACCCGGAGGGAGGGGACTCAGTGAGATTCCTCAGGGAGGGGACTCAGTGAGAACCCTCAGGGAGGGGACTCAGTGAGAACCCTCAGGGGGGGGACTTAGTGAGAACCCTCAGGGAGGGGACTCAGCGAGGACCCTGAGGGAGGGGACTCAGTGAGAACCCTCAGGGAGGGGACTCAGTGAGGACCGTCGGGGAGGGGACTTAGTGAGAACCCTCAGGGAGGGGACTCAGTGAGAACCCTCAGGGAGGGGACTCAGTGAGATCCCTCAGGGAGGGGACTCAGTGAGATCTCTCAGGGAGGGGACACAGTGAGAATCCTGAGGGAGCAGACTCAGTGCCAACTGTCGGGGAGGAGATTCAGTGAGATCCCTCAGCGAGGGGACTCAGTAAGAACCCTGAGGGAGGGGACCCAGTGAGAACCCTCAGGGAGGGGACTCAGTGAGAACCCTCAGGGAGGGGACTCAGCGAGAACCCTGAGGGAGGGGACTCAGTGAGATCCCTCAGGGAGGGGACTCAGCGAGAACCCTCAGGGAGGGGACTCAGTGAGAACCCTCAGGGAGGGGACTCAGTGAGAACCCTCAGGGAGAGAATCCAGTGAGAACCCTCAGGGAGGGGACTCAGTGAGAACCCTCAGGGAGGGGACTCAGTGAGAACCCTCAGGGAGGGGACACAGTGAGAACCTTGAGGGAGGGGACTCAGTGAGAACCCTCAGGGAGGGGACTCAGTGAGAACCCTGAGGGAGGGGACTCAGTGAGATCCCTCGGGTGGGGGACTCAGCGAGAACCCTGAGGGAGGGGACTCAGTGAGATCTCTCAGGGAGGGGACTCAGTGAGGACCGTCGGGGGGACTTAGTGAGAACCCTCAGGGAGGGGACTCAGTGAGAACCCTCAGGAAGGGGACTCAGTGAGATCCCTCAGGGAGGGGACTCAGTGAGATCCCTCAGGGAGGGGACACAGTGAGAACCCTGAGGGGGGGGACTCAGTGAGAACCCTCAGGGAGGGCACTCAGTGAAAACCCTCAGGGAGGGGACTCAGTGAGATCCCTCCGGGAGGGGACTCAGTGAGAACCCTCAGGGAGGGTACACAGTGAGAACCCTGAGGGAGGGGACTCAGTGAGAACCCTCAGGGAGGGGACTCAGTGAGAACCCGGAGGGAGGGGATTCAGTGAGATTCAGCAGCGAGGGGACTCAGTGAGAACCCTCAGGGAGGAGACTCAGTGAGAACCCTCAGGGAGGGGACTTAGTGAGAACCCTCAGGGAGGGGACTCAGTGAGAACCCTCAGGGAGGGGACTCAGTGAGAACCCGGAGGGAGGCGACTCAGTGAGATTCCTCAGGGAGGGGACTCAGTGAGAACACTCAGGGAGGCGACTCAGTGAGAACCCTGAGGGAGGGGACTTAGTGAGAACCCTCAGGGAGGGGACTCAGTGAGAACCCTCAGGGAGGGGACTCAGTGAGAACCCTGAGGGAGGGGATTCATTGAGATTCAGCAGCAAGGGGACTCAGTGAGAACCCTCGGGGGGGGGACTCAGTGAGAACCCTCAGGGAGGAGACTCAGTGAGAACCCAGAGGGAGGGGACTCAGTGAGATTCTTCAGGGAGGGGACTCAGTGAGAACGCTCAGGGAGGGGACTCAGTGAGAACCCTCAGGGAGGGGACTCAGTGAGAACCCTCAGGGAGGGGACAGAGTGAGAACCTTGAGGGAGGGGACTCAGTGAGAACCCTCAGGGAGGGGACTCAGTGAGAACCCTCAGGGAGGGGACTCAGTGAGAACCCTGAGGGAGGGGACTCAGTGAGATCCCTCGGGTGGGGGACTCAGCGAGAACCCTGAGGGAGGGGACTCAGTGAGAACCCTCAGGGAGGGGACTCAGTGAGGACCGTCGGGGAGGGGACTTAGTGAGAACCCTCAGGGAGGGGACTCAGTGAGAACCCTCAGGGAGATACTTCAGTGAGATCCCTCAGGGAGGGGACTTAGTGAGAACTCTCAGGGAGGGGACTCAGTGAGAACCCTCAGGGAGGGGACTCAGTGAGAACCCGGAGGGAGGGGACTCAGTGAGATTCCTCAGGGAGGGGACTCAGTGAGAACCCTCAGGGAGGGGACTCAGTGAGAACCCTCAGGGAGGGGACTTAGTGAGAACCCTCAGGGAGGGGACTCAGCGAGAACCCTGAGGGAGGGGACTCAGTGAGAACCCTCAGGGACGGGACTCAGTGAGGACCGTCGGGGAGGGGACTTAGTGAGAACCCTCAGGGAGGGGATTCAGTGAGAACCCTCAGGGAGGGGACTCAGTGAGATCCCTCAGGGAGGGGACTATGTGAGATCCCTCAGGGAGGGGATTCAGTGAGATCCCTCAGGGAGGGGACACAGTGAGAACCCTGAGGGAGGGGGCTCAGCGAGAACCCTCAGGGAGGGGACTCAGTGAGAACCCTCAGGGAGGGGACTCAGTGAGATCCCTCAGGGAGGAGACTCAGTGAGAACCCTCAGGGAGGGTACACAGTGAGAACCCTGAGGGAGGGGACTCAGTGAGAACCCTCGGGGAGAAGACTCAGTGAGAACCCTGAGGGAGGGGATTCAGTGAGAAGCCTCAGGGAGGGGACTCAGCGAGAACCCTGAGGGAGGGGACTCAGTGAGAACCCTCAGGGAGGGGACTCCGTGAGAACCGTCGGGGAGGGGACTCGGTGAGAACCCTCAGGGAGGGAACTCAGTGAGAATCCTCAGGGAGGGGACACAGTGAGAACCCTGAGGGAGGGGACTCAGTGCCAACTGTCGGGGAGGAGATTCAGTGAGATCCCTCAGCGAGGGGACTCAGTAAGAACCCTGAGGGAGGGGACCCAGTGGGAACCCCCAGGGAGGGCAGTCAGTGAGAACCCTCAGGGAGGGGACTCAGTGAGAACCCTGAGGGAGGTGACTCAGTGAGAACCCTCAGGGAGGGGACTCAGCGAGAACCCTGAGGGAGGGGACTCAGTGAGAACCCTCAGGGAGGGGACTCAGTGAGAACCCTCAGGGAGAGAATTCAGTGAGATCCCTCAGGGAGGGGACTCAGTGAGAACCCTGAGGGAGGGGACTCAGTGAGAACCCTCAGGGAGGGGACTCAGTGAGAACCGTCGGGGAGGGGACTCAGTGAGAACCCTCAGGGAGGGGACTCAGTGAGATCTCTCAGGGAGGGGACACAGTGAGAACCCTGAGGGAGGGGACTCAGTGAGAACCCTCAGGAAGGGGACTCAGTGAGAACCCTGAGGAAGGGGGCCTCAGTGAGAACCCTCAGGGAGGGGACTCAGTGAGAACCCTCAGGGAGGGGACACAGTGAGAACCCTGAGGGAGGGGACTCAGTGAGAACCCTCAGGGAGGGCACTCAGTGAGAACCCTCAGGGAGGGGAATCAGTGAGAACCCTCAGGGAGGGGACTCAGTGAGATCCCTCAGGGAGGGGACTCAGTGAGATCCCTCAGGGAGGGGACTCAGTGAGATCCCTCAGGGAGGGGACACAGTGAGAACCCTGAGGGAGGGGACTCAGCGAGAACCCTCAGGGAGGGGACTCAGTGAGAACCCTCAGGGAGGGGACTCAGTGAGAACCCTCAGGGAGGGTACACAGTGAGAACCCTGAGGGAGGGGACTCAGTGAGAACCCTCAGGGAGGAGACTCAGTGAGAACCCTGAGGGAGGGGATTCATTGAGATTCAGCAGCAAGGGGACTCAGTGAGAACCCTCGGGGAGAGGACTCAGTGAGAACCCTCAGGGAGGAGACTCAGTGAGAACCCGGAGGGAGGGGACTCAGTGAGATTCTTCAGGGAGGGGACTCAGTGAGAACGCTCAGGGAGGGGACTCAGTGAGAACCCTCACGGAGGGGACTAAGTGAGAACGCTCAGGGAGGGGACTCAGTGAGAACCCTCAGGGAGGGGACTCAGTGAGAACCCTCAGGGAGGGGGCACAGTGAGAACCTTGAGGGAGGGGACTCAGTGAGAACCCTCAGGGAGGGGACTCAGTGGGAACCCTCAGGGAGGGGACTCAGTGAGAACCCTGAGGGAGGGGACTCAGTGAGATCCCTCGGGTGGGGGACTCAGCGAGAACCCTGAGGGAGGGGACTCAGTGAGAACCCTCAGGGAGGGGACTCAGTGAGGACCGTCGGGGAGGGGACTTAGTGAGAACCCTCAGGGAGGGGACTCAGTGAGACCCCTCTGGGAGAGAATTCAGTGAGATTCCTCAGGGAGGGGACTCAGTGAGAACCCTCAGGGAGGGGACTCAGCGAGAACCCTGAGGGAGGGGACTCAGTGAGAACCCTCAGGGAGGGGACTCAGTGAGGACCGTCGGGGAGGGGACTCAGTGAGATCCCTCAGGGAGGGGACTCAGTGAGATCCCTCAGGGAGGGGACACAGTGAGAACCCTGAGGGAGGGGGCTCAGCGAGAACCCTCAGGGAGGGGACTCAGTGAGAACCCTCAGGGAGGGGACTCAGTGAGATCCCTCAGGGAGGGGACTCAGTGAGAACCCTCAGGGAGGGTACACAGTGAGAACCCTGAGGGAGGGGACTCAGTGAGAACCCTCAGGGAGGAGACTCAGTGAGAACCCTGAGGGAGGGCACTTAGTGAGAACCCTCAGGGAGGGGACTCAGCGAGAACCCTGAGGGAGGGGACTCAGTGAGAACCCTCAGGGAGGGGACTCAGTGAGAACCGTTGGGGAGGGGACTCAGTGAGAACCCTCAGGGAGGGAACTCAGTGAGAACCCTCAGGGAGGGGACTCAGTGAGAACCCTGAGGGAGGGGACTCAGTGAGAACCCTCAGGGAGGGGACTCAGCGAGAACCCTGAGGGAGGGGACTCAGTGAGATCCCTCAGGGAGGGGACTGAGCGAGAACCCTGAGGGAGGGGACTCAGTGAGAACCCTCAGGGAGGGGACTCAGTGAGAACCCTCAGGGAGAGAATTCAGTGAGATCCCTCAGGGAGGGGACTCAGTGAGAACCCTGAGGGAGGGGACTCAGTGAGAACCCTCAGGGAGGGGACTCAGTGAGAACCGTCGGGGAGGGGACTCAGTGAGAACCCTCAGGGAGAGGACTCAGTGAGATCTCTCAGGGAGGGGACACAGTGAGAACCCTGAGGGAGGGGACTCAGTGAGAACCCTCAGGAAGGGGACTCAGTGAGAACCCTCAGAGAGGGGACTCAGTGAGAACCCTCAGGGAGGGGACTCAGTGAGAACCCTCAGGGAGGGGACACAGTGAGAACCCTGAGGGAGGGGACTCAGTGAGAACCCTCAGGGAGGGGACTCAGTGAGAACCCTCAGGGAGGGGACTCAGTGAGAACGCTCAGGGAGGGGACTCAGTGAGAACCCTCACGGAGGGGACACAGTGAGAACCCTGAGGGAGGGGACTCAGTGAGAACCCTCAGGGAGGGGACTCAGTGAGAACCCCAGCCCCCCTGGTTCGACGGTGCCTGACTCAGTGGTGAGGTCCGTTTCTCACCAACTGCGCCCTGGATGCCAGAAATTTTATCACCAGCCCCCCAGATTGACAGAATTTGACAGATTTTGACATTTTTTTGTGCGAAAAATGTGTTTTTTGGGCTTTTGGACCAATCTCAGCACCCAAGGTGGGTAGCCCCCCTATTTTTGAGGTTGCTGAACGCAACGGTGTTATCCATTGGCACTCATTCTGCAGCGCGATCACACAGTTGGCTGCACCAGACATCCAGATTGAGGCCCAGAGGGCCGGGAAAAGAAAAAAATTTTTTTTTTAAAAAAATTTTTTTTTACCCCCCCCTAGTTTGATGGTCGCGGATTCAATTATGACGCCCGTTTCTGACCATCTCACCCCCCCCCCCCCCTGCAGACAGCACAGGGTCTGTCCAAGTGGAATTTTCTGAGTGTTTGTTTTATGTCATCATTTCACGTGAATTAATTACTGAGTGTCTATTTTACAATTTGATTGTCAAACAAACCCAAGTGTTTGTTCTGGGAAGGGAGCGTAATAAAATCGACATCTCAATTGCAATCTCATTTCATTTGCAGTCATAGAAATTTTTCACGTTATCAATGGTGGTGCAGACCAGATCGGCGTGCACGGGATGCGTTCGCGCGCCCGTTTGGTCGCGCGCAATGCAGGCCTGTACACAGCCGGTGTTGGAATTGTGGGAATAGAATTAGATTCGGCAGAACAAATTGCATCGCAATAGTTAGTGCTGGTTTGGTCACTTATATGTTGTTGCATACATTGCTTTGTTTGTAGTATGCCGATTTTATTCCGTTTGAGGAGTATTTTGACATTGGCTCAGTGACTTCATTGATTTCAGCTATTCCTGTCCCTGTGCTTTGCTGCATTGTGTTTCCCCTTGCCCGAACTTGTTTGGTTCCGTGTTAGGGCTAAAAAGGTAGACACCAAACAACCAAGCAAGAGTCAATAAAAGAAGTACACAGGGGTTATGTAGCCACATTGCCCACTTGTGGGCCACCGATGATTCTGCCCCCCACTCTGAAGCGGTGCGGACGCCCCAGGCGGCAGGGGTTATGTAGCCACGCCGCTCAGTTGTTGGCCACCACTGATTCTGCCCCCCGGTTCCAAGCGGTGGGGAACCCCCAGGCAGCAGGGGTTCAGTAGCCAGCTTGCCCACTTGTGGGCCACGTCTGATTCTGCCTCCCGCTCTGAAGCGCTGGGGACCCCCCAGGTCGCAAGGGTTATGTAGCCAACATTCCCACTTGTCGGCCACCACTGATTCTGCCTCCCGCTCTGAAGCGTTGGGGACCCCTCAGGCGGCAGAGGTTATGTAGCCACCTTGCCCACTTGTGGGCCACGTATGATCCTTCCCCCCGCTCTGAAGAGGTGGGGATCCCCGAGGCGGCAGAGGTTATGTAGCCACTTTGCCCACTTGTGGGCCACCTCTGATTCTGCCCCCCGTTTCGAGGCGTTGGGGACGGCCCAGGCGGCAGGGGTTATGTAGCCACGCCGCCTATTTGTGGGCCACCTCTGATTCCGCCCCCCGCTCTGAAGCGGTGGGGACCCCCCAGGCGGCAGGGGCTATGTAGCCACCTTGCCCACTTCTGGGTCACCTCTGATTCTGCCCCCCGCTCTGAAGAGGTGGGGACCCCCCAGGCGGCAGGAGATCTGAAGCGACCTTGCCCACTGGTGGGCCACCTCTGACTTTGCCCTCCGCTCTGAAGCGGTGGCGACCCCCCAGGCGGCAGGGGTCATGTAGCCACCTTCCCCACTTGTGGGCCACCTCTGATTCTGCCCCCCCTGAAGCGCCGGGAACCCCCGAGGCGGATGGGGTTATGTAGCCACGTTGCCCACTGATGGGCCACTTGTGATCCTGCCCCCCGCTCTGAAGCGGTGGGGACCCCCAAGCGGCAGGTGTTATATAGCCACTCGTTATGTAGCCACTTTGCCCACTTTTGGGCCACCTCTAAGTTTGCCCCGCCCCCCCCCTGCCGGCAGGGGTTCCTTGCCCACATGTGGGCCGCCTCTGACTCTGCCCCCCGCTCTGCAGAGGCGGGGTCCTTTCTGGCCAATTTTCCCAAAAAGAGCAATTTTGGGCTGAAATTTTGGCTGATTTTTGCCACATTTTGCCAAAAACTACCCTGCAGGGCCCTGCTGCAGGCCACCAGAGGTCATCTGTTGACAGACGAAGGTCGCCAGTGCGTCGGCGACCCTCAAAATAGGGGGGGTTGTCACGAAATGGACCCCCATAGGGCCAAAAATTGACAAATATGGAATTTTTTGCCAAAAAAATCGATTTTTGCCTGATGCCAAGCAGAAATCAGAATCTGCAGTGGGCGTGGGGGGGGGGGGGTATCAGTGTCCCGTTGGTCGAAACTGATATTAAAATTGAATTAGGCATGTCCAAAATAGGGAGCTTACACCCTGCACTTGTCCAAACTGAGCGTCAAATGCAAAAACCCTATTTTTGCCACCAAAATTTGGTGTTCCCTCTGATCAAGTGAAAATCTGTCAATCAGGACACACTCTGGACTTCACAGCGACGTGTGGTTGTCAACTCATTGAAAACGAGCGCCATCGTTGCACTCAGCACCCTCTAAATAGGGGGGGTGCCACCCTGCATAGCCCGCCCGGGTCCCAAAGGTGAAGAACACATGTTTCGGGGAGGGGGGGGGGGGGGGCTGTCAGAATTCTGTCAGCCAGCGGGCTGGATCCCTGATGTCGACCAGGAATTGCGCGAAAAATCCAAAACGGGTCAAAATTGGGTTCCGTAAATTTCTAGTGACCCTTTGAGACCCCGTTGAAGTAACTCAAAAAATTTCAGGTCTGCCGCAACCGTCTGCAGACCCCTGTGAGTGTCAGAAGATGACTTTGTCGGGCTGTCAAAATCCTGCAGCGTGAATTAGTGTTCTTCTTAGGGGGGGGGGGAGATGTGTCCGGGAGGTGAGCAAGACCCCCGCAAGGGTCTAGCATCCCAACACTTGACTTGTGTGAGTCAAATTTGTGCAAAATCAGAGTGGGGGGTGTCCACGTTCCTCCTAATGCTGAATTTCTGCGTGAGGGGGGGGTAGAAACCGGCACCCTCACCCCCGTTTATCTGACCTGAAATTCTGGCTGAGGGAGGAGGAAGGCTTGTTGTTAACCGTGCGCTCTCGCGTTCATGTCGATGTCCAAGTACACAGTACACGCACCAAAATGGAAGGCAGGCAGGGCCCTTGGAAGCACCTAGCACACCCTAATTACCCACAAGGCCCTGAGAAGGGCCTAGTAAACAGAAGGCAGAACAATGCATTCACGGTGCTCACATCCATGAAAATTCCGCCTACTTGTGCGTGTATGGTGTGAGTGGAGGCGTGTGACGGCGCGGGATTACCCCTTGTCCTTACCGGAATGCGGACTGCCGTGCGCCGCGGTTAGCGCCGCGGGGAGCCGACCTTCGCTGTGGTGGCGGCCCGTGCGATTGCTGCTGCTGCCCGTAGGGGGGCGGCGGCGGCTGCTCGTAGACCGGCGTCTGCGGCGGCCTGTAGGGCGGCGGCGGTGGCGGCTGGTAGAACTGCTGCTGCGGCGCGGCGAGCAGCGCCGGCGCGGCGAACAGATCGAGCGCGACGAGCGGTGTGAGCGTGGCGAGCGGCTCGGGCGCTGCGACCGGCGCGGGGGCGGGCGCGGGCGCGGGCGCGGGCGCGAAGAACTGCTGCTCGATGGGTTGGTTGAAGAGCGGCGGCGGCGCGAGCGGCTCGATGGGCTGGTCGAAGAGCGGCGGCGGCGCGAGCGGCTCGAGCGTCGGCGGCGCTGCCAGAAACGGCGTAAGCGGCGACGCGAGCTGAGGCTCCTCCGTCTGCTGGAAGGGCGGCTGCCTGAGCGGCTCGAGCGTCGACGGCGCTGCCAGGCATGGCTGAGGCGCGGACGTGAGCTGAGGCCCGTGCTGCTGTTCGCCGAGCCCGTATTGCTGCGGCGTGTCGCTGCCGTAGAGGTAGACCCACTTGGAGGGCCTCCATGACTCCGGCTCGTCTTGTCCGAGTTCTCGGTGATGTTCTTGAAGTTCTGGATGCGTTGAATGCCGGGCGAGGGAAAGGGACTTGGAGCGTGATAAGGGCGCGAGGAATTGGGAAAGGGATGAAAGTGAAGGAGGGGAAGAGGCGTAGACACACAACCCTTTGCGAGGGTTAAGCGTCATTTCTTGATGAAAACCACAAGGCCCTAGTGTTGGGCCTATTGTTGGACCTAGGACTCGGTATTCCTAAGCGAAATAGGAAATGGCTGGACATGTGGTCTTGTACAAGACCCTAACAAAGGGTCTAGTCATTCCCTTTTAGCCAGGTCAATGCCCCGATAGGGGCAATGTTCCTCACTAAGTCCCTCCAAGACACGTAAGACAAGTAACCATTCAAGGCCCTAAAAAGGTCCTAGTATGGTCTGCTTTAGTGCAAGACCCTATAAGGGTCTAGACTTGCTAGATGTAGGACTGGTAGGAAAAACAGACAATCCGCTCAAGACCCTCTAAAGGGTCTAGATAGGTGTAGGTGTTCCACTACCCTATGAAGGGTTGAGGCCTTGACGTGTCATCTGGAAGGTGCCCTAGTCCATTCAAGACCCTTTGAGGGTCTAGTTAGACTTGAATATCCCAAGACCCATGTAGGGTCTAGGGTTCAACGCACTAGATGTAATAGTCCATCCAGGACCCCTTGAGGGTCTAGTTAGACTTGAATATCCCAAGCCCCATGTGAGGTCTAGGGTTCAACGCACTAGATGCAATAGTCTATCCAGGACCCTTGTGAGGATCTAGGTAGACTTGACTATCCCATGACCCTGTGTAGGGTCTAGGTCTTAATGCTGATTAAGGAAGAAGTAAATTGGTAGCCTACCAGGACCCTTTACGGGGTGTAGGGAGGTGTGCTTACGGTAGCCATTCTGAAGCACCCACCACCGGAGGGCCGCGTCTTTGATCTTCCAAAGGTCCAAGTTGTCCAAATGAGATCCAATCAATCGGATCTGGCCCGCCTTCATCGTGGAATGTGCATTCGTCATGGTGACTGTAACCTACAAAAATATTTGACGAGTACTATACTCCCTTCCCAAAACTTTGGTATGATTGTATCCTAACCCTTGATATAGTCCACTATTGTTTTGATATTTGTATGTATTGGATAGGAATATATGGTTTGTACCCTCCGAATATCTGACCGAACATCACTAAGGGCAATGTCTAGGTCATGTTTGTGGTTGTATTCTACCCATGCATCCGTGATTTTGTGCATGAATGCACTAGCAGGCTGCCGTCCTGGCTTATCTGGTATTTTACTAGCCAGTGCATTTCCTTCTTCCTTCCCCTGGGCGCATGTCGTAATACTTCTTCCACCACCCAGTCGGGTGAGTCTACCGCATATTTCACATCTGTGTAAGAATGCAAAGGGGGTGCATTTCTATCCAATGGTCCTATGTATGGCTTCATGTCTACTGTGTGAAAATTTTTCTCTACCCCCTTTTCTCTGATGACCCTGTAGCGTCCAGATCCAACTCTCTGTTGGACCTCATGCGGACCCTTCCATACTCTATCTAATTTGGTAGATTCACGATCGGCACCTTGGCGATTGACACACACCCAGACCTTCTCCCCTTCTTTAAAAGTCTGTCTAGGGTGTCGTTTCAAAAATTTCGCCGCTTCTTTCCGATGTATGCTGGCTAGTTTATCCCTAACCGTCTTACGGTCCTTGACCCGATGCTTGAAGAAGGTTGCCGCATCTGCCCTACCATCTTGAGGTATGGTGGGTGGCACATCCCCGAAACCAACTGGCTCTCTCCCATATATGATTCTATGTGGGGAGTACCCTGACACTGGACCGGGTACATCATTCAGTGCCCATAGGGCGAGGGAGAGTAATCTCACCCGATCCCTAGAGCACTTTTGTTCAAGTATACGTCTGAGACTGTCTACTACCAGGCGTACCGCATTTTCGGCTCTCCCATTTGCCTTTGGTTTGTAAACCGGTGCCGTGTGTTCTTCAACACCACACAATTTGCAGTAATGTTGAAACCATTCACTATCATGGTCACTGAAAATTTCTTTCGGGAGACCCCATTGCGTGAAAATACGTGCGACAAAGAGGTCTGGTAGGTCCTCCTTTGTCATTTTACAGTTACACGGAACGGCCGTGACGTACTCCGACAACCTACAGACGACTACTACGGCTTGGTCAAATGTCTCGTTCCGGATGGTAACTGGATCGGCCTTAAACGACACAAAGTCGACCGCAATAGAGGAAAAGATATCGTCAGGAATGGGGTATCCCTCCATGGTGTCAGGTTGAATGCCCCTTCGGTGTTTGACCGACTGACAGACTTGACAGGCTTTAACGACCTCTTCAACCATTGCCTTGATGTCACAATCCGGAATAGGCTTTTTAGCCATGACCCTATACTTCCTATTAAACATTTGTGTGGTTTTGTCTATTCCCGGGTGTGCATATGTATGTATTGCTGTTATTACCTGCCTCATAATGTCCTTTGGTACACATATCTTACCTTGATGACGCACCGTTCCTTCATGTAAGATGAACTACGAGTGATCATCATGCTGCACATATTTTTCCCGCTTTAATCTACCCCATATGTTCCTAAAAAATTCATCTTTTTTGTAGTATTGATCCCATTTTTCGTGCAAAATATGTATCTCGGGGGGTAGGGATATGTGTTCCATGTTACGAAGACTGAGGAGTTCCACCCCTGGCATGTGCCAACTCAACACTTGGCATTGCCTAGAAACTTGATTGAGCCCATGATCCTTCATGAGGAAGGATGGAAGCTCTGAGGGGGGGTATTCTTTTTGAACAGCATTGAGTGACCCTTCTTGCTCAAAAGAAGCCCCAGGAATCGGTGCGGCGAGCGCATTGAGGAGATATGTGTCGAAATCCTCATATTCATCAAAATTGAAATCCTCCGGGGCTGCACACATTTGTTTAAGCCCCTTAGAAGCCCTGCAGGAGACTTGTAGCAGCTTCAACGCTTGTTGCTGAGCAGAAAAATGTAAAACTTTGCCCTCTGGTGTCATGCCATCAAAAGCCCCAAAGGCCTCCGGGTATCTAGATTGGAGCAATCGTTGTCTCTCTGCACATTCATTTTGTTCTTGTGCCGTCCATCCTTCCAGATCCCTATCTGAACCATGAAAATTGGTGTCTTGGGCAGCACCCGCTGGGTATGCCCATCTAGATAGGGTGTCAGCTTCCTCATTGTTCACCCCGGCGTTGTATTCTATTATGATATTGAATCTACTGAGAAATTCATGCCACCGGCCCCTTCGCCCCAAGGGTCCGTATATGGTGCATAAATCCTCCTTGTACCATTGTACTATACTACTATGGTCTGTCTTGACTATTACCTCGGAAAATCCTATCCAACTCTGAAACTTCAAGAGGCAACACACAAGGGCATAGGTCTCTTTTTCCCTTGGTGTCCACCCCATTAGGCCTAAGTTTTTGCCTTTCTGTCTTGTCCCTTGAAGCTTGCGAGAAAAATATGCTACAGGCCTCCAGTCCCCTGGAGCCTGTTCCTGCTTTAAAACGCCCCCGACTGCGAAGTCGCTGGCGTCGGTCTCAATGACCCAGGCGCCACTCGGGTTCGGCAAAAAGAGCTCAATTTCCCTAGTGAGTGCGGCTTGCAGTGCTGAAAAACATCTTTTCATTTCCTCCGTCCAATCAATGATTTTTTCTGTTGGCTTCAAAGGTATCTTTTTGCGTTTTATGGGTTTTCCATTGCCGTCCAGCTTCCCTTTGTCCGCTGGATCGGGGGTTTCATACAAATACTTACCCCTGAGCGCCTCCATGAATGGTGCGGCGTATTCCGCATGTTTGTCTATGTATATACTATACCAGTTGGCCAATCCTAAAAAACCTTTTAGTGCCTTAGGAGTTTTAATATCTTCCCATCGCCATTGTGCAATGGCCGAACAGTTCGAGGGGTCCGGCAATCGTTTACCTTCCCTCAATATGTGGCCAACGTATTTTACTTGCCGCATAAACAAAATGCACTTGGAGGGCTTAACTGTTAACCCCGCATCGGCAACACGCTGGAAGCACTCACGAACCGCTTCCAAATGATACTGCTTACACTTGTGCAATTGTTCTGGATCACTAGGCATAGCTTCTTCATATGCATGACTGTCCAGCAATTCCCCTTTACCGGACTTCGGAGGAGGAGGAGGTTTGCCTGTGCCCGTTAAGACATCGTCTATGTATGGCCCTGATCTACTGCATCCATTCAAGATGTGGGCCACCATACGTCGGAAAACCTGAGGCCCTACCTTTACTCCCATCGGAAGGACCTTCCAAAGGTATACACCAAAAGGTGTTATGAACCCGGTGTACTTCTGGCTTTCCTCCTCCAGTCGCATTTGATGAAAGCCATCCTCCAAATCCACAAGCGTCCACAGAAAATTTCCCTTTTGTTTTTGCAAGTTGATCTTCAATTACCGGTATCGGAATATTTTCACCCTTTAATTGGCTATTAAGCCACCGGTGATCCATGACCAACCGCCATTTGCCATTAGGTTTGGGCACTAAAAATGCCCGACTTACCCATGAAGTGTCGTGGTGGTCCTGCGCTTTATAAATGTATCCCTTTTCTTCAAACTCGTTCATGCGCTCCAACAGCGCCTTTTCCCGCAATCCGATGGCCCAGACTGCTTTACAGGAGTGCGGCTTGGCCCCTTCTATAGGCTCTAACCTTACTGTACCAAATGCCTCCCGTTTCTCAAGGATTTTCTTTTTTACCTCATCGTACCTTTTTGACTTAAAAGGACTATCTTGAAACTCCGAGAGAATTAGATCCTGTAAGTCTTGGCATTCCGGAAACTGTTCATCTGATTTGATTACTGACCGGATACTTCCTGAATACCGACTATTACGCACTTGAAAACCGCGTTCTGTTGCACCTGAATGATTGTCAAGATTTGCCTCTTTAAGGGGAGTACGTAAAGAAGGAAGGGGAGGGGACCAATCATCTGGGATTATACCTGAGGTACTACCTTGCTCTCCGTATCTGTTGGGGGGGTATGGATCTACGGAGGCATGCCCAGTCCTATTTTGCTGTCGTAACGCCTTTGTGGACTCATAGTCCCCATCTTCGTCATCCTCTTCCTCACTTTTTTGCTTTCTATGGAATCAAAATATACTAACCGAAAACTATCTCCTTGCGGTACGGTCAACGGATCCCCATTGGGACCCTGAAATATTTTAGATCCCGACGGAATATCAATCCAATCGGGGGTTATCTCTCCCAAAGTCCACCACCAGGCTTTGTTCTTCCTGACAGGAACAATCATTAACCCTGAACAACCCTCGAAGAGGAATTTTTGTACTGTACGTTGGTAAAGATGAGGGGGGGGGTGTACCCACAGACACTTATTATTCCACGGCCGGGAGAGGGATCCCTTGTAGGGCCCTTTTCCAGTGTGTTGAGAATAAAAAGCATTACCGAGTACGGATGAAGAACGATTTTTTGCAAATGCATCTATCTCAATCATTATGTCGTTGGATTGTGCCCAACTAATGATGTCTTTACTAATTTCTGGACGTATTGTTAAGTTTCACTTCTGATATATGCTTTTGAAGTTTATTTTGCGTGTTTGCTTCTGCTGCTGCCTTTCTGCCGAGGTTTCTTTTCTTTTTGATATGTGATTGAGGGCATATGCACCGGGGCGGTCATTGAACTTTGTAGTTTCCAACCTAGTTTCTAGAGACGTCAGACTAAATCCATCCGTACTCGAGGGCAAATCGCCCTTGTACAAATGATCATGGTCCGCTCTGGTGTAACCCCATCCAGCCATAAAAGGGTCAGGGGCATACGGTGACTATTTCGACCTACCCTTCAAGAGGGACACAGATGACTCGCTAGCCGTGTCCTCGTCGGAGGTCATCTCTTCCGTACCACACTCAGATGACGAATCCCACCATGCCTGGTCTGACAAATCCGTACCCGCCCCAGGCTGTCGCGGCTGACTAGGCTCTCGCGACGAAAATGGTTTCTCATTCGGGCGAGTCACACCCTCATATTCATGTAGCAGGTGGTCCACCATCTTGCTATACATTGCAGGCACTCCATTCCGGAGTCCTAGCGTACACTCCTGTGTGTATACGGGCGACGACTTGTTGCCAAAAAGCAGAGCATTTAGCAATTCCTGCT
Source organism: Eutreptiella sp. 'Long Island Sound 2002' (assembly GCA_964036045.1). Lineage (NCBI taxonomy): Eukaryota > Euglenozoa > Euglenophyceae > Eutreptiales > Eutreptiaceae > Eutreptiella > Eutreptiella sp. 'Long Island Sound 2002'. The sequence goes on from OZ038378.1 coordinate 154,729,871, forward strand.
GATTTCTGATGTGTGCTTTTGATATGGCCCACACCGTGACGGCATTGCTATACACTGCTCTTGTAAAGGCGTAGTACAGCATGCAGCCTGCAATGTGGGCCATCATTTGATATTGTAGTATTGAAAATACAAATGTGGATCGTAAGGGGGAAGGGGAAGTGAGTACAGACGTCCCTGTACTGCCAAATCCAGCAGCGCCTCGGGATGTATCGTCCATACTAGTAACTTCCCACACAGTGGGAAGCACACACTGTTCACAGATGAGTTGTGCTATTCTGTCGCGTGTGGTAACAGAGTATGCTACCCCGGTGTGGTTAAACAAAACTACGCCGATGTCACCTCGGTAGTCTGCATCAACCACTCCAGCACCGACAGACAACCCATGCTTTAATGCAAGTCCCGATCTAGGTGCCACACGTATGTAGGTGCCAGGAGGTGCTACGGCGGAGTGGCCTGTGCTAATGACCGCATGACTCCATGGAGCGATAGTGCGATCTTCAGCAGCTGTGACATCCATGCCTGCAGAATGTGGTGTTCCTCGTTTTGGCATTGTGGACCATTCGGACAATCTCAAAAAATTGATGATGGGTTGGCCTGTAGGTGTTTGTGACACTTCATTCAACATGCTCTGTGCGTGGCTAAGCATGTCAAACGTGATGCCTTGGCCAAAGCTGTACGGAGTGTGTGTGAGTTCCTGTACTGCTTCTGTTTGTGTCACTTGACTGTGACATATTTCGGCTCCACTCGGAGGCTTGAGCGGAAGTTCTCGTATCGTACAGTGCAAAGCTGTCCCGATCATAGCTGGCCGTCTTTGCTCCAGGAAGGTCATTTCTTGCACTGTTTGTTTGAATTTCACAACTGTTGGCCTATGACATGACTTGTTTTTGTCCCTACACGCTACCCTACAATCGGGATGTCGCTCATACTTGCAGAGCACCGGTGGGGCTGACATTGGAAGTGTTTCCACGGCGGCAACTCCTGCCATCTCTGGACATTCGGCAGAACCGTGTATAGGGCAACATTGCAAAGACGTGCAACAAGAACACTTCTCTGGTCGATATTGAAGGCGATTCGACCAGGAACCTATTGTGATGAGTTCCAAAGGCACAAGGTATGGGAGGTTTGGGAGTATAGCAAGTCGATATCGTTGAGGAAAAGGAAAACCTAATATTAATGGGTTTACCTATTGAAACAATATAAATAAAGACTCGACGACATCGTATTAACCATGTGCCCCGTGCAGTCCAACAGGGTGTCTGCACATCCACCCAAACCCCCGTTTTACCTCCAAATATATGTTTCCGATCCGCCCCCGTAATCTTGAGTGGCTTAGGGGCGGGTACTACCATGTGGGGGGAGAAACACTCCGGACCCGCCACACCTTCCATTTCTGCACCGGTGTCGGCAAGTGCGTCCATTTGGAGAGGTGCAGCCTTGGGATCATCAACAAAAAACAATCGTAGGGGGGACATGAGACTCTTGGGAGGAGGTTTTTTACACCGCACATGAGAAGTGGGGGGACGCATTTGTTCAGGAAGCCCCTCATCAAAAGACAAAACGTTACGCGGCACACTTTCCCACTCAGTATGTGTTGCGGTAGCCCATTTCCCCACCACTGCTGCTTTTGGGGGGATTCGGCGGGCTGCCTTCGAGGCGTGGGGGTGGGACTTTGGCCTTTCAAGCGGTGTTGTAGAGTGTACCACTTGGTGAGACCTACGACCCCTGGCAACCCTGTATTCGTCCTTCTCCTCCGCTGTCATCTTATCCACTCGTCGTGGATGAGGCGACCCAGACCTCCTAGGACTAGGCGTGGTTCTTTTATCTTGATGTCGCTCCCATCCTGGCGGTGCTTTATCAGGAAACTTAAACCAACATTCAGAGGAGTTATGGGTGCCTTGTTTACAATGCTCACACCTCTTGGAACCTTGCTTATGATCCTTATCATGCTTCCTGTCCTTACTCTCTCTATCCTTACTAAGGCTCCTAGCGCGAGGTTGGTCTCCTTGTCGTGGAGTGCGGCTCCGATCTCTATCCGCTGTTCCTCGGTCCTTGCTCAGACTCCTATCTCGGGTCTGGCTCCCCATCTTGTCCCGATCTTGACTGTTTGCCCGATCACGGTGCTTGGGGTCTGTATGGGTTGAGCGGTTTGGACTATTACTCCGCTCCCTATTTCCATCCCAACGACTTCCGTTCGGAGTTTGTGGGCGATCATTATGCCGGCTAGGACTCTTGGACCTCTCTCTTTCACGAGTATGGCTCCCAGATCGGTGCTCACCGGATCCATAGCGATAGCTCTCGCTATCCTTACGCGGACGGGATCTTTCATTACTCACGCTGTGCCGTCGCTCCTTGCTGTTATCCCTACGGGGAGTTGTTCTCCCTTGATATGGTGAAGTTCGTCGCTCCCTAGGGCCATCATACATTGCCCTCACGCGAGCTTCACGTGTTCGATCTCGAGCCTCTTGTCGTTCCACATCCTCCAATGTGAGAAGATGCGGCATTACGACACAATAAAGCTCAAGATATGTGTACCTCTTTCCATGCTCAGCATGGCGGGTATTGATGCGGGACATCACCTTGCCAAACCCCTTGGTACGCCCCGTCTTATTATGAGCCCGCAAAACCTGCATGAATTGCTGATGTGCCCTGAATTTGGAAACCCCTCCGGTAACTTTCTGACCTGCGGCACACCATAATGTAAAAAGGTCAGCAAACTTCTGAGGGGTTAACAGCTCTGGCAATTGCATGACCATCCATTCATCTCCGGGCTCTTCGGGATCGGTATGTCGCCGTCCATCCCGAGAAATACGCCACAACAACTCGAAAAATGTGATCTTTCGGCCTCGTTTCAACTTAAGCCATTTGCCCCTTCTTCCTGTGGTTGGGCGGCAATCACATTTTCCAATTGGGCTTGCTCACTTTGATGCTGCCCATAATTGTCATACCATTCTAAAACACTGAGCTCATAATCACACGAAGGAGTTCCCCTTTTGTACTTTGGAAACCTTGCACGTGTGCGCACCATTTCCAACGTTTCGGGGTCATAGTGGGGATGTCCCTCTTTGGACCAAATGTTTCCTGGATCCTCGGTTTGAGGTCTTTGCTCATAAATCAACTGAAGCAAATCCTCTGCCGGACGGACTTCCTTGAAAGCCCATCCTTCCTCTATCCCTGATGGATTGAGCTTCGTGTTTCGTTTATCCTCGGGCGGATACAATGCATAGGTCGGGTCAAAATGATACTCCGAATCATAACACCACGCTAACTGTTTCCACTCTGCCTCTTGTACTGGAGTCACTGTGGTGTTACCTACGAATGTATCCGGCTGTGGTGGTGGTGGCGGCGGCGCCTGTACCGGTACCGCATTTGAAGATTGAGAGTTGGACGCAGTTGGTATTGGTGGCTGTATGGGTGACGGAGACATTTATAGCACTGGCAATGTGCTTGGCAATTTGAGCGGGACACCTTCTAACCTAACTGTGGTGCCTATGTCCAACAATCGTTTTGCTGCCTCCCGTAATTCCTTGGCACTTAGATGTGAAGGGTGCTGGGGTTCTGGCAGATTGATGTGTCCCGCTTTGGTGGAGTAAAAAGAAAATGGTGCCACATTTCCTGTGGAAGCAGGTTTTTGTATGGCTTCCGTCCGGTTGTGGGCTGTTTCAGCCATCCCATTATACAAACGGGTGATGTTTCGGGCTGCCTCAAGAGCCTCGGCAAGTTCTTCTTTGGCGGAATTTTCCTCGTTTATGGGCTCTGGGCGGCGAGCTGTGAATCTGATGCCTGGTGCTTCGCCTTTCCATTTGGAATCTTGTTCTTTCCCTTTGTCACCTGTTTCCTTTTCATGGGCGAGGGGTTCATGGGCGAGGGGTGCAACCTTTTCAACCATTGCCTCTACCTGATCCCGATGTCTTCGGGTGTCACTCACGTTGGAATAGCTTTGAGCATTGTACCTTTTAGCTTCCTCAACGTAATCCTTCACTCTCAATGCCGTCTCCTTCACCATGCTACTCTCATCGGTGGCGATCGCTGCATCCCGGAACGCAGCCTTTGCCACCGTACTGGCTTCGCCAGCGCTCACCTGTGCTAACCGGGTTGCCTCTGTCAATTCGGCTTCATACTTGGCCTTAATCGTCTTGATTTCTGCCAAGTGGTCATTCACAGGAGCAGGAGGAGGGGGAGGAGGAGGTGGTGGAGTAATTGATGCTTCAATCTGTGAGCGGATACCACGGACTTCCGTGACCTCAAGCCTTGCTTCTGTAGCCAGTGCCCGTGCTTCTGCCACTTGTTGCACCACCCCGGCTGCTTTTGCTTCGAGAGCCGAGTTTATGGCTTTTTGATTTGTCATGATGCCCTGATTTTCAATGACCTGCAATTTTGCCTCTGCAAGTATTGCCTTGCCTTCTCCCACTTGTTGGAGAACCTGATTTGCCTCAACTTGCAGGTTTCCTTGGAACGTTGCGACTACTGTGTGCATCTGTTCATTGATGACCTTGTTCACTGTTTCCAGTGTGACACATGATTGCATGCCCCTTCCCAGCTTGTCAACCGTTTCCTCCATTATTGAAACCTTGGAGGGCAGTGGGGAGAGGGGTTGAATCTCTTCTCGCATGACTTGATATTGATCGTATGACACATACTTAGCCATACTCTCCCTCATTTTGTCACGAAACTGTTGGTATTCCACATGCAGCACGCAATTACTGACTTTCCGTTCCGTTTCAACCATTTTTGCCTCTAACCGTTCAACCCTTGCCACTGAAGATGTTGTGACCATGGTGGGTCTCATTTCTTCACGATGCTGCTTGTATTCACCATGTGTCACACACTCATTCACCACTCGATCTCTCAATTGTTCATGACGAGCGCTCAATTGTTGTATGTTGGCAACCATTTCATTAACCCGTCGTGATAACTCATCATGCGGTTTGAGTAACGAGGCAGGAGTGGAGGGCAAGGAAGGCAATGGAGACACAGGAGGCACAGCAAGATTCCGTTGTTCCAACTGTGCAATCCTACGTTGTAGCTCTTGGATATCCGACGTGTTTTTAGGAATTTGTTGAGCTACTTGTCCCTCATGTTGTATGGAACTTTTCTCCAATTCGGTGATTCGTTGTCGGAGTGCCTCTATGTTCGACTCCAATCTTTCGAGATCACCTGTGCAAACCTTGTGTTCAATGGCCTGCAACCTGGTGTCCATGTCTTGTTGCATCTTTTGCACTACTTTTATTTGTGTGGAACCTTGTAACTTTTCAATTTGTTCTAGCCTTTGAGACACCTTTTCATATCGGCTAAAAAGTTGGGTGTTTTGTAATTCCAAGGCATGGACCTTTTGGGGCAACGAACAGTCCTCAAGCATTGGGGTGGGTGTTACAAACGACCTTTTAACCTCATCCATCTTGACATCCATTTCTTGTCGAAGCCCTTTGATGGACTCCCTTACTCGTCGGTCGGCCTCGTTTGACGAGGCCTCATGCTCCGTCCGTAGCCTCTGCACGTTCTGAAGCGGTACCCAGTGCCTATGGCCCATGGCCCGGAGGCCTATGAGCCGTCACACCCGTGCGGAAGCCGTTGACACCGGCTGTCAGCGGGATATCCCTGTTCTCTAATCCGCGAGATCTGGAATCCGATCCCTAACTATTAAATCGATGTGGAATTACCATAATGTTACTGTCTTGGTCGATTTTCTGTCAGAAATCGGTGAAATACCCGATTTCTACCGCGATTTCTAATTGTCGTGAAATCGCCGCCTGTTGTCGCCTGCTCGCGCGCTCTCGTCGCTTCTCCGTGGCGAGTTTTGTGATGGATTTTTCTCGAGTACCTTTGAGGTTCTAAAGGAACTTAAGGGCTGGATCTAGAGGGATTTTCTTGTACTTTCATCTGGTGCGTTCACCAGAATTTTTCGCCGTCGCGTCTGAGAGAAAACTAACGCGCAAGCTTTTCCGTCAATCGCTTGAACTCATGGTTCTCAAGGACCATGAGTTCGGACAGAACCCTACATTCCCCCCCTATGCCTTTCATCCATGCCGCTTTCACGTGGGCATATCACTTTGCTTGGGGAAGAGGGCAATAGGGATGTTTTGGGCAGCCTATGGGTCTTGCAAACCCAAGTCGTTTGCGTGCGCAAACGCTAACTTTGTGGCCTTGTGAGCATGAGCGTTAATAACTCACACAATGCTCACAAGACCAAAAGCCCTAGGCCATTTTTGATTTTCGAGCCAACTCAACGATGGCTCCACGCAATTCAATGCGTACCAAAACTCCATTTTCGAAAAAGGGCAAGTTTTGGTCGAAAACTAGGCCAAAATGGCCAAACCCCCGAGGCTCGTACTCGAAGCCTATGGTGAGTTGAGCCTTGAATCAAGGCAATATTTAACGTAGAGACCACGAAGGACATCGTGGGTGGCTTCGTTGATTTTTACAACCTTGTCTTCTATTTTATATATTGTCGCCTTGTGAGCACGCGTGCCATACTGCCTCTTTGCACACGCGCTCATATGCAAGCACTAATGACATGGGTGGGCGGAGTCAATCTAACCATAGTGGGAATATTTGGGGGCACCTACTATGGGCCCACTCCAAAAATGTTTACTCATATTTTTGTTCCTCAATGACCCAAAGATATGTATATGCCAATATCGCCGATATATGCACTTTTTCCCATAAATAGTGTGCTTCAAGGATTGAGGTGTTAAAAATGTTTTCGTTATGCTTTGAACCTCGACCCTTGTTGCAAAAGGGAAGCAAAGCTTCGGTTTGCATCCATGCAAAAGCCCGAGGCTCCTTTCCCTTGAGATATGGAGATACGATTTTTCGAGTGACCACTTTTGGGTGAATTTTTGCCGTTTTGCCCAGAATGGCCACAAACCCCTTCTCCCCCTGATTTCACCCCCGAGGTTGCGTGCGCCGCTTGACCAAGGGTAAGGGCGATTCGGAGAGGGCACATAAACCCGCATCGAATGGGGTGTTTCCCCATGTGCCCTCTCCTCATGAAGGGAGAGTTGTGAGTCACCGAATTCGGGGTATGTTGCCATTCTGCCCCATTTGTGTGTCACTTTCCCTCCAAGGGGGAAAATAGCTAGAGGCGACCATGAGGGTTGGCAAGTGGCATAAATTGGGACCTAAGTCCCATGTGTCTATAGCGCCCTTGGTTGGAGGGATCCTCGCCGCGGCCATGGAGATATGGAAACGTGAGGGCGGGCCATTTTGGCCCAATTTCGCTGTTTTTGCCATTGTATGACATGTTGGAACTACCATATCTCGATGGGGCACGGGATCTAGCCAGGGAAAAAAAGCCGATTATTGTATCATATGATCAAGGGTTGAACGCCATTGAGTTTCGTATTTGCTCCTCCGGCCCATCCGGAGTTATTCAACTTTTGGTGTGATCCATGATCCCCCCCTTTGCACCGCATGCTGCTTTCTGCCCTCTCCGTGCGGTCATCCCCTCGGTGAACAGTAAGCAGCCAGCGTGACAGCAAGCCATAACCCAGGGCATAGGACCAAAGGGGATATCAAGGGTCGTTAATCAAGGGTTGGCGCGACGGAATCGCCAAGGTTTCCGACCCTGGATGGTCGCCCGAGACGGCCGATTTTGCCATTTTGGCAATCGTGGACCCAGTTTGGATCATCACCACGCCAAGGGCCATGGAGATCCTTGGATGCCAAGTACGTGGGAGTCTTTGTTGGACTCTCAGTGGATTGCCTATGGAATGGCAGATCCGATCTTCAAGCCGGCGTGGAGATATACCATTGGGGATACCCCCGATTTTGGCTCATCTTGAGCAGCCAAAATGACCCCCTTTTGGGACCCCAATTTCAGCCCCCCGTGTGGTCAATTGGCGGCCCCATATCTCTCTGCCCATGGTGAGTCCGGGCCCAATTCCAAGTTGTGTACTCAGATATGGGTCCTAGGTCCTGCCTCCTACCCTGTGAGCCATTGGCCTCGCCCTGGCCGAGCGAACCAATAGTGGGAATGACTCCAATTTTGGTGATTCTGGCATCATGACCCCACTTGGCGAGCCCGTGGTGCCCTGATGCCGGGAGCTCAGAGGAAATCAGGTTGGGTGAGGGCTCCAGGCGGTTCGTACGTGAAGGGCATAGGGTCAGTTCCCTCGTCCCCACCCCTGACTGGTCTGAACAAGGGGTCTGTTTTGGAGTTTTTCAAGCTAATATCAGTTTGGGCTGAAACAGCCCATTTTCAGCTTCCAACTCCTGGGGGATAATGGCGGGGCCTCATTTCTGACTCAAAGGGGAGTTCGGACGTGCTTTTCAGGGAGCATAGGGAGCGACTGTTGGTCGACCTTGGAGCCTCTTGGTTGCCAGGAACTCATCTTTGGCTGGGCAGGACGCCCTCCCCTATTGGCAGGGTTTGAGGGTCCGGACTGAGCAGGGCATGGGTTGTGTTTGAGCCCCCGCCCCTACCAGCCACTGAGAGGGTCGGACCTGGGATTGGGATATGAGTTGGGACTGAGTGTCTATTGTCCTGTGATGCCCTTACCCCAGTCTAGTCTTAACCCCGGGTGTACATATCCTGATGTGTTGCTGTACATACTTTCGTTCCTTTGTTTCAGAGTGGCAAGGATCCTGAAACGCTTTGTAACATGACACGAGCATGAGGATGCCCTTGTGAGCGCAGTGCCTTGCCTGCCTGCTTGCTTGTGCGTGTCCGCCGCAGCATCCCGTGGCCAGGCCCCCCACAGGAACGCGTCAAAAGCGTTTCACCGCCGCGGGGTTACCCATCCCTCGCGTGCCACTCGGGGCCGCATGAACCCCGAGCACCACGGGCTTCGCAGCGCCCCCCCGAGCATCGCCCCGAGCGTCAGCAACAGCGCCGAGCCCGTGAAGGAGGTGTAGCGACCGGTCCTCCGACATCAGCGAGTTCCCTCGGCCGACCGGTACCGGCCGCACTCCCAGGTGCATCACCCACCTCCACAACCACCATCGGGCGTGCGGGTCCCAGCCCTGTAGATAGAGTGGACCACAGCAACCGCTTCAACAGCCACCCCCAGGACCAGTCCATCGAGGGGCACGAGCGCCGATGGTGAACTGGCAGTGACGCAGGAGGCGGGCAAGACGTGGCCGCTGCCCCACCCCCATGCGGTGCGCTTACTGCGTGCCTTGGAGTGGGGGCCGCACTACTGCCACAGCAATCACCAGTGCGAAGGCGGGATGCCCGGGAGCTTCGAGCTCCGTGAGGACATGGGCGACGACCGCCTGCAGGCAGTGGAAGAGTGGCTGCGGGTGGAAGGATACGCCTACCGCTTCCGCCAGAAGCGCTGGAGGATCTGGACATGCCCGGACAGGCCCGGCGAAAGGCTGCACCCCGACGGGATTGGTGAGGACGAGAACCCCAGCGAGTACCCGTCGGGCGCCACGATCAACGTCTCTATATGGGACATGATCGAAAAGAAGTTCCCGGCACCGGGGAACGAGCGTACGCTGCAGGGCAGCAACAGCAGCGCGTCCCCGGGGAAGGAGAAGCGATCCGCCGGGGACAGGAAGATGGACAAGAAGTGGTGGGAGTACCAGGAATCCCTGGCCGCCGAAGCCGCCCAAGCCGCGGAGAACGAGACCAAGGGCGGAACCCCAGCCCCCAGTCCCGAACGGGCCAGTGGCGGTCACCACCCCTGGCCACACCAACCTTGGCGGCTTCCTCGAAGTCGCCAAGAAGGCCAAGGCCAAGCCCCGTCAGCTGCACCTGAGGAAGTCAGCACCCAGCAGCGACGTGGAGTCGGCCCACCGCGGGAGGATGCCGGCCGACAAGGCCAGCTCCAGCAGCAGCGTCGCTCCCGACCAAAGGGACGTGGCCCGCGCCTGCGAGCGCGCCTGTGGGGTGCCCTGCAACCTTCGGGTTGCCCGGCAACGGGCCACGCAGCAGAACGCTGCCGTGGAGGGCGCAGTCGGCATCGCCCAGGAGGAAGCTGCAGATTGGGGCAGGGGCATGGCTTTCCACGCCTCGACCATGGCGGCCATCGCAGCCGGACTCACGGCTGCAGCCGCGCAGGAGGCAGCGACCGCCCGGCTCAGGAGTGAGGTGGCGGCCGCCCAGGAAACCCGCCTGGACCAGGAGGCCATTGCCCGCAAGGAGGCCGAGGTGAAAGCGCTGGAGGAGGCGCTTGCCCAAGAGAGGGCAAAGAAGGAGGCGGAGGAAAGGGCCCACGCCAAAGCCACGGCCAAGGCTCAAGCGGACGCCGCCAGGAAGGACGCCATCGAGGCCGCGCGACGGAAAGTCGCTGAGGAGAGGGCCAAGACGGAGGCGCAGCTGCCAGCGCTGGAAGCGGAGAGGGCTCGGCTGCAACGAGCTCGGGAAGCTGAGGCTGCCCGCGCCCGGGAGGAAGCCGAAAGGCGAGCCACCGCAGCCACGGCCGCCGCAATGGAGGAGGCGGAGGCCAAGCTCCAGCGCGAGACGCCCCTGGGAGGATCCAGAGTGGAGACCCTTCGAAGACTCTTCGAAGGAGACGCCTCCTCCAAGATGGCGCTGGATCCGGAGGAGGTCGACACGGGCAGCAGTGGGGACAGTGGCCCCACCGCCCACCGACGAAGGAGGGGTAAGGGGAAGACCCCCGAGAGGAGACGGAGGCCAGCGGGCGGACACCCCCACGACTCCGACCCCTTCTTCACCGCCAGCGACGGGGATGAACGAGACCGCCGACATTGCCGAGGAATGGCTGGAGGAAGAGGCGGAGACGTCCCCATGGAACCGGAGGATGAGGGCGAGGATCCCCCTCCTCCCTACCGGAGCTCGGAGTCCACCGAGCTCAAGACCGAGACGCCTAGGTGGGGCGACCTGGACGAGGATGATGACATGGACTTTGGCTACACGGAGAAGCCCCCATCCTCGGACCCACCCAGGGGACCCGGCAGAGGCCCACCGGGACCCCCGGGCGGAGGGCCATCAGGACCCCCCTGAGGACGCCCACCAGGTGGACCCCCCGGACGCGGACCCTCGGGCAGGGGAAGGCCCCCGTGGACCGGGTGGGCCCGGTGGAGGCCCCCCTGGAGGACCCCCTGGTGACCCCGACGGCCCACCGGAGGACGGTGACCCGGATGCCACATGGCGGTGGATTGTCCACCTCCGCAGGAGGGTCCAGGCCCTCGAGCGCGAGGTAGACACGGGCAAAGGCGAGATGATCCGCATCGCCAGGGTCGCCGCGGGCGCACAGAAGGAGCTGGACATCACCAGGATGGAGATGGTCAAGATCGCCAACGTCGCCACCGCCGCCCAGAGAGAGCTGGACATCGCCAGGAAGGAGACCAGGCTGCTGAACAGGGTCATCAACGGCCTGCAGCAGAGGTTGGACGAGCTGGAAAGCCGTGGGAGCGTCGGCAGCAACCCCCCACCCCTGGAATCCGGCTCGTCGGACGACGACTGGGGACCTAGACCAGGTCCAGGCAGAGCCCACGCCCCAGGCGGAGCCCCCAGGAGTCGCCCCAGCGCCAGTGCCCCATCTCTCAGCGCCCCCTCTCATTACAGCGCGGGCCGCCGTAACGAGCGTGTGCCGCCCGGCAGTGGCAGTGAGGAGTGGCGTGACGAGTGGCTCAGTGCGGAGTACCACAACCGCCGTGCCCCACCGCGGACGCCGGTAAGCCCCCGACGCCCCTCACCAGCCCAAGCGCCAATCCCAATGGCTCGTGGGCGATACGGAGGACTCAGAGACGAGGTCCCCGGAGGGGACGTGGAGTGGGATGTCGGCGGAGGCGAGGAAGACCAGGAGGAGTTCCGCATTACCCCGCCGCGTGGTGTACGACGGGAGGCCGCTGAACGCAGCCGCCGGCGCCGTGATGAGGAGGTGTACATGGAGGAGGTACAGCGCGAACATCTAGGTTCGGCGTACGTGGAGGAACCACGGTGTACCCACGTGGACACCGCGGAGGAGATGGAAGTGGCGGCCGTGGGAGTCCGTGGGGGACGCCGATGGGAACCTCGGTCGACCTCGCGGCCGGCGTTCATGGTCTCTAAGGCCGCGGACGCAGCCGTGTGGGAAGACCTGAAGGACATCAAGCCCCCCACGTACGATGGCAACCCCCTCAACCTCGACTGCTTCTTGGAGAAGCTGGACGATTGGGGGATGACCGTCACTGAGGACATGGATCCTGCAGAGGCGGAGAAATATGTCTTCAAACGGTTTAGGTACCGCCTGCCGGAGGTGCTCCAAGAGCTATACTTCGTGGCGACCAAGGAGGGGAAAATCAAGACCCTCAAGGAAGCCAAGAAGTTACTCAACGAGCAGGAACGGGTAAACGCTCCGCAGGTGGCTGCCAAGCGGTGGAGGGCCATCAAGCTTCAGCATGATGGTCAGGAGATCCGTCTACGGGATTGGCGGGACTTCCGGGGGCAATACACCCTCTTCCGCCGCAACGTGGAGGATTGGAATGAGGGTGACGAGCAGGCCCGCCTGCTCTCCATGCTGCCGGAAGCGTGGATCAAGAGAGTCACCAAGGAGGAAGCCAAGAAGGCCAAGTTCAACCACACGTTCAAGATGATGCTCCCCAAGGAGTATCATCCGAAGGTGTTGGCTTGGACAATGAAGCACGTGGCGCGGGATGTCAAGCGGCGAGAGCTGCGGAACGCCCTCCTCATCACCGTCTCGGGCGATCGCGAGAAGACCGCGATAATGCGCCTTGACGAGTGTGACGTGGGCGGCCAGACCCTCCGTCTGCAGGCCATCCCGGCGCGGATGACCTGCGACGAGGTCCTGGAGTGGGTTGGAGAGGAGGTACTCAAAGAGTACAGGAATCTCCACCACACCCGCGGCTTGAAGGCCGGTGTCCGTGACGTCAACTATGTTGGCGAAGGGTCGGGCGAGGAATCTGCCATGGACCCAGCGGGAACCGAAGGCGGTGAGGCTCTCGACGACGATGACGACGACGATGAGCCCGCCGAGACAGCCGTCTGTGCCTTCGTGGCCAACAACCTGAGCGCGGGGAGCAACCGGGGAAGCTGGAAGCCCCTGCAGAAGGGTTGGAAGAAGAAGGAGAAGAAGGAGCCCCGCCGCGTTGACGACCCTCCGCTTTCCTTTGGGGAGTTCATAGGAGCTCGACCTCAGGGCTGTTTCGTGTGTTATGGAAGGAACAAAGGGTTCAACCATGACCACCGAACATGCCCCACTCACAAGGCCGACACGGAGGCTTACAAGAAGGTGCACGGGTCGAAGAAGCGTGCACCCGCGGGTATCCGGGAGGCGAAAGTGGAGGTCAGCCAGGACGAGCTCTCCAAGCTAATGTCGGTGGGGACCGAGTTAGCGAAGGAGATCCAGGAGATCAAGAGGTCCTGGGCTCTCAAGTCGGACGACAAGAACAAGGACAAGGACAAGGAAGGTAAGAAAGGGGGAAAGAAGAAGAACGTCAACGAGGTTGATGCGGAGGAAAGTACCCCTACTACCACAAGCGACGCCCCTTAGCGGAGCCCCTGCAGCCAAGGGCCCCAGCTAGGGCGGTTGCAGGATGGTGTCACGGGAAGCGCCACACCATCCAAGTCGGGAGATAATGAGCACAAAGGGATTGCCGCGGGCGGAAGGCCCCGTCCAGCACCCAAGACGAAAGACAGTCGCAGTGGTAGGGTGGGGGCAAGTGGTGGCACGAACCCTTGCACCCGTCCATCCTTCGCGATAAAGAACGTATTCGATGTGCTTCAAGATCTTTCCGAGAGTATCCGAGGATCACCCGGACCGCAGCTGGATGCTGCAGATGGGCAGCCTGAGCCCATTGTCCATGACCTGCACCAGTCGCTTGTTGAGCTTCTGGAGCGGCCGGAGATCCTGAGCTTGCATGCCGTGCGCCGGGTGGGGCGTGAGCGGCAGTTGCACCTTAAGGTCCGTGCCCTATACGGGGAAGTGGAGAAGGTCTTCGACGTGTTGGTCGACGGGGGAGCTCAAGTCAGCTTGGTCAAGGCTGGCCTACTTCCGCCAGAGTGCTTGACCGACAGTCGGAAGCCTGTCAGGCTGAAGGTGGCTAACGGCCAGTACATGGTGGGAGGCACGATGGAAGCGGCCATTGGACTGCAATTCGTGAACCACCGTGAGCTGAGCTGCCCGGACCTCGGCAAGGAAATCCTCCTGCAAGGTCGCTTCTATGAGGCCCAGATGGACTGGGACATGATCCTTGGGTACGACTTCATGATGGTGACGGACTCCGGCGTCCTCCCGGCCCAGGCCTCAATGACCCTGTACCAGGACGACCAGCTCTCGTGGCTTTCGTCACCTGAGCACCATGTGGAGTGCCCATGGATCCACCCGGAACGCAATCAGCTCGAGGTAGCTGCCCTGGGGACTGAGCCAGCAGGGCCAGCAAATCAGGAGTACGGCGTAAGGCCGGAAGTGGCGAGTCGAGTAGTTGCGGACCTGGGAGCTTCGGATCTGGCCCTGGACGCGTTCTCTTCAGGAACCTCCGCCCATCTTCGGGTTTTTGAGAAGTACTGGAGCGCCCAGGACTCCGCGTGGAAGAAGCACTGGGGTCCGCATCAGGGTTTGATGTGGATCCATTGCCCCCGATGGGACATTCCAAGGGCGGTAGCGAAGATTCGCAAGGACCGCTCCAAGGCAGTGCTGGTTGTCTCTATGGGATGCACCGAGGAGGAAAGCGGCCGAGATTGGGTGGTCTCACTGACCAACACGACCTTAAACAAGGTCACCCCACCGGCTGGAGGGAGTGTCTATCAGGACGCTAAGGGACAGCCCATGCCACCCCAGAGATGGCCGACGGAATTCCACTATGTGGATGGGGGCCTTGAACAGGCCGATGCCACGGACTTCGTGTGTGTCAACCGCATCATAGCGGAGCCATGGCGGCAATGCTTTGCGGTTTCCCCTGTTGACATCGGGGAATCGGAGGACCTCCTCACGGAAGAGGAGCTTGATCTGGTTCAGGGGTATATGGATCACCCCTTTCACGACTGGCGAAGCCAGCGTGAGGGCAAGGGCCAGGACAAAGCCTGGTGGGAAGTGGACTCCATCGTCTCTGGCTCTTATGATGGGGATATCTTCGTAAGGAGGGTGCTGAACCACATGTCAAGCCACGACGAGCCAATCGGAGGTAACCCACCCACCTGCAGCGACCTGATCCGAGGCAAGACCAGAGATGGCCCTTTGGGCTACCTGGGAAGACCACCTGAGCGATCCTGTGGAGATACCCCGCAAGTAAGCTCAGTGGTTCAGGTGCCCGGAAAGGCCAAGGCGGGGTCCAATGAGTGCCCCAAGATCCAGGCATTGAGGACCAGGCTGAAGCAGAAGTATGGGGATACCTTCTTCAGCGGAAAGCCTGTATTCCCCCCACCGGTGCGTGGACCGTATGGTGAGGCCAAGATACGACTGAAGCCGGACCCCCGCGTGTACAGACACCGGGAGTTCGCCCTGAGGGGCGAGAGGAAGGAGGCCATGGAGAAGATCCTCCATGAATTCATCGAGAGAGGCTGGCTTGAGCCGTGCGGCTCCGAATGGGCCTCCCCGTGCTTCGTCGTCCCCAAGAAGGTGGCCGGAGAGTGGCGGCTCGTGGTCGACTACCGCGGCCTAAGCGCCCAAACGCAGCATGACAGCTATGAGCTGCCCCTCATTGAGGACATGCTGCAAAAGCAACACCGGCGGAGGATCTTCACGGTGATTGACCTGAAACACGGTTATCATCAGATGCCTCTCGCCGAGGAGTCCAGTGCCTGCACGGCAATGAGCACCCCACTTGGACCCCTCCAATGGAAGGTGATGCCCATGGGCGTTACCAACGGCAATGCGGCTTTTCAGCGGATGCTGGAGAACCTGCTTGAGCCGGTGCGTGACTGTGCGGACCCCTTTGTGGACGACGTGATCATCGCGTCCGGGGATCCCAGTATGAGCTATGAGGAGCTCCTGGAGGCACATGAGAGGGACGTCACCAGAGTGCTGGACATTCTGGTTTGGCACAAACTCACGGGCAGCAGTGACAAGGCCACCATTGCGGTAAGCGAGGTGGTCTTTGCTGGCCACGTAGTTGGGAACGGGCAGCGGAAGCCCATACCTGGCAAGGTGGCCGCGATTGAGCACTGGGAAAAGCCCAAGACGGTCTCTGAGCTACGGGCGTACTTGGGGTTCTGCAACTATTACTCGGGGTATATCAAGATGTATGCTGAGTATGCAGCCCCCATGATGACCATGCTCAAGGGCAACCGAGAGGAGACCAAGAAGGGGTCCAGGAAGGCTCTGGTCTGGAATGATGAGTCCGACCGTGCCTTTGAGGGGATGAAGCACGCGCTGCTATCCGCAGTGGGTCTGCACCTCCCGGATCCTGACCTGGGGTTCGTCCTGCGCACCGACGCTTCCGACTACGCCGTTGGCGCTGTGTTGGAGCAAGTGCTTGACGATGGGAGGCATGTCCCGGTGGCCTTCTGGAGCCGAGTCCTGGCGGAAGGCCAGAGACGGACGTGGAAGCCCCGAGAAAAGGAGGCGTATGCCATCGTCATGGCTCTCAGGAAATGGGCTGGGTACATAGCCCTGCATCCCGTCACCGTCTGCACCGACCATCAGAGTCTGCAGTCGTGGCACAAAGAGCATGTGGACACCCCCTCAGGTTGCGCCTCCCGACGGGCAAGATGGCATGAGACCTTGGCCAAGTTCGACCTCACGGTTGTGTATGTTCCTGGCAAGGACAACACCGTGGCGGACTGTCTCTGTAGGTGGGCCTATCCCGCCAGCAAGGGCATGACGGATATCTCCGCCCATGGCGATGAGGCTGAGACCGCTGAGGCCAAGAGGATCATAGAAATGGAGCGCCTGATGGAGGAGGAGGGGGTTAAATGCTTCGTCGTCATGGCTGCGGATGCCCTCCTTGGGAGGAGGATGGGCAGAGCGGTCAGAGTACTCACCCCTGAGGGAGCTGAGTCCGACAAGCACCTCTTCCCTGAATTCTGCCTCCAGGACGACTGGGCCGACGACTACGCCAAGTCTGAGGCCTTTGAGGCCGAAGATAGGGCTGTGACCGACCCTGATGATGGGCAGAAGTGGCCAAAGGGGCTGACTGAGGAGGATGGCAAGCTCTACCGGAATGGTAAGCTGCTGGTCCCAGAGTCCCGGGTGCTCGAGCTGTGCGAAGCTTGGCACCACCACATGATGCACCCAGGCGTCAGGAAGCAAGCCCTGGATATGCAGCGCCGGTTCGGGATCGACCAGATCAATCTCTACAACGCTATCAAGAAGGTCAGGAAGGGTTGCTCGGTCTGTCAGGCCTGCAATCCCGACAACCGGAACGTCAAGGGGGAAGCCCAATGGACTCCGGTGCCTGACCAGCCCATGGAGAGCCTGGCCATGGACGTCTTCTCCATGCCCGAAGTTCACATAGGCAAGGAGACCTTTGACTGTGTGGTCCTCTGTGTGGACCACCACAGTGGCTACGTAGTAGCCGTTCCGGCACGCAAAAAGGGGTTGCTTGCCAAGGAAGTGGCAGTCATGATGATTCGTCATTGGCTGACCGTCTTTGACATCCCCCGCACCATTTGCAGTGACCGAGGGCCCCAGTTTACTGGTGGCTGGTTCAAGGCCATGTGTTCCCTCATGGGAATACGTCATGCCAAGAGCGTCGCCTATCTCAGCCGGTCCAATGGCCGGGCTGAAGTGGCTGGAAGACAGCTGTTCGAGAAGCTACGCAAGATTCACATCACCAATCCACGTCGGAACTGGTTTGAGGAGATGTGGCCCGCTCTGAAGGCACATCATGACACCCCCACTCCGGGTGGTTTGTCCCCTCACCAGATTTTGTTCGGCAGGGACCCCCTGGGTCGGGGACGTCCCTTATCTGGTGATGGTATGGCCATGGACGCCACCGAATTCTTTGCGCGGCAAGAGGCAACGGCGCGGGACATCCGCCAGCAGCTCGAGAAGGAGCATGCCGAGCGTCAGAAGTCCGCCCCGAGCTCGACAGCGCAAAAGTTCAGCGTCGGAGACCCGGTGTGGGTGATCAGACCCCGCCCTATGGGCACCCACCGCACCAAAACCTGGTTCACACCCGGAGAGGTGGTCCGCAGGACTGGGGAGGACACCTACCGCATCAAGGTGGGTCACGGACAGTTTCGGGAGCGCCACGAGAGTCAGCTCCGTGTGCGGGAACCCGACCTCCGTGGCCAACATGTGTCCCTGGACTACGCCGCCCATGAGGCTGATTCGGACGACGACTATGCCGAGCAGGACGACTATACCGTCGAGAAGATCCTGGCCCAGCGTCCGAACGCCTCGGCACCCGGAGGCCTGGAGTTCAAGGTTCGTTGGCGAGGCTATGGGCCGTCCCACGACACCTGGGAACCCGTCTCCTCATTCGTGCCGCGGATTAATACCCCCTTTATGGATTACATCCGCAAGCACAAGACCAAGCTCCATGTTACGGACTTGGCGGCACTCACCCGGGCGATTGCAGCCAGAGGCGCCTGATCACCGCCCTGAGCTCTCCCTAAGAGCATCACTGGACTTCCCAGTGTAATTTCGAAGTCCACGCTCCATGACATTGCAGAGCATATCAATGCTCATGGAGCTGGAGTGTGCCTACGCCGGATGGTCAGTTCAGGCTTAGATGCTTACGGCAAATTTTGTCCGTAAGCATTTTCCTGCTGACATTTCCCTGGCAGGCTTGGACGGCCGCACCCCCCAGTGTGCATAGCGCCCTCATTATCCCATGTTGAAGCCTTAAGGCCCATACGACTTTGCGCAACGGATGCCGCTGTCATTGGCATTGCGATTTTTGAATATGTGGTCTGGTCCCATGGCACTTGCGGGATCTGGACCAGTCTATGTGTGTCTGCAGACTATATATAGCCTGAACTCAGGCGAATTTCTGTCCACCCTCCTGCATATGCGTTATCCTAACGGGGGCGTGGTTTGGCGCTCTGTTCAGAGTGTGTTTACACGTCTATTACCCCGCTTATTGCTTATTTTTCTATTCCCCAGGATGTGTGCATCTGTATGTTGAGTGTTAATGGTCCATTACTGAATCGAATACCAAGGCGCCCTGAGTCGCCGTGTACATTCTCTTACATAAGGTCCAGCGTGGACCGGTACCTAAGTACAGATTCTTCTGTTTGAGTGCCCGTGATACTGTGTTCCTTAGTGGCTGTGATGTGCTGAGATCCTGATGGCGCCAGGCGGAAGGCCCAGTTGCCTGACTACACTCCCAGCGGTCGGCCACTGTTAGTCCCAGTGTGAGCCTACCGACTCGCAGACGCACTTGCAGTCGGGTGGCGACCTTCGGTGTCCTGACCTCGGTCAGTCTGCCTGGGAAACTGGTGGTTTGAGGAGTCGGCGCCTCCGCCCAGACTGCATGAGGACTCCCTCAGGCATGTTAATGGGCGAGGGAAAAGACGGCCTTGATGCCCGATCCCTTATGGAGGAGCTCGTTCGGCTTTACCACTCTGGACTCGCGTCGTGGATATGGACATGGTGCGCCCGAGGGAAGACCCGTGGGGACTCTCCCCCAGCCTGCGGCCTCGGGAAGCCTGGGGTAGCCTGATGGATCTTTGTGGTCGCTTTCGACCTGTGAGACCACCTCGGTCGTCGTGTGACGCCTATGTTGGCCGTGCATGCCGCTGCCACTGTGGTAGTGACCGTCGCAGCCGGCACCCGGTGCGCCTGGTATGGGTTAACAGGTCCTTTGGATGCCGAACAATCGCCGTCAGGACCCGGGACTTGATACTTGATACTATACCTTTGGTTACTAACAACTACTGCACCATACCTGTTTTACCATGAGTTGTAATGAGCGACCTAACCCGGAACCAGCCTGAGGTGTGCGGTGTGACCCCCCTCCCCCCTCAGAGGATGGTCCTGGGTACCCGCTGCCATGCTTGGGTGTTATCGAGCCCCCCCCAGGGTTTGCTCTAAGGAGGGGGGTGAAGCGGTACCCAGTGCCTATGGCCCATGGCCCGGAGGCCTATGAGCCGTCACACCCGTGCGGAAGCCGTTGACACCGGCTGTCAGCGGGATATCCCTGTTCTCTAATCCGCGAGATCTGGAATCCGATCCCTAACCATTAAGTCGATGTGGAATTACCATAATTTCACTGTCTTGGTCGATTTTCTGTCAGAAATCGGTGAAATACCCGTTTTCTACCGCGATTTCTAATTGTCGTGAAATCGCCGCCTGTTGTCGCCTGCTCGCGCGCTCTCGTCGCTTCTCTGTGGCGAGTTTTGTGATGGATTTTTCTCGGGTACCTTTGAGGTTCTAAAGGAACTTAAGTGCTGGATCTAGAGGGTTATTCTTGTACTTTCATCTGGTGCGTTCACCAGAATTTTTCGCCGTCGCGTCTGAGAGAAAATCAGCGCTCAAGCTTTTCCGTCAATCGCTCGAACTCATGGTTCTCAAGGACCATGAGTTCGGACAGAACCCTACACTCCCCCGCTATGCCTTTCATCCATGCCCCTTTCACGTGGGCATATCACTTTGCTTGGGGAAGAGGGCAATAGGGGTGTTTTGGGCAGCCTATGGGTCTTGCAAACCCAAGTCGTTTGCGTGCGCAAACGCTAACTTTGTGGCCTTGTGAGCATAAGCGTTAAAAACCGAATACAATGCTCACAAGACCAAAAGCCCCAGGCCATTTTTGATTTTCGAGCCAACTCAACGATGGCTGCACGCAATTCAATGCGTACCAAAACTCCATTTTTGAGAAAGGGCAATTTTTGGTCGAAAATTAGGCCAAAATGGCCGAACCCCCGAGACTCGTACTCGAAGCCTATGGAGAGTTGAGCCTTGAACTAAGGCAATATTTAACGTAGAGACCACGAAGGACATCGTGGGTGGCTTGGTTGATTTTTACAACCTTGTCTTCCATTTTATATAATGTCGCCTTGTGAGCACGCGTGCCATACTGCCTCTTTGCACACGCGCTCATATGCAAGCACTAATGACATCTGTGGGCGGAGTCAATCTAACCATAGTGGGCATATTTGAGGGCACCTACTATGGGCCCACTCCAAAAAAGTTTACTAATATTTTTGTTCCTCAATGACCCAAAGATATGTATATGCCAATATCGCCGATATATGCACTTTTTCCCATAAATAGTGTGCTTCAAGGATTGAGGTGTTAAAAATGTTTCCGTTATGCTTTGAACCTCAACCCTTGTTGCAAAAGGGAAGCAAAGCTTCGGTTTGCATCCATGCAAAAGCCCGAGGTTCCTTTCCCTTGAGATATGGAGATACGACTTTTCGAGTGACCACTTTTGGGTGAATTTTGGCCGTTTTGCCCAGAATGGCCACAAACCCCTTCTCCCCCTGATTTCACCCCCGAGGTTGCGTGCGCCGCTTGACCAAGGGTAAGGGCGACTCGGAGAGGGCACATAAACCCGCATCGAATGGGGTGTTTCCCCATGTGGCCTCTCCTCATGAAGGGAGAGTTGTGAGTCACCCAATTCGGGGTATGTTGCCATTCTGCCCCATTTGTGTGTCACTTTCCCTCCAAGGGGGAAAATAGCTAGAGGCGACCATGAGGGATGGCAAGTGGCATATATTGGGACCTAAGTCCCATGTGTCTATAGCGCCTTTGGTCCGAGGGATCCTCGCCTGGGCCATGGAGATATGGAAACGTGAGGGCGGGCGATTTTGGCCAAATTTCGCTGTTTTTGCCATTGTATGACATGTTGGAACTACCATATCTCCATGGGGCACGGGATCTAGCCAAAAAGAAAAAGCGATTATTGTAGCATATGATCAAGGGTTGAACGCCATTGAGTTTCGTATTTGCTCCTCTGGCCCATCCAGAGATATTCAACTTTTGGTGTGATCCATGATCCCCCCCTTTGCACCGCATGCTGCTTTCTGCCCCCTCCGTGCGGTCATCCCCTCGGTGAACAGTAAGCAGCCAGCGTGACAGCAAGCCATAACCCAGGGCATGGGACCAGAGGGGATATCAAGGGTCGTTAATCAAGGGTTGGCGCGACAGAATCACCAAGGTTTCCCACCCTGGACGGTCGCCCGAGACGGCCGATTTTGCCATTTTGGCAATCGTGGACCCAGTTTGGATCATCACCACGCCGAGGGCCATGCAGATCCTTGGAAGCCAAGTACGTGGGAGTCTTTGTTGGACTCCCAGTAGATCGCATGTGGAATGGCGGATTCGATCTCCAAGCCGGCGTGGAGATATACCCTTGGGGATACCCCCGATTTTGGCTCATTTTGAGCAGCCAAAATGACCCCCTTTTGGGACCCCAATTTCAGCCCCCCGTGTGGTCAATTGGCGGCCCCATATCTCTTTGCCCATGGGGAGTCCGGACCTAAATTCAAGTTGTGTACTGAGATAGAGGTCCCAGGTCCTGCCTCCTACCCTGTGAGTCATTGGCCTTGCTCTGGCCGAGGGAACCACCCGTGGGAATGACTGCAAATTTGGTGATTTTGGCATCATAACCCCACTTGGCGAGCCCGTGGTGCCCTGATGCCGGGAGCTCAGAGGAAATCAGGTTGGGTGAAGGCTCCAGGCGGTTCGTACGTGAAGGGCATAGGGTCAGTTCCCTCGTCCCCACCTCTGACTGGTCTCGACGAGGGGTCAGTTTTGGAGTTTTTCAAGCTAATATCAGTTTGGGCTGAAACAGCCCATTTTCAGCTTCCAACTCCTGGGGGATAATGACGGGGCCCTATTTCTGGCTCAAAGGGGAGTTGGGACGTGCTATTCAGGGAGCATAGGGAGCAACTGTCGGTTGGCCTTGGAGCCACTTGGTTCCCAGGAACTCCCCTGTGGCTGGGCGGGACGATCTCCCCCATTGGCAGGGTTTCAGGGTCCGGACTGAGCAGGGCATGGGTTGTGTTTGAGCCCCCGCCCCTGCCAGCCACTGGAAGGGTCGGACCTGGGATTGGGATATGAGTTGGGACTGAGTGTCTATTGTCCTGTGATGCCCTTACCCCAGTCTAGTCTTAACCTAATGTGTACATATCCTGATGTGTTGCTGTACATACTTTCGTTCCTTTGTTTCAGAGTGGCAAGGATCCTGAAACGCTTTGTCACATGACACGAGCATGAGGATGCCCTTGTGAGCGCAGTGCCTTGCCTGCCTGCTTGCTTGTGCGTGTCCGCCGCAGCGTGCCGTGGCCAGGCCCCCCACGGGAACGCGTCAGTTCCGTTGGATGTCAACTGCCGTGCCCTTGGTTGCTGTGTTGTTTTCAAGTTCCTCAAGGCGTCCCTGAATTGCACCAATTTGCTTGGCATATTTATCTATGATGCTAGCCAGAACTTGTTGTACCCTTTCCTCTAGATCTTGTAGATCTTTCAAAGAGGGATATCCCTTATCCTTGAAAGGCACGGGCAAAGGCATGGGCAAGGAAAGCAATTTAACCGTTTGGCGAGATTGTCCTCGGCGCTTGTTCTCTTTGTATGTCATTGGATCCATGTGTTGGTCAATGAATTCCGTGAAGGAATCATTGCTCGTTTCCGAGCCCGACCTATCCGAGCTGCTGAATTGTTCAAACAATTTAACTTTTTCGGCTACTTCGTTGCCCGTTTTTTGTTTGCGATATTGTGATTTTTCTTTATGATAGTGTTGATGTTCATTCACGTCACTATCATCGATTTGGTGTGTTTCATCAATTAATGCGCCATGTTGTTCCAATTCCATGTTCTAAAAGGCCAATCGTTTGCCGATTTTGTATTTCTTTTATTGACTCTTGCTTGGTTGTTTGGTTTCTACCTTTTTAGCCCTAACACGGAACCAAACAAGTTTGGGCAAGGGGAAACACAATGCAGCAAAGCACAGGGACAGGAATAGCTGAAAACAATGAAGTCAATGAGGCAATGTCGAAATACTCCTCAAACGGAATAAAATCGGCATACTACAAACAACCCAATGTATGCAACAACATATAAGTGACCAAACATGCACTAACTATTGCGATGCAATTTGTTATGCCGAATCTAATTCTATTCCCACAATTCCAGTGCGCGCGACCAAACGGGCGCGCGAACGCATCCCGTGCACGCCGATCTGTTCTGCACCACAGTTGTTCACGTGTATAATTTTTATGACTGCAAATGAAATGAGATTGCAATTGAGATGTCGATTTTATTACACCCTGCCGCCTGTGGCATCCGCAGCGCTTCAGAGCGGGGGGCAGAATCATAGGTGGCCCACAAGTGTGCAACGTGGCTACATAACCCCTGCCGCCTGGGGCGTCCCCACTGCTTCAGAGCGGAGGGCAGAATCTGAGGTGGCCCACAAGTGCGCAAGGTGGCTACATAACCCTTGCCCCCTGGGGGCACCCCAGCGCTTCAGTGCGGGGGAGGGAATCGGAGGTGGCCCACAAGTGGGCAAGGTGGCTACATAACCCCTGCCGCCTGGGGGTCCCCACCGCTTCCGAGCGGGGGGCAGAATCAGAGGTGGCCCACAACTGGGCGGCGTTAAACCAGAGAATCTTTGGGTACCCCACAGCCCCCGTGTGACATTCCGTCGGGTTGCGGTCTCTTTACGGGGCCCTGTACAGTTGCGCGTTCCTCCCTTCGCATGTTGGGTCGGGTCAACGCTTTCGGACGGCCGCTGCACCGGTGTGCCTTGTGGTGTTGCAACCCCCCCCCCCCCCCCCCCCCCTGATTGGGGCAAAATCTTTCCACTGTACGGGCCACTGTGCGGGGCGGACCTTTTTTGGTAGAAAATGCTCAGCGGGGCATTGCCTGGTGACCCCCATCACCCAAAAAAAGTTCAGATTTCATACCACCAATAAGCCATATGTCACCACAGACATGTCATACCCGAGTTGGTACATGCATGCGCTCACAGCTGAGGGGTCCTGTGTTATATTTACAATTTAAACACCTTTCCTGCTGCTTTCTCTGGCGCTTCTGGCGCTTTTTCTGGCGCTTTTTCAGCAGTACAAGTGCACATGACATGCATTGAACACAATCACAAACAATTAAAAAAAAAGCTGGGTACCACAAATCTTGGAATCCAGGGAATGGCAGGAAAAAGAGACAAATGGGTGTCTAATATTACCTATTTCTGTGCAATGGTTCTGGGAACCCACTGTACGGGCAACTGTTCGGGGGAAATACGGGATTCCTGTACCGGGGGGGGGGGGGGTTGAGTCCGGTAGCGGGGCCCAGTAGTTGGCGCACTGGGGGTTGTGCTGGTTGTTACGGACGTCGTCCGAAGGTTTTGCTGCCCCCGCACCCCCCCCGGGCACAAAGAGCGCTCGGTGTCCGTTGCCCGGCTCTTAAGCGTGTTTATTTTTTTTTGACGTGGGGGCGGGGGTCAGTGTTGCATCAGCTGCCGGCGATCGGTCGCTGTCGCCCGTCGTGACGAGCGCAGCCCTTCGGGTGGCGCTCTTTCGAGCCTCGTGTTCCCGTACTCTCACCCACAAACACCGCACCACCGCCCCTGCCCCCTTTGACCCACCCCCCCTACAAACACTGTCGATCAACAAAAGAGGGTCAAGACACAGACACGGCACTGCGTACCGGGTGTACTGCAGGGTACCTCTATGGAACATTGCCCCCCCCTCTTCCACAGCACTGCACACCGGACCCGCCTTCATGGAGCCACCACCTCAACGCTCCCCTCTCACCGCCCTCCTCTCCCTCCGCCTTCCTCGGTCCTGCTTGTATCGCTCTCATCAAAAGCCTGCAATCCCCACCTCTCCCAGGGGACTTCTCCCTCCACCCAGCGACCCCGCCTCCCAAAGGGCTGAAAATCGGACGGTTCTCCAGGAGAGCTTTATCTGATTTGGGACGTATTTCAGAGTACACTTGCAATCATGCAATCGCTTCGACTGTGTGAGCTTCACCATCTCATTGGGAATTGTTACCACTGCTGAGAAGTCAATAAGTGTAATGATTCGCAGATGTCTTTAGAACGTTTTATAATTCAGATCGCAGTGCATGTGTGATTGCACGATGCATCCCTTTATTAAGTGTCGGTCTTAACAGTGATTCCTGTTCTGTACAGGGTTCCCCTCTTTGATATGTTTTCGGACTTTCAGACCTCGAGGATATGGATTGCATCAAAGGAGCAATGATCGTATGGTTGTAGTGCCGGTGCTCGGTCTCTGTTGTGGGCCCCGCGAGCAGTTGTGGATTTCGGGAGAAATCAGGAAAGAAAGCAAGGCTGTTTTAGTCTCTATTCCCTGAAGGAAATGGCTGATCAGTCCTTCACATGGACGTTGTTGCCACCTCCCACCAGGTGCCACTAACAACACAAATTCGACGAAATGGACTGATTCAGATGTGTCTCTGTCTTGTTTGCGGTACTATCAGTACAACAGCCAGCTCCAGAACTCTCCTTAAAATGCGTTCTTCAATCTTGCTCGTCCTTTGGATTTGCTCAGCCAACAACATCCCTGACCCCCCCCCCCCCCTTTGCCCCGTCGACCTTCCCCTGATTTCGCTTTCAGGTGGACGTTGTTCCTGCCTCCCAGGTGCCAGCAACGACTCGAATTCAATGATGCTCAGATATGGGCAAGAGAGGTCCAGAAGCGCCAGTGCGGCTGCTGTATCTGCATTCTTCAGGGTGTCAGTAGTTCAAGAAGCTTAAGGAGGACCTTCTGTCACTAAATGAAATAATCCACATTACAATTGGTTTTTGGTTTTGGCTCACCACCACAAGTGCCAGTTTAGGGTTCTGCATCCACAGCACCCTGTATCCTCCGCCAGTCATGCGTGCTAACACTCCCCACAGGCACCACCGGCACAGGCAGTTTCAGGGGCAGTCCGATCAGCGTACTCACCTCTCAAGAGGAACCACCGGCACAGGCAGTTTCAGGGGCAGTCCGATAATCGTACTCACCTTTCAACAGGATCCATGTCAATGCACAAATACCTCAATGGCTTCCCAAATGCTCATCGCAAGCAAATTTGCGAACAACAGTCGCGTCAGCCAACATGAAAGTGAGTTCAAACTGATTACCTTTTTGCAGTACCAACCGTTCGGGTTTTGTTTTGTTTGGGTCATGTCAACGTCAGACTACATTTTGCGACATGTTGAAACATAGCAGTGACCCAAAGACATGCCTTTTGCATGCTGTGCACTTACGACGATGGCGCAATGCTGGACTGTCGGTGGCCTTTCCACTGTGTTGCTGTTCAAGCTGCAAGTGTTGCCTTGATGCTGAGAATCTGTCCACCTCAAAGCACATTGCGAGTTGGGCAGGTAAGCCGTCACCACATTACAGAAAGGCAACCACATCAGATCAAGAGCCACTGAAATGCACGCCACTAAAATCGACGTGGATCAATACCAGTAAAAATGTCCCATGGCCCTCCAGACACGATTTCAGAACCAGCGTTCACGATGTTCATGGTCATGGTTCATGGTCAGCCATGCAAGATGCCAATTGTTGCCCAGAAACAGTGCACCCAGCTCACGGTTTCTTCGAAGCATTGCATGCTGCCATACACAATTTGTCAAGCCCATCTTATGGCTTCGAACGGCAGCAGCGCAGCAGCGCGCAAGTCGCAAGTCGCAGTCGCAATCGCGCTGACAGTCTGTGAATAATAAAGAAGCATCGAATGCCAACTGTGAATGAGCGCTGTAAGATACTTCGATCTTTGAACAGGGTTTATGTCTTCGAGATTGTGTTATTATTGGTGCCCCGTCTAAAGGTCCTGCGCAGAAGAGGTTTGTCGTATTTTGGGATTTTCGAGAAACAAGAGGCACAGTCGAGTTCCCAAGAAACAAACCACAACAAGTGGTAGCCAGCTAGGTGGCGGGAGGATCAATCTTCGAGATCAATCTTCGACGCAGCAACGCCGTCAACTTGATTTGGACTTCGATCTACAATGGAGCGGCCCTTCGACGATGCAGCTATGCTGCATTTCATCAGAGACAGTTTGTTTCGAAGTGATTCACCCTTGCATCACGAATTTTCGACTTCGTTAGAGAAGTTCATCGCAGAGCGCATCGCTAGTCGAGAAAGCGAGTGGTTTCCATGTCTCTCTCGTGATCTTCACAGCTGTTCGCAGAAGCTTGCAGATACTCAAGCCAAAGTTATCGAATTGGAACAACGCATCGATGTATTGCAGGCAACAGCAGCAAGTGCTACAGCAGCAACTGGCCAGCGCATCGATACCTTGCAGTCCTCGACGGAAAATGCAACTCAAGCTGCTGCAAATGAACTTCGACGCGTAGAACATGAATTGTCACAATGTTACGCTCTTCTCAACGAATTTATACGAACTTCGAGTCCACCACCTCCGAACAACATCTAGTTTCCACAACCACAACCACCGTCTTCTTCGAATTCGAACCAACCTCACCCTCCACAACAACCACTCCCACAGTGGCCTACCTTCGAACCACTACCCCAGTTCGTAGTCCAACGTGCTCCTTCGCAGGAGATTTTGGGACGCCGCGTCCAGCGCCTGAACAAACTGGTCAAGAGGTTCACGGGTAAACCTGGATGTGGAGAATTTCGAACTTGGAAAGAAGATTTACTACGAGCCTTCACCTTGTCGGACATCACCTCACCCGTCGATCAGGCAGCAATGATGTCATTCCTCCTCGATGGTGATGCCGCTGAGTACTATCATAGCCTGACCAAAGTTGTACAGGATGACTGGTTCGACCTCATGCGTGTGTTAGGCCAGCGTTTCAACAGCATATCCCATGAGCCAGTGTATTTGTCGAGAATGTTGAGCCTGAAGGAGAGCGAGTTCCCCCGACATGCAGATTACGTTCGAGAACTTCGTACATGCGTTATCAAGTCGAAGGTCAACACCAGTGAACCCCAAATGGGTTTCCTCGTCAGCTCTCGATTTGTTGAAGGTTTGTCGAATGACGCTGTGCGTCGGCAGTACATCGTTGGAGTCCGTTCGAGATGGCGTTCTAATAATCCACTTGGATTCGATACCTTGGTAGAGACCATCGCGGAAGCCTACATTGCGGCTGGGTATCAACTGGAAGAGGTACAGAACGCATCGAGAACGACATCAGATCACACCCTGGGTCCTGCAGTGTCAAGACCCCTGCCTATGATGGTCCCACCTACTTCGACTTCCACGTTTCCATCCAACCCTATGCCAACGCCACACGTCACCCCAATGCCGACCCCAGCTGCGGCGCCCACGGCTTCGACCGTGGCAGAGCCGATGAATCTCGATGCAATTGCCAAGCTCAGAGAAGAGTTACATGCCTACATTGGTGAACGGTTCGGACGTCAACATGGCGGACGCCAAGATGGTCGAGAAAGCAGACGTTGCTACAATTGTGGTGAACAAGGACACTTGGCCCGTGACTGTCCAAAAGGTCGACCGCCATCCCGAGGACGAGAACGTCGGGAATCAAGGTCGAACACACCGAAACGAGATGAAAGTCGAGACAGCAAGGGACGGTTTCGATCCCGCTCCAAGAGCAGAGAAAGGCCTACAACGGCCTAGAAAACAATTCCGAAGACCTGGTGGCGGACGTCCTCGAGAAGAGCTGAACACCACCACCAGCACCAATAAACCCGAAAAGAATTCGACGCTTGGAGGTGTCACTGTCGAAGGAACCGAACCTGAGCATGCGTCTCTGTTCACGGTTCGAGGGCGCGTTTGCGCATGTCGTGACGACTCCTTTGACTCCAGCGTGGAACTGTTGGTCGACTGTGGGGCGACCAGCGACTTTATGTCGATGCAAACAGCAAAGAGGGCGCGACTTCCCCTCTATAAACTGAGAAACCCTGGACATGTCTTGACAGCCGGAGGTGTCCAAGTCGAAGTACGGTACTACACGCGAGCTTATGTTCGAGTTGGAGAGCTTGTATTTCGTCATCACTTCAAGGTCTTGGAGATTTTGCCGGATGTAGTGCTTGGACTACCATGGCTTCGGGGCTACAATCCAACTGTCAACTAAACGGAGCGATACGCCGACATCCAACATGGTTCGATTTCGTACCGGTTGTCTTTTGGCGAATCAAGACATTCCACCCAGCTGCAGTTTCAGGCAGCTTCGAAGCTGGACCTTCTTTCGATACTTTCATCCAGTTCCTCGAAAGCAAGTCCGGTTGGGAATCTTACCCCACATGCCAACGAACACCCTGACCTACACTCGTCGACACACGTTCAGCGCGGTACTGACATGTACGATGAGTCCGAAACGGACGATGGTATCACCGCTGAGGAGTGCAGCGATATGGAGATTGAGTACATTTCGTTGCCGAAACTCAAAAGAGAGATCCGTCGATCTGATCTCACGGGAGATCAAGTATTTCTGTGTTGCATGCCTCGACCAGCAGTGCCGGTCGATGAAATGTATAAGATGCAAGGCAGTGATGGCAATGATGACGGGCTTGACCCCGTACGACGCAAACTACCGAATCGACTACACATTCCTGAGGAGTTTTCTTTTAACCGCTTTTCTTGCTTTGATCTTGTCTCGCGGTTCTCAACATGTGTGTGTGTGTGTGTGTGTGTGTGTGTGTGTGTGTGTGGGCACCCCCAGAAGTGGCCCTCGCACAGTGTAGGACACGAGGCCCCACCACCCCCGCCCCGATTCCAAAATGCCAATGTGGCCTGCGGACTTCTGGCGTGTATTTCTATACGTTGATGATCCTACTGACAGCCCCCAACCGGTGGTTCAGTACCAGTGGCTACCACAGCACACACACGTGCGCCTCTTGGTGGGGGGTCCGAAAACGGCCCATGAATCGGCTGTTTGGAGGCGTGAGGAGAGTATTTCTGGCGTCGGTTGCTTTTTTGGGCTGGGTATTATTGAATGCGGTGCGGCACGACCATTTCCAATCTTGAATGAGCCCACTGACCACGAAATGTTTATATTGTTGAACCATTTGTGGACGTGAGGGATGGTTCGCACGTCATGGCCCAAAGGCTCAATTTCTTGTTATTTTCTGTCGTGTATTGTTCAGGAATGGATTCGGCGAGTGTGGCCGCACTGCAGTGCGACAATATACAGCCCCAAAATCCGGTCGCTGCGTGGGTTTGACGGTGAGTTGAATGCTATCACAATCCTCAATTGCTTATTTCAGATTTAGGGGATTCAGATTCGGATTTAGGGGACCATGTGAAGTTGAGTGAGGACCCAAGCGGACGCTGAAATTGGATGGAAGGAATGGGAGATGTGTGACTAGCCCCGGCAGGTGAAGGAGCATGCTGCAGTGTTGGGTAAGGACACTCTACACTTGTGGGCTTCCACTGTTGTTTGCACGTTTGGTCAAATTTGGTGGAGGTGGTCCAGAGAAAGGGACCCTGCCGCTGTCTCCCGCTTTGCACAAGCTGTTGAGTCCCAACGGGCGATTGCCAAGTTGACCACTGAAGAGTGGTCCATTTTTTTCAAAGCCTCCATGAAGCCTGGCTTGGCCTACAACGATAGTTGCATGTAGAGGGAAGGCAAAGGCGGATTTTACCACAGCTTTCGGATTACGGGTCAGCCGGTGTGGGGGCTCAAGGGCCGAAAGGACGACGCAGCGGGCAGCGACAGCACATTATTTCAATAGTCGCTAACCAGCCCTCCTGCGGCACAACATGTTATTGTGGGCCCAACGTCCGGTCACCGTGGGAGAAAGCGGAGTATGGAGACCTACCTCTGCATCGACCTGGAAGAGATCATCGAATACGCCTCGATTCGGAAGACAATCCACCGTGGGTACACCCTTACAAAATGGATCCGAGCCAGCTGGATGAACTTCGACGACAATTGGACAAGTTGCATCGACCTGGCTGCATCAGACCATCCTTGAGTCCATACGGAACGGGTTGCCTACTGGTGAAGAAAGCGAATGGTACATGGCGTATGTGCGTCGACTACCGAGCGTTGAATACACGAACTGTACGAGATCGGTATCCCTTGCCATCGCTCCAATCCATCTTGAGTACACTGGGGGGTTCCACCGTATTCTCAAAGATTGACCTTGTTAGTGGGTTCCACCAGATCCGAATTCAAGACGAAGATATCGAGAAAACCGCCTTCAACACACAATTTGGCGCCTTCGAGTGGGTTGTTATGCCCTTTGGCCTCTGTAATGCACGATCGACGTTTCAACGCGTCGTGAACGATGTCCTTCGAGACCACTTGGGGATCTTTGTATGGGTGTACATTGACGACATCCTCGTCTTCTCGAAGGATGCGGACGAACACCAACGACACCTCGACCTGGTACATGAACTACTCCGTAAGCACCAGCTCTTTCCCTGCATCGATAAATCCACATTCTTCCAGAGTCGAGTACCCTTCTGTGGATACATCATCGACCAAGATGGAGTACACATGGACCCCGAAAAGATCAAGGTCATTCGAGGTTGGCCTCCGCCAACTACGGTCCATGAGGTTCGACAGTTCATTGGATTGTGTGGATTTTACCAGCAGTTTGTCGAAGGATTCCAAGCTGTCGCAGCCCCTCTGACTGCAATGTTTAAAGCAGACTTCGAGTGGGAATGGACAGCCGTCCATCAGGCTTCCTTCGACAAGCTGAAGCAGGCGATGATCAGTGCGACACATCTCAGTGCCATCGACCCCCGACAGCTGTATCACCTGTACACAGACGCTTCGAAAGACTGCGTGGGTGCTACGCTGGCGCAACGATGTGCGCATGGGAAATACAAGGGACATCTTCGACCTATTGCCTTCATGTCGCGGAACATGCAGCCTGCTGAAACTCGATACCCGATTCGAGAACAGGAGTTGTTGGCCATCGAATTAGCCTTGAAACAATGGTTTCACCTACTTCGAGGACCGCAGCAGGTGCACGTGCACACTGACCACGAAAGTCTTCGATATCTCAAGACCTGTCCTCGACCGCTGACACCACGGCAAGCACAATGGTCCCAATTCCTCGAGGAATACAACCTGACGTTGTGGTACGTGCCGGGCCTCGAGAACCCTGCGGCAGACGCCTGCTCCCGTCTAACTTCGCGGCAGTTGATGGATATCGAAAATGCCACACGTACACGGGCTTTCGCAATTCCCCTGGTCGAAGATTGGGCTTCACCTGCTGGAGAACCTGTTGATGAGTTCCTACATGTACTCGAAGACTCATTCTCTCATGACGAGGTGTGACCCCAGCCGTACGACCACCTGTACGTTTCACTACGAAGCAGACGCTCCGTGGGGAAGGATCTTGACGCAGATGAGCTTGCGGAACCAGCCGCGGAACCAGCCCCCCAATCCGACGAAACCGCTGTCGGAGCGGAGGACCTGGAGCCGCTACCGTCGAGCGCGACAACTGCTGAGCCGGAGGACCTGGGACTGGAACCAGCACCATCGGACGAGATCATGACTGAGAATCCACACCAACCAGACCTGCATCTCGATGAGGCTGGCAATGAGCCAGACACGTCTACCGACACCGACGACCTCCCCGATATAAGCATTGATCGCCCTCTTCGAGTCACCTTTGGCAATGAACTTCGATACGCTCCAACCATGGCGGAACTGATTCGCTGTCGACGTCACCCCGACGGCACGTTGCAATCAGTCCCCTTGCCGAAGGTTGGGTCGAACACGCCGTACCCTTCGAGTCTTAAGGGTACACACCGCCGAGTACATCGACATTATCAGTGCAAAGACTTGACTTCGACAGCTGTGTGGGCGGCAGCCTATCGAGAGGACCCACGGACGCAGCACATCTACGAAGTCGCGATTCGAAACCCTGCGGCACGACACCAGCTTCGAGATGCCAAGTTGTCCTTCCATGATGGCACCTTCTTCCATTCGTTGACGATGGGCAAACGTGTGCTTGTCCCCCGAACGCTGGTTACGTCGATTGTGGCTATGTATCACGAGTCGGAGTTCTATGGCCACTCAGGGGTCCTTCGAACCATGGCCCTGATTAAGCTTGACTACGTATGTTCACACCTTCGACACTACGTCGAGCGATACATACTAAGTTGCGATGTCTGTCAAGCGGCGAAATCAAGACGCGTCGACACCGCCAGAGTGCCAAGGCCATTGCCGGTGCCCGACACCAAATGGCACAGTGTGTCCATCGATTGGGTTTCGGGATTGCCGCCGACCACAAGGGGCCATGACGCCATCATGACTGTAGTCGACAGATTCTCCAAGCGCGGAATGTTCATCCCTTGTCGCAAGGATATGACAGCCAACGACCTTATCTATGTGTTCATACGTGAGGTGATTCGATTGAAAGGATGCCCTCGACAAATTGTTTCTGACCGAGACAAGCTGTTCGAGTCTCAGGCGTGGAAGGAGTTGGCTCAGCGCTTCAAGATTGAGATGCATCAAACAGTGGCCAACCGCCCTCGAGGCAATGGCCTGGCGGAGCGCAGCAATCAGTCCATCCTCCAGTTCCTGCGTACACACGGCATCTTCGGCAACAACGAGTGGGATGTCGACCTCCTGTTCGCCGAAATCCAGTTCAACAACCTGACATCCAATAGTCTTTGACTATCCCCGTTCGAGATAGATGAAGGACGAACACCCCATTTTCCATTGGATTTTCCCCGAATGACTTCTCATGCACATGAACCATCGACCATGAATGATTACATGCAACGAGCGGAACGTACCTTCGATTCTGTGCGTGCAATGCTTGCCGAGGAACGTTGACGCCAGATGCATGTGGTCCTGCAAATGGACCGACACGTTCGAGTGCCTGAAGTCAGTGAACGATGGGGGGTCTTGGTGCCGGAATATCGACATAAAGGGAAACTCGATGTTGTCTGGTGCGGCCCTTACAAAATACTCGAGGTACTGAACAAGGGCGAGAATGTCAAACTGGACATCCCTGCCCCCTTCGATGGGTTGCGAGTTTTCAATTGAGACAGCAGAAAACCCTACGTCCATCGAGAGGGACAGCCGGTGTGGGAGTTTCCGATGCCCCTTGTCAAAACTGGAGAATCGCCTCGACTTGTCAAGATTGTGGCTAGACGTCGAGTGCGATCTAAAAAGCGCCGCACATTCCTGTACCGTTGTGAATGGGATGACGACACATGGTCTTGGGAGTCGAGCAAGGCTCTAGAGGAGGATCCTGTGTACCTTGAGTTCCTTCGACTCAACCCTGAGTAACTGAGTAACACCCTTACTCCTCTCTGCAGCGTGGTTTTTCGAAAAACTCATGCGAGGTTCCGGGTCGATCACCGGAGCCTCCGCCTATGGTACTACATCCCGGACGCCCCGAACTTCCTCTCGACATCAGCCTTCTCGAGCATCACCGTCGAACGTCATCGATGTAGACGCGATCAATGACAACGTTGGTGCCAAACCCCCAGCGAGGACGACTTCAACTGGCCGCTGTTTGTCGGTAGCATCAGCGCCAACTCGTCCGAGTCGACCTCTCGATCCATTCGAACCGCCGAACTACAGCCAGTCGGCATATGCTGGGAGCTCGAAAGGAAAAGGAGGCCCGTCGAAGGGAGGCAAGGGAGGTGTGTTCCCTCGCGGGGAATTTGCAGGAATAGCGCCGAGTGGACGGCCCGTCATATCAGGAGGCGCCACAGGCTTGGAAGTGCTCGAGATAGCCCTGGCCAACTGGCCTGTTCTGGAACCGACGAAGGGAGGGACCCCACCCGACATACAGCCAGAACTCTGTAAGCTGTTCGGGCCCCCTCCCCCGGTCGATGCAGAATACTTTCGAGAGCGGTGCTCAAGCCCTGACTGGTTCGATTCTGATGAAGATCTTGCTTGCTACACGGGGTACCACAACTGATCTTCCTTCCTCTGTTCAGCGCCCGGATGGGTCGACAGTTCTTGGACATCGAGGTCGAACACCTGGACATCAAGGTCATCCAGGGACGACCCGGGTACCAGAGAGCGGAAAGTCGAAGACGACTGGGTCGATCAATCCTGGCATTCGAATGCCCCGAAAACACAAGCTTCTACTCGAACGAACCAATCGACTCCTATTACAACGACGACGACCACAACGACGACGCTGAACCCTGGCCACTCGAGTCCAACGACGAGGAAGAATATCCTTACGAGCCCGTATGCTCAACAGCACCACCAAGCTACGATTCTGTGCCGGTGCCAGAGTCGAAGTGGCAGCCCTATAACATGCCGCAGTACAATCATGAAATTGAGACCATCGACGAACTCCGACACTTGGGCACGTTCGGATTGAAGCCACCCTATCGATTTGGGACACATGAGGATGATCCGATGAAGACGGAATACACTAAGCTCGAACCATCGGTACTCACTATTGCGTCGAGCGCCATGGCTGGTTTTCGAGGACCGCAAACGTTCCTGAACGAGAAACATGCTGCAGTCGTGTCGAGGGCAAATGCCACCATTTGCGAGTTAGGCAAGACCATCTGCATCGACAGTTGGGGACGAACCGCGCCATTCCCTTACGAACTGGCTCGAAGCGCCCCTGACACGTCTTTCAATGAGCGTGGAAATCTTGGTGGTAAGCCGGGATACCAGTGGTATACAAGAATCGAAGTGGCTTGTCAGAACTTTCGAGCGGCCCTCGTCGAATGGCGACGTTGTGATGAAGAACTCGATTGGAGATTCCGACAAAGCCTCACCGAACATACCCTGCCGACTCAAATTGCTCGACTCAACCGCATGCATCGAGAGATCTCGGGAATCGACGACCTGATAAACGTTGCTGATGCAATCGACCTGATCTTCAAATATCGACGCTTCTGGACCCACGAAAGGATGAAGTGAGAAGCTCCCGTTGCCGTTTCGATCATGGGAGTTATCCGTGATCTTCAAAAGGTTTGCCAGGCGAACGACTGGCTCTTCGAAGATCGAGCCCCCTTCCTTGCGTACAAAGTCGATTTGCTTCTTCGCCGGCACCAACTGCGGTCGCCTTCGAGGCACCTCTCGACTTGGGTATAAGCGGTATGGGTGCGCACCACATCGAACACAGGACCTTGCGGTCCAGCTCCAGGAGTACTTTCGACTCGGAGAACAGATCGAACCCTATGCGTACAACGCTGTCGCACCAGGCGCCCCCATCGACCTTGTCCAGTTGGCGACGATCTACCAGACTGGACCCGGACGGCTCGGGTACCACGACTTCGATAAGGCGATCCGACGAGTTGCTGCCCTTCACTCATCGAAAGAAGAGTATGCCAACCTTTTCCCTTTCGTCGATGCCCCCGAATTGGTTCGACGCCTCGGTACCTCGAAATACCTCATGTCCCCCTTCGAGGCCGGATACGAAGATGGACAACGTTGGCGTCGGGCGGTCCAGTTTAGAAGGGATGTCTATACTGATGAACGGGAGGAGATCGAGAAAACCGACTCGCCTGCGAGCGACCCGTTCCACCCGGACCCCCTCGATCACCGGTTTTTGTCGATGGAGTCGAACGCCTATCAGCACCACTTCGACATCCCGTTCTTCAAGTACCTCACACCGATCCACGATGACTTTAAGGCTGCACATCGACGCAAGGTCAGCTGCCGAGACCAAGTCCTCGAAGCTGTCATTGTTGACACGGCTTCGAGCCTTGTGACTGCAGAAGCGGTTCGATTCGCTCTGCAGAGTTCCCTCGCTGATCATCAGTATGTACATCAACACCTCGGTCGACTCCAAGAAGAAGGTTCTCGAACCGACATGCTTGAGATCGTCGACCGATATGCCCTCGGCCCTGAAGTGGACGACATAAGCGCCGTCATTGTGGTACGACGACTTTCGATTGCCGACACGCCGTGGTGGCGAGTCGATACGCGAACTGGTGAGTTCTACCACAGCATGGCCGCTGGCACTGGATCGAAGGAAACCTATCGATGGTCTACTGGTCGACATGACGGATGCTCCTTCGAGGCCACCAATCGGACCGATCTGTGGCGTGAGGACGTTTGGAAACCGTCGAGCCTCTGGGACTTCTATTCGACCAGGGCACAAACACTGGGATCTGGACAATTTCGAGCGCTTGCCCGTGAACATGTCTTCGTATTCCAGTACAAGTGCCCCGTCGACAACCGACCTGGTGATCCAAATCTTCGATTGCTGAACCATCGATCTGGTATTCTGATTCAGAAGCTTGCCCTCGACAGTGATATCCGTCAACACTACACGGGTCATGACACCTTCAAGTTCATGGCTGGCGTCGAGACACTGAAGGAAGTGCATGAAGTATGTTGACTCCCGGTGCATCGTTCATTCACGTTTACGTGGGGCACGGACTACTGATTCGACATGTCTGGCTGCCAAGTAATGGCTCATTCGACAGTCTGGATGCCAGGTAATAGCTTATTCGACAGTCTGGATGCCATTAATGGTATCGACTGCCTTCATATGTCCTGTCGAGTTGACAGATGTATAGGCCTGTTGGTTGTTTGTCTGCTGGGCATCCAGCTTCGATAGCTGTGCCCAATGTTATGGTATGTTATGGTTCGACGTGCCCACAGCCTTGCTGCGGGTACAGCGCCCGTGCAGTGTGCCTGGCGAGGTTGTCTTCTGCAGCTTCCGCCAAGAGCCGCAGCCGTGGCAGAGTCGAACACGGCGTATGAATGAGGCGCTGACGACGGGTGTACCATGACTGCACCTCAGTGTGTGAGTTTCGACCAGGATTGGTCCACTGTTATGCTTCTGTAGCCAACACATGTCGAGGTCAAAAAAAAAGTTTTTCTTGGCCTGCTCTGCATTCGACATTGTGACGCCCGCCCAGGTTAGTGAGACCTCTTCGAGGTCTCAACGGGGGGGTAGTGTTATGGCTTCGAACAGCAGCAGCGCAGCAGCGCGCAAGTCGCAAGTCGCAGTCGCAATCGCGCTGACAGTCTGTGAATAATAAAGAAGCATCGAATGCCAACTGTGAATGAGCGCTGTAAGATACTTCGATCTTTGAACAGGGTTTATGTCTTCGAGATTGTGTTATTATTGGTGCCCCGTCTAAAGATCCTGCGCAGAAGAGGTTTGTCGTATTTTGGGATTTTCGAGAAACAAGAGGCACAGTCGAGTTCCCAAGAAACAAACCACAACACCCAAACATTCAAACAGGCTAAAAAAAAAAAGAGCGCCTGCAGCATGGGCCCTTGTTCGCTGCTCCCATTTGTTGCGTCTCAACACTTCCAGCACATGATTGAAGAAACGATTCCTTGGACCCTATGGCACAGCCTGAAGTACAATGGACGTCCTTGTACCAACGCTGAGGGCCTGGCAGGAAGGACCCTATGGGCCCAAGAAACTCTATTCGCCTCAATGCTGGTGAATGACAGGATGCAGAATGTATCCATACAGTCGGGTAGAACACGCATTTTCAGGAGAAGAGAATGATATGAAGAGTATCTCTGTTTGACTCTGGTCATTATGGAGCTTGAAACTGGTGACCAGCAGTAACACAGCATGGGACCTTGCAGAAAGCTGCTGCAACATTGCATTCCTGTCTCACCAGGAAGAAACTCCAGGTGAAATTTTCTTCTCTAAAATCTTTGTTCCTTGTTGATGTTGTTGCGTCATTGTTGCTCACCGTGGAGGCAACTGTGCTGTAATGTTGCGGATCAATTTTTTCTCTGAAGGTTCGGTTATAGGTGTGACTGAACAGGGCAGGATGCACCAGCGCCTTAAGCTTGACGAGTCTCTGAATCGACTTTCTTGACCTCCACCCTGCCCCCTTCTCACACGGCCTGATATTGGGCAACATGAATAGCCTCTCACAGTCCAGCGCTTCCCAAAGGCGGTTGTTTTCAATGTGCAGCTGGGCATTGTGCACCCACTTCGTCATGTTTTTCCCTAACATTGCATGCGGATCCTTGTCGGAAAATGGGATACTGTATGAATCAACTTGAATCTGTTGGCATTTCACCAATTGGTCAGTTGCCAGGTATTGCTTCACAGATGCAACAAACTCCTAACTTGTAAAAGGCCCCGTATCTGTGGCCCTTTTTTCTGTTCATCCTCTCTTTCAGGGTATTGCGTTTGCGTGAACAGTGGTGATGTGTTGTAATGATGGTCTTGCACGGGTTGAGCACCACTACACCTGCACTCTTGAGCTCATAGGTGACACGGTTCTCAGCTCCTCAAAGATTCTGTCGAAATTGCAACGTCTCCAGAAGTTTGCCATATACAAGAAAAAAGTTCTTCAAGACCCAGTTCTAAACAGACACACACACACCGCCCCGAAAGGGGTGCCTAGGTGCAGGGAGGGGGGGTACAGGGTGTCAAAATCGGAAATTCTTTTGAGGATCATTTTTGGTTTTACAAAGGTTTAGGCATCAGCAACCATGCCTTGGGGTATGCTACGAGAACGACACCCACAAAGAGCAGTAAACGATGCTGACAACCTCTCTTCGAGGTGATTCTCACAGCAGTCAAGCTCTCTTTTGGTATGGCCTTCAAAAGGCGCAGCAAGAGTCCTCTCAAGTGCAACAATCTAGAACACAAAACGAAGCCAGCCAGACAAAATGCGGCACTACAATGAGAAATGATGAGCAATGATGTGACATTACATGATGATTTTTCCATCTCTCAATTATGGGACCCATGGCGCCGCCATATTCTGTGGCTTGCGACCCGCAGTCCAGCGATCTCGTCGTCGTCATTGGATGCCCGCGCGCCATCGATCTATGGACAATTGATTCACAAATGTTACAATGCATCGAGGTTTTGCCAATGAATGCATGAATTTATGAGCCAATTGCAATTACTCATTTTAGGTCAGTATTCACACCATAAAGCGAGGACCGGACATGGCAGAAAACATAGGGTTGTGAAAGGTGTTGTGCTCGCGCCATATTGTATCTGATTAATCCTCCCTTAGAGCGAAAACCCGCGAAAACAATGACACTCCCTCTTGGGCACCTTACCCCCCACCCACCCTGCCGTACTAAAACACAGCATTCGGATGTGGTAAGGTGCATTTGACGCGCATTGAGTTTTGAAGCATTGTGGTCACCCACAGAAGCATTGCAACAAAAAGACCTGATTATGCCGAGCACTTAATGTGCCTTTGGATGTTCCTACAATGTGCACTCTCGAACACAATGTCATGGTGGGCAGGCTTGCCTTGCGATATTCCTAGCTGTCCCCTCTCCCAGAGTATAGCTGCATATAGCATATTCTGAATTGTTTCGGGAAATTTCCAGCCTGTGTATTCTTAAATCCATAATCTTCCTAGAGCAGCCACAGTGTAATCAATCTTCTACAACAGCTGCTTCCATGCCTGAGGCTACACCACTGTGGCACCTTTGGTTGCCTTAAAAATCTGCCGGTTTTGCTGCCCTTATAGATTCTTTCGTCGAATGATGACTGCTCTCGTTTCAGGGTGAACCACCTTCTGACCTGCTAACAACATACAAGAACCAGACTAGGCATGTAACAAACTTCAAGTTCGGCTGAGATGGAATATTGTGTGCATGCGGCCTGCCGCTTACATGTCTCTCTGGGACATTCAGTTCCTGCCAACACGGAGCAAATTCACATTTTTCCCGGGTTTTCTCAACTTTTGGTCCAATGCACCAAAATGTTGTTACCTTGGGGGGGGTATGTGTATGCTTTTCGAAATCTTTGAGAAGAGGCCATTGAAGAAATGTATGGGTTGGGGGGGTTGTGGTCACATTTTTGCGCACAGAGCTGTACAAGGGAGGTCACACAGGGCACAAGCAATGGTCCAGGGATCACTCATTATTCCCAATCCGATTCGTCGTCATCGTTGCCCCTTTCTACAAGGGCCGGGACTCCATTGGGGCACACATCCCCGTGCTTGTGACTGGGAACATATTTCTTCACTTTTTCCCAATCCCGCAGCCTGCGTGGCTTGACTGGTACCCGCCCTGTGTTCAGGGGCAAAAATCAGTGCGCTTCAAAATGCGCAGCTTGCATACAGACCGCTGTTTGTTTCGTACAACGTGCTGGATTGTTAGGCCACAGACTCCACAACGAAGCGACAGATTTTCAAAAAATGCAAGAACTGTGTCTTGCAAATTTGCCTACGCGACCCACGGTAGGGTACAAGGTACGTTGTCTGGTGCCCCGTCTTTCTCGTGTAATTCTGGCGACCTGCGTGTTTCACATCTTGCTGCAAATCGACGTCGATGCAGGTTGCCAGAAATTCGTGTTGCGAAGCCTTGCAGTAAGAAAAAGTGCTTTTCCGATGCTTTAGGGTATACTTTAGTTGTATTAGAGGTTCTCTAAGCACTCATGCATTTTTATCTTAGTATTGGCCCAACCAAAATGGGTGATAACACATTTTGACCTATGGAACCAAACACTAAATCAGGATGTGGTGTGGACCCCTTTATCCCCAAGCCATAGGCACTAAAACATCTTTTCCTGGGTTGCTGAGGCACTGATATACTGAGGGCAGAGCCTATGAATTTATCTATGTTTTCTCATGAATTCTTAGCTATCCTAGTGGTATGCACCCTAGGGGGCTGGGGCACCTCTTTTTGAGAGGTCCTGGGTTCAATACCCAGTCAGCCTAGTTAAGTAGGAATATCCCATGTGACATGGCAGTGACCTCAGCGCCACAAGCCATGCCACCTCAGCACCTATGGGACCCAAAAACAAAGAGTGCACATCTCAAGATGGCACTGTGGATGAGTGTGAGCCCTTGGGGCAGTTTTTCAATCAGTTTTTCTCAAACATGTAAAATATTTCATCCTGAGTTGCATTGTATGCTAATTGCTGTGGTCTATAGTTGATAGTTGTCTTTATCTAACTCTTTGTGACTGCAGCCCTTCATGCTTTGATCCTGTTTATCTTCTACTTGCTTATCTCTGGCTTGGGTTATCCTGGATTGGTTGTATTTCAACAAAAAAAACATTTTCCTCATCAAAAACAAGCAGCAGGAAACCCTACACCAGCAGCAAGCAGCAGGA
Organism: Eutreptiella sp. 'Long Island Sound 2002'; assembly: GCA_964036045.1. Classification (NCBI taxonomy): domain Eukaryota; phylum Euglenozoa; class Euglenophyceae; order Eutreptiales; family Eutreptiaceae; genus Eutreptiella; species Eutreptiella sp. 'Long Island Sound 2002'. Next base: position 154,772,450 of record OZ038378.1, read on the forward strand.
GAGGCGGAACAACCACACAGTGTTGAAATCACTATAAAACGTTCTGGTAGCAGAGGTAGAATGTCTCTGCGTACGGGCAGCAACCCCGTGCCGTACATCCAGTGCGCCGAGATCAGTCATATACAAGCAGAAGGGCGAGAATATGGACACAAGGAAAGAGGACACCGACGTGAGGACGGCGCCTGAGGCACCAGCAATGCCAGCACCTGGTGAACCTGGACCTGGACCTAGCGCTGTACCTTCAGAGCCCTTACATGGGCCAGTGGACTTGGCGGAGGATTCGCTGGAAGGACTTCAGTCGGCCTTCCGGGCCCTCTCAGTCGAGGAGGTGGACAGCAATCCTGTGAAGAGGAAGAGAGAGAGAGAGAAGGATGCTGGAGAGAGCATAGCAGACGAAGGAGCAGACCAAGGGCACGACCCGACGAATGATCCTACCTTCGAGGGCGCACCAAGCGCTTCTGGCCTCCACGCATCACCCTCTCCTACTACCACCACACTCCCAGCTCCAGACCCGGCCGCTACAACATCCACACCCATAACCAACCCGCCTATGGCTGAGGGCACAGGCTTTACTGGTATGCCTACCTACCCTGCCTATGGTGTGGACCCACCTACCACTGCGTTTCCAGAGGCAACTACTACCAGTGTGTCGGTGGGCTCCAGTTCTGCGCCGCGATGGTATGCGGCTGACTACCACCATCCTCTACCCACCACGGGAGCCTATGTGGATGTTCCTGGGTATGCAACCTTGAGTGGGCTGAGGAGAGGACCTGAGTCATGCGGGAGCAGGAGTAGAGGATCGGGGAGATCCTCCAACAGGTCCCTGACGCGATGAGAGATAAAAGAGGCTCTCGCTTCTCTTCGCTCAATCCACTGGTCCATTTTTCCATTATATCATCTTTTTGTTTTTTGTTTTTTTGTTTTTTTTTTCTTTTTTGCCTTGGTATAGGCTATATATCCCTTTGCATCTTTCACCGAAATGGCCTCCACTAGTATTTTAACCTTTTCAGGACCATGGTGCAGTTCATGCAGTGTTTTCACCCTGACTTGGTTTGTAAATACCCGCGGCTGTCCTTCGGAGAACTTCGGCTCACCATGAACGCTCATTTTGCCCATGGTTAGGCCGCTTTGGTGCAATGCTTTGGGCGGGGGACCGCCATGCCTCAAAAAAAGAAGAGGCTCTCCGAGGAGCCACCTCTGAACTTGTGGTCGATCTCACTCAAGAGATTTGAGACAAACTGGAGCCCCTGATACCGCCCCAAGCGTCGACTACCACGGTGGGAATGTCACCTCATCGGGTACAGGCTAACCACCTGGTGGCAGGGTTGACAAACACCCTGGGGAGCCTGAGGAGCCGACCGATGCCGACCCCTGCAGCGATACCGAGAAGCCCTTTCGTGCCGAGGACGGCCCAGCCACCCTACAGCCACGTGGGGAATTCTACGAGAGCCGAGCTGGACCGGCTGGGGCTGACTGCCCTGAGGGCAATGGTGGACGTGGAGCCCTATGGCTCCAGTGACCTAGGCGGAGACCCCTCTGACGATGAGCCGCCTTCAATGACTTCTGCTTCGCCCTCGGAGGACGACGACCCTGAGGACCCCGAGAACCCAAGTGGGAAGAAGAAGAAGAAGAAGAAGAGGACCCGACGCCCTGGGGGACGCAGGTCTCAGGAGGCTAAGGCTATTGCCACCTCCAAGATCGTGGTGAACCTGCCTGAGTTCACAGGCAAGGACCTCAGCGAGTTCGCTGAGAATTTTGGCCGGTTCCTCCGATTGACCGGCCAAACCCACGCTAGTGGACGGGTCAAGTGCGATCTGCTCCTGCAGTGTTGCAAGACCAAGTACCTGGAGAAGCAGGTTAAGCAGATTGTGACTAAGTCCGCCACCATTGCCGACGTGTTGGTTGCCTTGGAGAGGCAGTACCCAACCTATGAAACCGACCTCTCCATCAGGGCCGAGATCCAGGACCTACCCATGCTGCCCAACAACCCCAAGCCTGGCAGAGTCTCTGAGCTATTGGCTGACCTGGATCACTGGGCTGGACGATTGACGCCCGGTTCCTACAGCAGCGACGACCTGCTTTTCTGGTTGGTGGCTAAGCTCCCCCGAGAGCTGTGGGACGAGTGCCGTTCAACGGCAGAACGCTAGGCTAGAGCCCTCCACTACGAGGATCTATGTGTACTACTCCTGGAGCTGACGCTGGAGAAAGAAAGCGACCAGCACCTGAACAACTACCGTCCTGGAGGTGGAGGCTCCGGAGGCCAAGGCAAAGGGTACCAAGGATCCAGACCTGGGCAGGGGACTACCCCCAAAACACGCCCGTATCATGGAAATTGTCAAGGAGCTCTTCTGGTGTGATGCCAGAGACGAGCAGGGCCACCTGCAGCACGCCCCTGACTGCGAGCAGCGAGACTGCTTCGTAGTCCAAGGGAAGAAGCAGGAGACCAACACCGGCGCCAAGGCGAAGATGCCGGATCACTACAGGTGTACTATCACCTGTGCCTTCTGTGGGAAGAGGAAGCACTACGAGGATGAGTGCTACCACAAGCAACGTCTGTCGGCGAAGCTGAAGGGTGAGGATCCTGGCAAAGGCTCTGGCAAAGGTGGAGGCAAAGGCAAAGGCAACGACTCCGGCAACGGGAAGTCGAAAGGACGTGGACAAGGGCAAGACAAGAGTCAAGGTGGACGAGGAGGAGGCGCTAACCGCCAGCCAGACAAGGACAACAAGAATCCTGACAAGAACGGAGGCAACCCTAACCCTAATCCAGGGGGGAACTCCGAGCCCTCTGGAGGGCAGTCTGGTCCCACCACACGCTCGCAGACGCAGGCCCAGCGAGAACAAGGGGCCAAGCGTGAGCATGAAGGTGGTGAGGACGGCAACGCTAAAAAGAGAAGCCGTTTCATGAGGATGGCCCGCAAATTGCGGAACAAGGGGTTCGAGGTGACCTGTCCCGCGGAGTTCTGACGGGGACGCTCCGGTGGGGACATGGACCTGGTGTTCTGGGTACGTATCCGTCTCCGGGGACGTGAATACCTGGGGGTACTGGACACTGGCGCCACAATATCTATAGTGGCTAAGAAAATTTTACCTCGGGGGATCCTGAAGAACACCATGCCTACCGCGGCTATACGTATGGGGGATGGCCATGTGGTACACAGCTGTGGGGACGGTGAAGTGGATGTGCCTATGGGCTCACAAACTATAGCCCATCGTTTCTATGTCATGGACACTGAGGCCTTCAACTTCGTGCTGGGTACTGACTTCTTCGTGCAGCACACCCAGATTCAGTCTCTGACGCTCCAGGCCCCCTACCTCCTCTACGTGGACCACGGCAAAGGCACCGAGTCCGTGCCATTGGAGCAGTCTGACCACACCTCGAGCTACCTGCGGTTCAAGAAGGAGAACCTGATGGCAGCCTCAAAAACGGAGGATTATCAACCATTGGGGGAAGTCCTAGACCAAGGTCTGAAGGAGTTGGGTTACTCTAGAGAAGACCTGAGTGTGGAGTTGTTCGCCAGCGACAAGCAACATGTACTGGACCTTTACTGCAGCAAGGGGAAGAACTGCAGGTACAAATTTTACTGGCCCTCTTTCGGGATGGCCTACAGGAACCCCAGGTTCAGTGAACTGGGGAAGGTCTCGACCAAGGTGGCCTTGGAACGTTCCCGTATGGTCCTTTGTTCCCCCGATTGGGGAGCCCATGGGGACAACGAGTACTGGCGAAACCTCCTGGACAGGCTGACTATCAGCTCTGTTCGGTTACCTGATGAGGCCATCTACGTGCCTCTGGGGCGTAAGACGCCTATTGGGAAACCCGGATGGGGGAGTATGCTCAGCGTGGTGGACGGAGGTCTTACCTCCATCCCCTGGGGGGACCTGGACCCGACTCTGGTCCAGGCAATACAACGAGAAAGCGATGGACTCGCCTTGGGTGACTTGAAGGATCGACTACGACCTCAAGATGCTATTGAAGCGGTACCCAGAACCCCATGGCTAGGTTACGGCATACAACCGGTCTCCGGTCCACTAACCCCAAGTACGAAAGGGAAGACCGGTCTCCGGTCCACTAACCCCATGTACGGAAGGCGCCCGTTGACGCCCGGTGCGAGCCCGGCGGGAGCGTGTTCCGTGCCGTAAAGCCCCGCATCGGCAACCGATGCACCGCCAGCGGAGATTTATATATCAGAATATCAGGAATCAACAGGGTTTTATTTTCATATTGTTTCCGTCAATTTTTACGCTTCCGTTCTGATATTCACTGTTTTGACTGCTGGCGGTTGGATCGCGACTTTACCGTAACCGCCAGTTTAACTGTTTATAATGGAAATTTTAACGCTATCCGTGACGAAGGCTCTAAAGTCTTCAGGAATTGCGTTGATGCATCCGCAATTTTCACATTCTACACTCGCAACCTTAATCCGAATTTTTCAGGATGTCAAAATCGGATTTTCGACTTCGACATCCCCGCACTTGATTTGACCTCTTTCGAGTGGACCTACGTGCTTCCCTATGCACGAATCAACTTTCCTTTTATCCTGCCCTCCATTTGTCTTAAAGATATGGGCAAAACAAAGTTGATTCGTGAGGCCAGTTGTGAAGGTAATATCTCGTTTTGCTTGCGAGGAATGACAATAAGGAAACGTGGGATGTATTCACATTACTCCCGACGTAATTTAGGAAGCATCATATGCCTTGCGTCTCCACACGTGCGCGCTAGTGTAATGGATCATGGTCAAGAGGGTAGAGTTTGCGTTGTAACTTTATGGCCCTGATATTGCGTGCGTTAAGATAACTTTTGAGTGTAGCGCGCGAGTGTTGGTGTTGCATAGGAACTCTCCTTGAGTACCTATGAGCGATTGACACAAAGTTATGCCCTTGGAGGGGCATGACATATCGTGGGGGGAGCTACCTTTTTGGGCAATATGGAGTATGTGCCTTGTGTTGTGTTGCGTGCCCGTTTGGCGGGTCCATCGCTCCAAGCCAAGCCCGCCAATGGACCTCATATTGTGCAAGTCCCTTCTCTATACTCCCTACAATCAATTGCAAGCCTAACCTTTGTGAAGGAAAGCTTGTGTGGCGATCCCGAAGCGATGCGTTGGGAGCAAGGTGTGTGTTTTGCAATTTTCCATATTTTCATGTGCCCACTTGGGAAGTAGCGCTCGTAACCTTTCAAAGCGCCCTAAGTGGAGCACATACGTGGAATCGAAGGTCATTGGTGTCAAGTCATTGTGTTTAGAAGGATTATTTGATTGCACGATCCAAGCCGAAGATATTATAATATAATTGTGCGCCTTTCAAGGCACTTTTGTGTGTCTTTGTGCCAATTTTGCCGTTTTTAGCCCGTCATGATGTCAAGTGGCGACCTTGTATCTCAACGTTGCGCTCAATTGACATCATGACCCAAGTAAGTTATGAGGGTACATACTTCGGTGCCCAACATATCTTGGACCCGGCGAATAACTCCTCTCCGGCTTGGCATACCGTGGCCGCCATGTTGGCAATTTGGGACTATCCCAAATCATGGGCTCACTTGGCGACCCTGCCATTCCCAAAACCAGAGGAGTTGGGCGACGCCCAAAAGATATGTTGGACACATATGACTTGATACCAATCCTGTGGCGCACTCCGGTCCAAGTCGGGCATGTGCCTCATTTGCCCTAACCATGAGTGTGCGCATTTTTGACCATTTTGAGCAATTTTCCACTTTTGCTGCCCGCCGTGCACTATGTTGAGCCCACCCGTGCACGCCGGACGCATGGACCAATGGACCATATATGACATGGGTGTTATGTATATTGGTCCCCATGGTTCACACACCACGTGGGCGAAGCGGAGCAACCTTCGTCAAGGCGCTAGCCCAAAATGAGTGTGGGCAATTTTGCCATTTTGGCATTTGTGGACCCAATTGGGATTGTCACCACGCCGAGTAGCAAGGAGATCTTTGAGGGCCAAGGGCATGGGAGTCCGCGTTGGACCCCCGGGGGATCGCGTATGGAATGGCGGATCCGATCTCCAAGCCGGCGTGGAGATATACTATTGGGAGCACCCTGAATTTTGGCTCATTTCGAGCAGCCAAAATGACCCCATTTTGGGACCCCAATTTCCCCCTTCCGTGTGGTCAATTGGCGGCCCTATTTCTCTAAGCCCACAGCGAGCCCGGACCCAACTCCAAGTTGTACACTCAGATATAAGTCCTAGGTCCTGCCTCCTACCCTGTGAGCCATTGGCCTTGCCCGGGCCGGGCGGGCCACGCGTGGGAATGAGGCCAATTTTGGTAATTTTGGCATCATGACCCCACTTGACGAACACGTGGTGCCCTGATGCCGGAACCTCAGAGGGAACCAGGTTGAGTGAGGGCTCCAGGGGGTTCGTACTCAAAGGACATAGGGTCGGTTGCCTCGTCCCTACCTCTGGCGGGTCCGGACGAGGGGTCAATTTTGGGGATTTTTGAGTTAATTTCAGTTTGGGCTGAAACAGCCCATTTTCAGCTACCAACTCCTGGGTGAGAATGGCGGGGCCATATCTCTCGCTCAGAGAGGAGTTAGGACCTGCTGTTAAGGGAGCATGGGGAGCCACTGTCGGTCGGCTTTGGGGCCCCTTTGTCTCCCAGGAACTCGCCTGTGGCTGGGCGGGACACCTCCCCCATTGGCAGGGTTTCAGGGTCCGGACTGAGCAGGGCATGGGTTGTGTTTGAGCCCCCGCCCCCATCAGCCACTGAGAGGGTCGGACCTGGGATTGGGATATGAGTTAGGACTGAGTGTCTATTGTCCTGTGATGCCCTTACCCCAGTCCAGTCTTAACACCATGTGTACATATCCTGATGTGTTGCTGTACATACTTTGTTCCCTTGTTGCAGAGTGGCAAGGATCCTGAAACGCTTTGTCACATGACACGAGCGTATTGATGCCCTTGTGAGCGTAGTGCTTTGCCTGCCTGCTCACCTGTGCGTGTCATCGCAGCGTCCCGTGGCCGGCCCCCCACGGGTACGCGTCAAAAGCGTTTCACCGCCGCGGGGTTACCCAGCCCTCGCGTGCCACTCGGGGCCACCAACCCCGAGCAGCGCGGCGCAGCTCGCAGCTCGCAGCGCAGCGCAGCGGCTCGCAGCGCAGCGCAGCAGCTCGCAGCGCCACCCAGCGACAGCGCCGGGTTCGTCACGGAGCCAGCAGCGCCGTCCAGAGCATCGCCCTGACCGCGCCGCGACCGTGAAGGAAGTGGACTGACCAGGACTCCTGCATCAGCGAGTCCCATCGGCCAACCAGCAAGGCCGCGTCAACCACCTCCACAACCACCGGCTGACCAGCACCAGCCGCACTCCCAGCCCAGTGCTGCAGCACCCGCCTCAACAACCACCACCAGTTCGTTGAGTGGAACGAGTGCACACCAAGGACCTCAAGACCAAGTACGCCCCCCGCTGCCATGGTAAACTGGCAAGAAGCGGGTAGGACGTGGCCGCGGCCCCACCCCCATGCAGCGCACCTACTGCGTGGGTTGGTTTGGGACCAGCACTACCGCCACAGCAACCCCCAGTGCGAAGGCGGCATGCCCGGGAGCTTCGAGCTCCGCACGGACATCGCCCCCGACCGCCTGCAGGCCGTGGAGGACTGGCTGCGGGCGGAAGGGTTTGCCTTCCGCTTCCAGCAGAGGCGCTGGAGGACGTGGACCCGGCCGGACAGGCCTGGCGAAGGCCTGCGTCCCGACGGGATTGAGGAGGACGAGATGCCCAATGAGTACCCGTCGGGCACCTCGATCAACGTCTCCATGTGGGACATGATCGAGAAGAACTTCCCGGAACCGGGGAGCGAGCGCAGGCTGCAGGGCAGCAGCAGCGCGTCTCCGGGGAAGGAGAAGCGGTCCGCCGGGGACAGGAAGCGGGACCGGAAGTGGTGGGAGTACCAGGAGTCCCTGGTCGCCGAAGCCGCCCAAGGCGCCAAGGGCGGAACCCCAGCCCCCAGTCCCCAACGGGCCAATGGTGGCCATCACCCCGGCCACGCCACCCTCGGCGGCTTCATCCAAGTCGCCAGGCAGACCAAGGCCAAGCCCCGTCCGCTGCTCCTGAGGCCCCAGCAGGCCCCAGCAGGCCCCAGCAGCGACGTGGAGTCGGCCCACCGCGGGAGGATGCCGGCCGACCAGGCCAGCTCCAGCAGCAGCGTCGCTCCCGACAGGGACGTGGCGCGCGCCTGTGACCGCGCCTGTGGGGTGCCCTGCAACCTTCGGGTTGCCCGACAACGGGCCAGGCAGCACAGCGCTGCCGTGGAGGGCGCCGTCGGCATCGCCCAGGAGGTGGCTGCGGAGTGGAGGCATGGCATGGCCATCCACGCCCAGACCGTGGCGGCCATTGCGGCCGGACTCACGGCCGTAGCCGCCCATGGGGCAGCGACTGCCCAGGTCAACGGTGAGTTGGCGGCAGCCGACGAGGAAGCCCGCCTGACGCAGGAGGCCATTGCCTGCAAGGAAGCCGAGGTGAGGGCGCTGAAAGAGGCGCTTGCCCAAGGGAGGGCAAAGAAGGAGGCGGAGGAAAGGGCCCACGCCGAAGCGACGGCTAAGGCCCAGGCGGACGCCGCCAAGAAGGACGCCATCGAGGCCGCGCGACGGAAGGTCGCTGAGGAGAAGGCCAAGACGGAGGCGGAGCTGGCGGCGTTGGAAGCGCAGAAGGCGCGGCTGCAGCAGGCCCGGGAAGCCGAGGCGGCTCGTGCTCGGGAGGAAGCCGAAGCGCGGGCTGCCGCAGCCACCGCCGCCGCAATGGAGGAGGCAGAGGCCAAACTCCGCCGCGAGACTCCCCCGGGAGGATCACGAGTGGAGACCCTTCGAAAGCCTTTCGAAGGGGACGCCTCCTCCAAGATGACGCTGGATGAGGCGGACACGGGCAGCAGTGGGAGCAGTGGCCCCACTGCCCATCCACGGAGGAAGGGCAAGGGGAAGACCCCCGAGAGGCCGCAGAGGCCAGCGGGTGGACACCCCCACGACAGTGACCCCTTCTTCACCGCCAGTGACGGGGATGAACGAGGCCGCCGACATCGCCAAGTGGTGGCTTGGACGGGCGGAGGCGGCGGAGACGTCCCCATGGAACCGGAAGGTGAGGGTGAGGATCTCCCTCCTCCCTACCGGAGCTCGGAGTCTTCCGAGACCGAGACGCCCAGGTGGGGCGACATGGACGAGGATGACGACATGGACTTCGGCATCACGAAGAAGCGCCCATCCTTGGACCCACCGAGGCGACCCGGCGGAGACCCACCAGGACCCCCTGGCGGAGGACCATCAGGACCCCCTGGAGGACGCCCACCAAGTGGACCCCCTGGAGGTGGACCACGGGGCAGGGGAGGACCCCCTGGACCGGGCGGACCCGGCGGAGGCCCTCCTGGAGGACCCCCTGGGGACCCCGACGACCCACCAGGGAACGGCGACCCGGATACCACCTGGCGGTGGATTGTCTACCTCCGCAGGAGGGTCTTTTTCCTCGAGTGCGAGGTAGACACGGGCAAGGGCGAGATGATTCGCATCTCCGAGGTCGCCGCGCGCGCGCAGAGAGAGCTGGACATCGCCAGGGCCGAGACCAGGCAGCTGAACACGGTCATCAGCGGCCTGCAGCAGAGGCTGGACGCCCTGGAAGCCCGTGGAAGCGTCGGCAGCGACCACCCACCCCTGGAGTCTGGCTCGTCGGACGACGGCTGGGGACCCGGACCAGGTCCAGGCAGACCCCACGCCCCCGGCGGAGCCCCCAGGAGTCGCCCCAGCGCCAGTGCCCCCTCTCTCACCGCCCCCTCTCACCACAGCGCGGGCCGCCGCAACGAACGCGTGCCGCCCGGCAGTGGCAGTGAGGATTGGCGTGATGAGTGGCTCAGCGCGGAGCACCGCAACCGCCGTGCTCCACCGCGGACACCAGTACGCCCCCAGCGCCCCGCACCAGCCCTGGAGCCAATCCCAATGGCTGGTGGACGTTATGGTGGACTCAGGGATGAGGTCCCCAGAGGAGACGTGGAGTGGGATGTCGGCGAAGGTGAGGACCTGGACCTGGACCTGGAGAAGTTCGACATCAGCCCGCCGCGTGGTGTACGACGGGAGGCCGCTGAACGCAGCCGCCGGCGCCGTGACGAGGATGCGTACATGGAAGGAGTACGGCGTGAACATCTAGGTTCAGCGTACATGGAGGAACCACGGCGTAGCCACAGGGATTCCATGCCGGAGATGGACGTGGCGGCTGTGGGAGTCCGTGGCCGAGGCCGATGGGAACCTCGGTTGACCTCGCGGCCGGCATTCATGGTCTCTAAGGCCGCGGATGCCGCCGTGTGGGAAGACTTGAAGGACATCAAGCCCCCCATGTACGATGGCAACCCCCTCAACCTCGACCGCTTCTTGGAGAAGCTGGACGATTGGGGGCTGACCGTCACTGAAGACCTGCCTCCCGCGGATGCGGAGAGATATGTCTTCAGACGGTTCAGGTACCGCCTGCCGGAAGTGCTCGGAGAGCTATACTTCGTGGCGACCAAGGAGGGGAGAATCAAGACCCTCAAGGAAGCCAAGAAGTGGCTCAACGAGCAGGAGCGGGTGGACGCTCCGCAGGTGGCTGCCAAGCGGTGGAAGTCCATCAAGCTTGAGCATGATGGACGGGAGATCCGCCTACGGGACTGGCGTGACTTCCGAGGGAAATACACCCTCTTCCGCCGCAACGTGGAGGATTGGAACGAGGGTGACGAGCAGGCTCGCCTGCTCTCCATGCTGCCGGAAGCATGGATCAAGAGGGTCACCAAGGAGGAATCCAAGAGGGCCAAGTCCAACCACACGGTCAAGATGATGCTCCCCAAAGAGTATCATACGAACGTGGTGGCTTGGACAAGGAAGAACGTGGCCGGGGATGTCAAACGGTAGTCCCTGCGGAACGCTCTCCTCATCACCGTCTCGGGCGATCGCGAGAAGACCGCGATGTGGCGCCTTGACGAGTGTGAGTTGAGCGGCCAGACCATCCGTCTGCAGCCCATCCCGGCGCGGATGAGCTGCGACGAGATCCTGGAGTGGGTTGGCGAGGAAGTGCTCAGGGAGTACCGAAACCTGCACCACACCCGCGGGTTGAGGCCCGGCGACCGCGACGTCAACTACGTTGGCGAGGGACCTGGCGGGGAAGCTGCCATGGACCCAGCGGGAGCCCGCGGCGATGAGACTCTCGTCGACGATGACGACGACGATGAGCCCGCCGAAGTGGCCGTTTGTGCCTTCGTGGCCAAAAACCTGAGCGCGGGGAGCAAACCGGGAAACTGGAAGCCCCTGCAGCAGGGTTGGAGGAAGCAGGAGAAGAGGGACCCTCGCCGCATTGGCGACCCTCCGCTGTCCTTTGGGGAGTTCATACGAGCTCACCCTCAGGGCTGTTTCGTGTGTTATGGGAGGAAGAAAGGCTTCAACCATGACCACCGAACATGCCCCAGCCACAAGGCCGACACGGAGGCTTACAAGAAGGTGCACGGGTCGAATAAGCGTGCGCCCGCGGGTATCCGGGAAGCCAAAGTGGAGGTCGACAGGGACGAGCTGGCCAAGCTGATGTCGTCGGTGGGGACCGAGTTGGCCAAGGAGATGCAGGAGATCAAGCGGAACTGGGTCCCCAGGTCGGACAACAAGAACAAGGAGAACAACCAGAACGACCAGAACAAGGACAAGAACAAGACGACTAGAAAGGAAAAAAGGGAAAGGAAGAAGGGCGTCAATGAGGTTGATGCCGAGGAGACTTCCCCTACTTCCACAACTGACGCCCCCTAGCGGAGCCCCTGCAGCCAAGGGCCCCAGCTAGGGCGGTCGCAGGATGGTGACGTGGGAAGCGCCGAACCATCCCAGTCGGGAGTCGATAAGCACAAGGGGACTGCCGCGGGCGGAAGGCCCGGTCCGGCACCCAGTCACGGAGGCGGGGTGAGGGCAAGTGAAGGCACGAACCCTTGCACCCGTCCGTCCTTCGCGACCAAGAATGTGTTTGATGTACTACAAGGTATTTCCGAGAGTATCGGAGGATAACCCGGACCGCAGCTGGATGCTGCAGATGGGCAGCCTGAGCCCATTGTCCACGACCTGCACCAGTCGCTTGTTGAGCTTCTGGAACGGCCCGAGATCCTGAGTTTGCACGCCGTGCGCCGTGTCTGTCGCGAGCGGCAGTTGCATCTTAAGGTCCGTGCCTTATGCGGGGAAGTGGAAAAGGTTTTCGACGTGTTGGTCGACACGGGAGCTCAAGTCAGCTTGGTCAAGGCTGGCCTACTTCCACCAGAGTGTCTGACCGACAGTCGGAAACCTGCCAGGCTGAAGGTGGCAAACGCCCAGTACATGGTGGGAGGCACGAAGGAAGCGGCCATCGGGCTGCAGTTCGTGAACCATCGTGAGCTGAGCCGCCCAGACCTCGGCAAGGAAATCCTCCTGCACGGTCGCTTCTACGAGGCCGAGATGGACTGGGACATGATCGTTGGGTACGACTTCATGATGGAGACGGACTGCAGCGTTCTCCCGGCCCAGGCCTCCATGACCCTGTACCAGGACGACCAGCTCTCGTGGCTTTCGTCACCTGAGCACCATGTGGAATGCCAATGGATCCACCCCGAACGCAATCAGCTCGAAGTGGCCGCGCTGGACACTGAGCCCACTGGGCCAGCAAACCAGGAGTACGGCGTAATGCCGGAAGTGGCGAACCGAGTGGTCGCGGACCTGGGAGCGTCGGATCTGGCCCTGGATGCGTTCTCTTCAGGAACCTCCGCCCATCTTCGGGTATGTGAGAAGTACTGGAGCGCACAGGACTCCGCGTGGAAGAAGCACTGGGGTCCGCATCAGGGATTGATGCGGATCCATTGCCCCCGTTGGGACATTGCAAGAGCGATAGCGAAGATTCGCAAGGACCGCTCCAAGGCAGTGCTGGTTGTTCCTATGGGATGCACCGAGGAGGAAAGTACCCGACATTGGGTAGCCTCATTGACCAACATGACCTTAAACAAGGTCGTCCTACCGGCTGGAGAGAGTGTCTATCAGGACGCTAAGGGACAGCCCATGCCACCTCAGAGATGGCCAACGGAATTCCACTATGTGGATGGGGGCCTTGATCAGGCCGACGCCACGGACTTCGTGTGTGTCAACCGCATCATAGCGGAGCCATGGCGGCAATGCTTTGCGGTTCCCCCTGTTGACATCGAAGAATCGGAATTCGAGGACCCCCTCACTGAAGAGGAGTGGGATCTGGTTCAGGGGTATATGGATCAGCCCTTTCACGACTGGGGAAACCAGCGTGAGGGCAACGGCCAGGACAGAGCCTGGTGGGAAGTGGATTCGATCGTCTCTGGTTCCTATGACGGGAACACCTTCGTGCAGAGGGTGCTGGACCACCTATCCAGCCAGGACGAGCCAATCGGGGGTAACCCACCCACCTACGGCGATCTATTCCGAGGCAAGACCAGAGATGGCCCTTTGGGCCACCTGGGAAGACCGCCTGAGCCGAAGACGAGCGGGGTCGCTACCCCTCAAGTAAGCTCCGTGGTCCAGGTGCCCGGAAAAGCCAAGGCGGAGTCCGATGATTGCCCCAAGATCCAGGCGTTGAGGGCCAGGCTGCAGCAGAGGTATGGTGATACCTTCTTCAGCGGTAGGCCTGTGTTTCCCCCACCGGTGCGTGGACCGTATGGCGAGGCCAAGATACGACTGAAGCAGGACCCCCGTGTGTATCGGCACCGGGAGTTTGCCCTGAGGGGCGAGAGGAAAGAGGCCATGGAGAAGATTCTCCGTGACTTCATCCAGAGAGGCTGGCTCGAGCCGTGCCACTCCGAATGGGCCTCTCCGTGCTTCGTCGTCCCCAAGAAGGTGGCCGGTGAATGGCGGCTCGTGGTCGACTACCGCGGCCTGAACGTCCAAACGCAGCACGACAGCTATACGCTGCCCCTCATTGAGGACATGCTGCAAAAGCAACACCGGCGGAGGATCTTCACGGTGACTGACCTGAAACATGGTTATCATCAGATGCCTCTCGCCGAGGAGTCCCGTGCCTGCACAGCCATGAGCACCCCACTTGGACCTCTCCAGTGGAAGGTGATGCCCATGGGCGTTACCAACGGCAATGCGGCTTTTCAGCGGATGCTGGAGAACCTGCTTGAGCCGGTGCGCGACTGTGCGGACCCCTTCGTGGACGACGTGATCATCGCGTCCGGGGACCCCAGTATGAGCTACGAGGAGCTCCTGGAGGCACACGAGAGGGACGTCACTCGAGTGCTGGACCTTCTGGTTCGGCACAAACTCACGGGCAGCAGTGACAAGGCCACCATTGCGGTAAGCGAGGTGGTCTTCGCTGGCCACGTAGTCGGGAACGGGCAGCGAAAGCCCATACCTGGCAAGGTGGCTGCGATTGAGCACTGGGAAAAGCCCAAGACGGTCTCTGAGCTACGGGCGTATCTGGGGTTCTGCAACTACTACTCGGGGTATATCAAAATGTATGCTGAGTATGCAGCCCCCATGGCGACCATGCTCAAGGGCAACCGAGAGGAGACCAAGAAGGGGTCCAAGAAGGCTCTGGTCTGAACAGCTGAGTCCGACCGTGCCTTTGAGGGGATGAAGCAGGCGCTGCTATCCGCAATGGGTCTGCAGCTCGTGGATCCTGACCGAGGGTTCGTCCTGCGCACCGACGCTTCCGACTACGCCATTGGCGCTGTGTTGGAGCAAGTGCTTGACGACGGGAGGCACGTGCCCGTGGCCTTCTGGAGCCGAGTCCTGGCGGAAGGCCAGAAACGGACGTGGACGCCCCGTGAGAAGGAGGCGTATGCCATCGTCATGGCTCTCAGAAAATGGGCTGGGTACATAGCCCTCCATCCCGTCACCGTCTGCACCGACCATCAGAGTCTGCAGTCGTGGCACAAGGAGCACGTGGACACCCCCTCAGGTTCCGCCTCCTGACGGGCAAGATGGCATGAGACCTTGGCCAAGTTCGACCTTACGGTTGTGTATATTCCTGGAAGGAATAACACCGTGGCGGACTGTCTCAGTAGGTGGGCCTATCCCGCCAGCAAGGGCATGACGGATATCTCTGCCCATGGCGATGAGGCTGAGACCGCTGAAGCCAAGAGGACCATCGAAACGCAGCGCCTGATGGAGGAGGAGGGTGCTAAATGCTTCGTCGTCATGGCTGCAGGTGCCCCCCTCGCTTCGAGGGTGAGCAGAGCGGTCAGTGTACTCGCCCCCGAGGGAGCTGAGTCCGACAAGCACCTCTTCCCGGAGTCTTGCCTCCAGGACGACTGGACCGACGATTACGCCAAGTCTGAGGCCTTTGCGGCCGAGTATAGGGCTGTGACCGACCCTGACGACGGGCAGAAGTGGCCAAAGGGGCTGACCGAGGAAGATGGCAAGCTCTACCGGAATGGTAAGCTGCTGGTACCGGAGTCCCGGGTGCTCGAGCTTTGTGAAGCTTGGCACCACCACATGCTGCACCCAGGGGTCAAGAAGCAAGCTCTTGACATGCAGCGTCGGTTCGAGATCGACCATATCGTTCTCTACACCGCCATCAAGAAGGTCAGGAAGGGTTGCTCGGTCTGTCAGGCCTGCAATCCCGACAACCGGAACGTCAAGGGTGAAGCCCAATGGACCCCGGTTCCTGACCAGCCCATGGAGAGCGTGGCCATGGACGTCTTCTCCATGCCCGAAGTGCACATTGGCAAGGAGACCTTTGACTGTGTGGTTCTCTGTGTGGACCGCCACAGCGGCTACGTTGTAGCCGTTCCGGCACGCAAAAAGGGGTTGCTTGCCAAGGAAGTGGCAGTCATGATGATTCGTCATTGGCTGACCGTCTTTGACATCCCCCGCACCATTTGCAGTGACGGAGGGCCCCAGTTTACTGATGGCTGGTTCAAGGCTATGTGTTCCCTCATGGGAATACGACATGCCAAGAGCGTCGCCTATCTCAGCCGTCCTAACGGCCGTGCTGAAGTGGCTGGACGGCTCCTGTTCGAGAAGCTGCGCAAGATTCACATCACCAATACACGTCGGAACTGGTTTGAGGAGATGTGGCCTGCTCTGAAGGCCCATCATGACACCCCCACTCCGGGCGGTTTGTCCCCTCACCAGATTCTGTTCGGCAGGGACCCCCTGGGTAGGGGACTTCCCTTGTCTGGTGATGGCATGGCTATGGATGCCAAGGAATTCTTCGCGCGGCAAGAGCAAACGGCGCGGGACATCCGCCAGGAGCTTGAGAAGGAGCATGCTGAGCGTCAGAAGTCCGCCCCGAGCTCGACAGCGCAGAAGTTCAGGGTGGGAGACCCGGTGTGGGTGATCAGACCCCGCCCTATGGGCACCCACCGCACCAAGACCTGGTTCACACCCGGCGAGGTGGTCCGCAGGATTGGTGAGGACACCTACCGCATCAAGGTGGGTCACGGACAGTTCCGGGAACGCCACGAGAGTCAACTCCGTGTGCGGGAACCCGACCTCCGTGGCCAACATGTGTCCCTGAACTATGCCGCACATGAGGCTGATTCGGACGACGACAATGCCGAGCAGGACGACTATACTGTCGAAAAGATCCTTGCTCAGCGTCCGAAAGCCTCGGCAGCAGGAGGCCTGGAGTTCAAGGTTCGTTGGCGGAGCTATGGGCCGTCCCACGACACCTGGGAACCCGTCTCCTCGTTCGTGCCGCGGGTCAATACTCCCTTCATGGAGTACATCCGCAAGCACAAGACCAAGATCCATGTCTCGGACTTGGCAGCACTCACCCGGGCGATTGCAGCCAGGGGTGCCTGATCAGCGCCCTGAGCTCTCCCCTGATGTGTTTTCAGCGCTTGTGAGGTTGACGGATCGTCCCTTACTTGCTTGCTCTCCTCCATCTTTCGGTGACCTGCCATCAGAGTGGCCATGTACCCCCCCCCTGCTGAATCCAGAGGAGGATGGCCCCTCTCTTCTTCTATTCGTCACTCCCCCCCTGCTGAATCCTTGGGAAACCAGGTAGGGCGACTGACCTTCATATTCCTGAGCTCTTGGGGCCTTGAAGCCCATACAACGTTGCGCAACGGATGCCGCTGTCATCGGCATTGCGATTTTTGAGTGTGTGGTCTGGTCCCATGGCACTTCCGGGATCCAGACCAGTCGACGTGTTTCTCGAGACTATATATGGCCTGAACTCAGGCGTTTTCCTGTCCACCCTCCTGCATTTGCCTTATCCTAACCGAGGCGTGGTTTGGCGCTCTGTCCAGAGTGTGTTTACGCGCCTTTTTACCCCGCTTGTTTTGCTTTTCCGCCCCTCCAGGATATGTGCTTCTGTATGTTCAGTTTTGTCAGCCCATCACTGAGGTGTGGACTGTTTTTCCCCCGAAGGGATGCGAATCGTATACAAAGGCGCCTTGAGTCGCCGTGTACATGTTCTTACAGCCTGGTCCAGCCTGGACCAGTACCTGAGTACAGATTCTACTGTTTGAGTGCTCGTGATACCGTGTGCCCTATTCGCTGTGATGTGGAGATCCTGATGGCGCCAGGCGGGAAGCCCAGTTGCCTGACTACACTCCCAGCGGTCCGCCACTGTCAGTCCCAGTGTGAGCCTACCGACTCGCAGACGCACTTGAAGTCGGATGGCGGCCTCCGGTGCTCCTGACCTCGGTCAGTCTGCCTGGGAAACTGGTGGTTTGAGGAGTCGACGCCTCCGCCCACACTGCATGAGGACTCCCTCATGTATGGCCTTCGTGGTAATAGGGCGAGGGAAAAGACGGCCTTGATGCCCGATCCCTTAAGGAGGAGCTCGTTCGGCTGTGGCACTCTGGACTCGCGTCGTATGGATATGGACATGGTGCGCCCGAGGAAGGACCCGTGGGGACTCTCCCCAGTCGGCGGGCCTTGGGAAGCTTGGGGTAGCCTGATGGATCTTTGTGGTCGCTCTCGACCTGTGGGACCACCTCGGTCGTCGTGTGACGCCTATGTTGGCTGTGTATGCCACTGCCACTGTGGTGGTGACCGTAGCAGCCGGCACCCGGTGCGCCTGGTATGGGTTAACGGGTCCTTTGGATGCCGAACAATCGCCGCCAGGACCCGGGACTTGATACTTGATACTATACTTGAAGTTACGAGACCCTACAGCACTATACCTGTCTTACTGTGGAGTTTGGAGCCTAACCTGCGAATCAGCCTGAAGTGAGGATGTCACACCCCCCCTTCAGGATATGGTCCTGGGTACCCGCTGCCATGCTTGGGTGTTATCGAGCCCCCCCCAGGGTTTGCTCTAAGGAGGGGGGTGAAGCGGTACCCAGAACCCCATGGCTAGGTTACGGCATACAACCGATCTCCGGTCCACTAACCCCAAGTACGGAAGGGAAGACCGGTCTCCGGTCCACTAACCCCATGTACGGAAGGCGCCCGTTGACGCCCGGTGCGAGCCCGGCGGGAGCGTGTTCCGTGCCGTAAAGCCCCGCATCGGCAACCGATGCACCACCAGCGGAGATTTATATATCAGAATATCAGGAATCAACAGGGTTTTATTTTCATATTGTTTCCGTCAATTTTTACGCTTCCGTTCTGATATTCACTGTTTTGACTGCTGGCGGTTGGATCGCGACTTTACCGTAACCGCCAGTTTAACTGTTTATAATGGAAATTTTAACGCTATCCGTGACGAAGGCTCTAAAGTCTTCAGGAATTGCGTTGATGCATCCGCAATTTTCACATTCTACACTCGCAACCTTAATCTGAATTTTTCAGGATGTCGAAATCGGATTTTTGACTTCGACATCCCCGCACTTGATTTGACCTCTTTCGAGTGGACCTACGTGCTTCCCTATGCACGAATCAACTTTCCTTTTATCCTGCCCTCCATTTGTCTTAAAGATATGGGCAAAACAAAGTTGATTCGTGAGGCCACTTGTGGAGGTCATATCTCGTGTTGCTTGCGAGGAATGACAATAAGGAAACGTGGGATGTATTCACAGTACTCCCGACGTAATTTAGGAAGCATCATATGCCTTGCGTCTCCACACGTGCGCGCTAGTGTAATGGATCATGGTCAAGAGGGTAGAGTTTGCGTTGTAACTCTATGGCCATGATATTGCGTGCGTTAAGATAACTTTCGAGTGTAGCGCGCGAGTGTTGGTGTTGCATAGGATCTCTCCTTGAGTTCCTATGAGCAATTGACACAAAGTTATGCCCTTGGAGGGGCATGACATATGGTGGGGGGAGCTACCTTTTTGGGCAATATGGAGTATGTGCCTTGTGTTGTGTTGCGTGCCCATTTGGCGGGTCCATCGCTCCAAGCCAAGCCCGCCAATGGACCTCATATTGTGCAAGCCCCTTCTCCATACTCCCTACGATCAATTGCAAGCCTAACCTTCGTGAAGGGAAGCTTGTGTGGCGATCCCGAAGCGATGCGTTGGGAGCAAGGTGTGTGTTTTGCAATTTTCCATATTTTCATGTGCCCACTTGGGAAGTAGCGCTCGTAACCTTTCAAAGCGCCCCAAGTGGAGCACATACGTGGAATCGAAGGTCATTGGTGTCAAGTCATTGTGTTTAGAAGGATTAGTTGATTGCACGATCCAAGCCGAAGATATTACAATATAATTGTGCGCCTTTCAAGGCACTTTTGTGTGTCTTTGTGCCAATTTTGCCGTTTTTGGCCCGTCGTGATGTCAAGTGGCGACCTTGTATCTCAACGTTGCGCTCAATTGACATCATGACCTAAGTATGTTATGAGGGTACATACTTCGGTGCCCAACATATCTTGAACCCGGCAAATAACTCCTCTTGGGCTTGGCATACCGTGGCCGCCATGTCGGCGATTTGGGACTATCCCAAATCATGGGCTCACTTGGCGACCCTGCCATTCCCAAAACCCGAGGAGTTGGGCGACGCCCAAAAGATATGTTGGACAGATATGACTTGATACCAATCCTGTGGCGCACTCCGGTCCAAGTCGGGCATGTGCCTCATTTGCCCTAACCATGAGTGTGCGCATTTTTGACCATTTTGAGCAATTTTCCACTTTTGCTGCCCGCCGTGCACTATGTTGAGCCCACCCGTGCACGCCAGACGCATGGACCAATGGACCATATATGACATGGGTGTTATGTATATTGGTCCCCATGGTTCACACACCACGTGGGCGAAGCGGAGCAACCTTCGTCAAGGCGCTAGCCCAAGGTGAGTGTGGGCAATTTCGCCATTTTGGCATTTGTGGACCCGATTGGGATTGTCACCACGCCAAGTGGCATGGAGATCTTTGAGGGCCAAGGGCATGGGAGTCCGCGTTGGACCCCTGGGGGATCGCGTATGGAATGGCGAATCCGATCTCCAAGCCGGTGTGGAGATATACTATTGGGAGCACCCTGAATTTTGGCTCATTTCGAGCAGCCAAAATGACCCCATTTTGGGACCCCAATTTCCCCCTTCCGTGTGGTCAATTGGCGGCCCTATTTCTCTAAGCCCACAGCGAGCCCGGACCCAACTCCAAGTTGTACACTCAGATATAAGTCCTAGGTCCTGCCTCCTACCCTGTGAGCCATTGGCCTTGCCCGGGCCGGGCGAGCCACGCGTGGGAATGAGGCCAATTTTGGTAATTTTGGCATCATGACCCCACTTGACGAACACGTGGTGCCCTGATGCCGGAACCTCAGAGGGAACCAGGTTGGGTGAGGGCTCCAGGGGGTTCGTACTCAAAGGGCATAGGGTCAGTTGCCTCGTCCCTACCTCTGGCGGTTCTCGACGAGGGGTCAACTTTGGAAATTTTTGAGTTAATTTCAGTTTGGGCTGAAACAGCCCATTTTCAGCTACCAACTCCTGGGTGATAATGGCGGGGCCATATCTCTGGCTCAAAGAGGAGTTAGGACCTGCTGTTAAGGGAGCATGGGGAGCCACTGTCGGTCAGCTTCGGGGCCCTCTTGGTTTCTAGGAACTCGCCTGTGGCTGGGCGGGACACCTCCCCCATTGGCAGGGTTTCAGGGTCCGGACTTAGCAGGGCATGGGTTGTGTTTGAGCCCCCGCCCCCACCAGCCACTGAGAGGGTCGGACCTGGGATTGGGATATGAGTTAGGACTGAGTGTCTATTGTCCTGTGATGCACTTATCCGAGTCCAGTCTTAACCCCATGTGTACATATCCTGATGTGTTGCTGTACATACTTTGTTCCCTTGTTGCAGAGTGGCAAGGATCCTGAAACGCTTTGTCACATGACACGAGCGTATTGATGCCCTTGTGAGCGTAGTGCTTTGCCTGCCTGCTCACCTGTGCGTGTCACCGCAGCGTCCCGTGGCCGGCCCCCCACGGGAACGCGGGGGAGACGAATACGTCGTGACTAACACCAACGCCCCCAACTCTCCCTGCCGTATACCTGTTCCTGATGGAGTCTCTGAGTGCGGACTATCGGAGCTACCTAGCTCAATCCACTCAGATGACGAAACTGAGCACGACGCCTTCTTCGTGCAGACCTGTGTGGAGGAAGTGGAGAACGCCGAGTACGTCGCCCCACTGAAACCCCTACTCTCCATGAGGGTGGAAGACCCCGTGGACGAAGAGCTGGACCCCCGATCCAGGCTCAGGGAGTATGTGGACTCCAAGAGGAAGTTGGTGGCGAAAAAGCTATGCTACGCTAAGCCTACCCGCAGCTCATGGCCACTGAAGCAAGGACGTATGGGAGATCTATCCCAACTGAAGGAGGACCTCGAACAGAAGATCACCACCTGGCAAAGGGAGGTAGATCTTAAGCTCATAAAGAGCGTGTGGGGTGCCCATGTGAGGACCCCAGAGGAGGACGACCTCTCGGAGAAATGTGTATGTGAACCCCCTCGACCGTGCCTATGTTGCCATCGTCCACCGGAGATGGTTGAACGAGACCTACTATATGCCTACCAAGGGTTGAAGGATACTACCAAGGGCGAAGAGTCGGGGGAGGACCACCTCCCGACGTCTATTACTCAGGGGGCAAGCAACTTACACTCTGACGAGGACACAGAGGACAAGATCAAGCTATGGGACCCGCGGGTACAGACGCTTATAAGGACCTACCTGGAGGTGTTCGGGGAACTACCACCCCCAGCCTCATGTGACAAGCTGGTACAGATGGACCTCAAGCTGAAGCCCGAGTTCGTGGGTCACAAGATCCGGAGGAGACCCTATCCAGCTCCTAAAGAGCAGGCCGACGAGATTGAGCGACAGATACAAGAATGTATCGACGCTGGCCTAGTCCTGGAGTACAAGGACGGGGAGTACCCCCAACACTGCAGCCCCTGTTTCCTGGTGGCTAAACCTGGGTCTACAGCCAAACGGCTGGTAGTGGACTACGGAGAGCTGAACAAGAAAACGCTGAATCACTCAGGGTCCATTCCTAACATGGAGTCTACCCTTGAGAAGATAGCCTCCTGTCGCTACAAGACCAAGATGGACAAGAGGAGCGGATTCTGGCAAGTGGACCTGACGCCCAACGCTCAGGAGCTATTGGCCTTCATCACCCCTCAGGGGAGGGTGTTCAAGTGGAAGGTCATGCCATTTGGCGTGGCCAACGCACCCGCTCTATTCCAAGAGCTGATGAACAAGATCTTGTCCATCCTACGAAGGAGACCTAAGGAACTAGGAAGAAGGAGACCCAAGGAACTCATATCCCGTGGACCCCAGATGGAAGCACACATTGACGATGTATGCCTGGGGACCAATACCCAGGAGGATCACCTAATCCTCTTGGGTGAGTTCTTTGCAGTCTGCCAAGAGAACCACACACGACTCAAGGTAGAGAAGTGTGAGTTCATGCAGGAGACCATGCAGTACCTGGGGTTTGATGTTGGCTATGGGTGGTGGAACCCAGCGGCCTCTAAGGCCAAACCCCTGATGGACGCTAAGGTACGACACAAAGACCCCAAGAAAGGACTTCATGATGTACGCAGTTTCATTGGGGCGTGCAACTTCTATCGCCGCCATATCAAAAGCTTCACCTACACCAGCGCCATTCTTACAGACTTGATCAAGAAGAGTACTACGTGGCGCTGGGGCCCACAAGAGCAACAAGCGTTTGACGAGCTCAAGGACAAGGTGGCCAACGCTAAGTGCTTGGGAGTGCCTAGGGCACAAGGGGAGATTATCCTGGTGACTGACGCCAGCAATGTGGGCGGTGGTGGAACGTTGTTCCAATGGCAAGCACTAGAGAAGGAGGAGTTCGACTCGGCCATTTCCCAATGGGGGACGGAAGGTCTCAACAGAGACGGGACTCTCAAGCACAGCTACCCTGACAACAAGTGGGTCCTAGTACCTCTGGGCCACTGGAACTGGAAATGGAACCAGGCCAGGGGGAACTACTCCACCTATGAGCAGGAATTGCTCGCGGGTATGCTAGTGCTATCCTCACAGGCACGACTGTTGGGGAGTAACCCTGTGGTCTGGCTGTGCGACCAAGAACCGGTTTGCACTTTCCAGAAGGGCCCCCCACCTGAGAAGGCCAAGCTACGGCGCTGGTGGACCTACCTCAGTCAACTACGGCTGACGGTACACCATATGCAGGGAGTGAAGAACGAGTGTGCAGACTACATCAGCCGCAACAACTTCGACGCCCTGATTGGTGCCCGGTCTGAAGCGCTGGCTAAGGAGGCGTTCAGCCGTATGGACGTCCACTTGGACCTCAACATGACTATGATACGCCCCCTGGATGGACTCCAACAATCGGAGTACCTGAAGGAGTTTCGGGATATCTACAAGCGCCTGGAGAAATGCCTTGAACCCCTCCTGGCCAACCAAGATCAGTGGAAGAGGGACAAGAGCTACCTCTGGTACAAGGACCGCATCGTGGTGCCCAGTGACAGAGTCCCAGTGCTGCTGAAGTGGACCCATGAGTCCAGCGGTCATGTGGGTGCTGACCGTACCCTGAGGTTATTCAAGCAGTGGTTCCACACTACGTGGACTGACGACCAACTGCGGAAAACCCTCCTGCCTATCGTGGACAAGTGCCCGTGCAGGTCCTGCAAACCAGGGGATATTAGGGACCGAGGTCTCTACTCGACCCTGCCCATCCCTCACTGTGCTAACAGTGTTCTATACGTGGACTACACGGAGATGCCGAAGTTCGGGGGCTATGACTTCGCCCTCGTGGTAACCTGTGGGTTGACCAGGTTTACCAGGGTGTTCCCATGTACCAAGCACATTACCGGAGAGGAGACTATCAAGATACTCCTGGAGGAGTGGTTTTGTGTCTATGGGGCGCCTAAGGAGATCAACTCCGATGAGGACGTACGAGTACGCTCAGATACCGGCTTGTACAAGAGGGTCCTGAGATCCCTCAATGTCCAGGTGTCTACGGGGATCCCCTACTCGCACACGAGCAACCCCCTATGTGAGCGACAGATTCGTGTCCTCAAGGAGAATGTCAGGATATGGTGCAAAACTGAACGCACCAGAGACTGGGTGAGACTACTCCCCGTCATATCCTTGATGATGAACTCCCAAGAGAGTTCAGCTACTGGCTACTCGCCCCATGAGCTATTTCTAGGGCGCCCGGCGTGGTTCCTACATGCCCCCTATCCTGAGGACACCCATTCTTCAGTGGGTGAATGGGTCCAAGAACAACAAGCGAAGGTGGACAAGGCCAAGGCTATGCTCCAGAGAGTGAGGGAGCGCCAGTGAAACAAGAAGAACAAGCACCGAGTACCGGCCACCTACCAAGAGGGGGACTGGGTGCTGGTGCACCACAGCCGGCTACCCGCCTGGCCACGCTCTACCAGCGATGACCCTTACTTCGGGCCCTACAAGATTCTATCTGTGGATGGACACCGTATCACCGTGCGGTGTTCTCCCCGTCTAGGGGGGACCCTGGTGTGCGCTGCACAACATCTGAAGCGCTATTATGACCCTGAAGACCTCTGTGGGGAAGAGTGGGAGCCGAACGACGAAGGAATCGCCGCCCTAGACCTACAAGGGGCTGCCAGCCCTATGGAAGTTGAAGGAGAACTCCCCGACATGAACGCCGAGGAGATGGCTAAGGAGGGCTTCTACCTGGTGAAGTCTGTCCTACGCCACCGCTATCGCCAGGGTTGGCGCTTCCTCACCCTCTGGGAAGGGTTTGGAGTCGAAGAGGCCACCTGGGAGCCTTTCTCTGCGTTTGTACTACCTGAGGGACGCCTAAACTCAGTTCTGGTTGACTACTTGTCCCAGAACAACCTTGGTGAGTTGCTGAGGCTCGCTGAGACGCTTGCCTCCAAGACTAAAGCTAAGGACTGAACCTTACCCTTACCTGCCTAAGCGTATGTGTGAGTGTGCTATTCCTAAGGTCCTGAGAGCAAGCCGCAGAAGTGGTGTCCTAATTATACCCAAGTCTGCCCGCTTGCTAAACCCGGAGGGTTGTCTTATTGATGCCACGGGGTACGCCCCGGGTCTCCCCTCCCCTAAGCGCCCAATTTCTGTGATGGCGCAAAACCTTGGGGGAATACCCAGCGTACTAATCCAGGTATTGTTTTCCCTACCTATCTGTCTACTACAGGGAGGGGTGGCCAAAAGCTATGAAGGCATGAAAACGCCTATTTGCTAAGCGGCCAAAACGCTGACCTAACCACTGCCACAGCCCACCAACCCTGCTAAAATTGCAGGAAACAGGTGGGACTGTGACACACGCACTACAGGTCCTACACACCCTACAGTGGCACCATCCTGGTGGGCGAGCGCTACTGCAATTGGCTCAAGCCCCCACACAGGACTACCACTCCTACACGCACGCACTACTGGGTGGTGTTGAGGTTGAAGTCAAGAGCCCTAGCGGCTCACCTGTGAGAATACAAGAAAACACAGAGCTACTAAGCGTCTGTGGCCTAACAGGGACGTCACAACACGTTTCCCTGATAGGGCTTGGAGGGGAGAGGTGTACAGCCGGCGTGCACAGCGTGGATGTCGATGGAGTCGAACTGCCCTCGCCACTCCGGGCTGAGGCGCAGTTAATTGATTGTGGGATCAGCGCCCTTGTTTAGCAGGGCAAGAAAAAAAAACGAACGCCGCTGCACCAGTCACCCTACCTGCCCACCTGTAAAGCAAAGGCCAATGAAGAGGAGCTTCCAGCGGAGGAACCAAGCCACACTCCACGTATTATACGCTTCTCAGTGTGACCTATAATACGCTGTCTGGAAACCCCTCTATCAAGCAAGCAAGCGTTAAGAGACTCCTCTGGTTCTCTTATAGAACGTGCAGAGGAGCCCCTGGGTAACCTAAACAAGGGTTTTACCGTGCGCATTTCGCGTGGCCTACCCTTTAATGCGTGTGTGAATGCACGAGCATGCACGAGGTTTCGAGGTTACCTGTGTTAATCACTGTTTTTCCTACAAATCTTATCCACAATCACGAACTCCACCAGGGGGTGGCCCCACCTGGGCTTACCTACCTTACTCACCGCTGGAGAGTGAAGCAAGGTGAGGGGAACGCGTGACACAAGCGAACAACGTTGCTATGCACTTGTGTGTATGTCTAATCACCCTGATCTTACCTCTAATCATCTGCAATCTTTCTAATCTATCCCTCTATCGTGTTCTATCGTGCAACCAGGCTTGAAGACGACGACACAAGGCGAGCACTGTGCTCCATGCAAGCAGAACGAGCACACCTGCAGTTTATACCTGATTCATTGAAGTCATATTCTTATTTTTCGAATTCTTGAATTTCTGTTTGATTCTGACAATGTGGGTGGAATCTTTAATTACGTCTATTTATGTTTGTCTCGTCATTTTCCTGTTTACGTGAGACATACGTTTATAATCTCTTTATTTCTTGATTTTCCGGCGCTTCGCTAGGAGCCGCTCCTGCGCGCCGCCTTTTTCTGCGTAAGAATTTCTTGATTTAAAAAATCAAGAGATGACTATAAATTTTATAAAAATGTGCATCTGATGCACAATTGGATTCTGCCCAGGTGTGTGCCTTCAGAAAAATTCTACGCCGTCATTTGACGGATTTAGGTGTTGTCGCTTCGCGCTTGCGTGGACTCGTCCCTCATACTCCCATTCCTCTGTTGTACAGACCTCCTTGCAAAGTCTCGTTGAGTAGGCCGCTGTTCTGGCCGAAAAGCAGCAGCAGGAGACTGAACCAGAATCAAGACCCCTCCAAAGGGCAATTCTAATTAAATCAGCGCACCCTCGCCCCAGTACCAGGACAGGTGTCTTCAACAGGTTCAATGAGACTTGGGTTGAGCGTCCTATGTGAGTCTGGCGTTGGGTTGTGTTATGCTGCAGCTTGGAGGGAGGGATGCACATGCATATTGTCTTGGCATGCCCTATTCTAACCCCACCAAGCAACAGGAACCCCGGCAGCGCCAAGAGCGCTGAGTTTTCTGTTGGAGATTGTCATCAATGCAGCAAGAGTCGCTGGCCATGGTAAAGCTCTCTTTTCCAGTGTTAGGGAAGCTATAGGTATTTTAAAGTAGGTGTGACACCAAGGAAAGGCCAAGAAAAAATCCCTTTTTCCTGAGAATGCGACAGTGGTGGCCACCACAGCACAAGGGGGGAGTAAGAAGAAGTGCTTTTCCAATGCTTTAGGGTATACTTTAGTTGTATTAGAGGTGCTCTAAGCACTCATGCATTTTTATCTTAGTATTGGCCCAACCAAAATGGGTGATAACACATTTTGACCTATGGAACCAAACACTAAATCAGGATGTGGTGTGGACCCCTTTATCCCCAAGCTATAGGCACTAAAACATCTTTTCCTGGGTTGCTGAGGCACTGATATACTGAGGGCAGAGCCTATGAATTTATCTATGTTTTCTCATGAATTCTTAGCTATCCTACTGGTATGCACCCTAGGGGGCTGGGGCACCTCTTTTTGAGAGGTCCTGGGTTCAATACCCAGTCACCCTAGCTAAGTAGGAATATCCCATGTGACATGGCAGTGACCTCAGCGCCACAAGCCATGCCACCTCAGCACCTATGGGACCCAAAAACAAAGAGTGCACATCTCGAGATGGCACTGTGGATGAGTGTGAGCCCTTGGGGCAGTTTTTCAATCAGTTTTTCTCAAACATGTAAAATATTTCATCCTGAGTTGCATTGTATGCTAATTGCTGTGGTCTATTGTTGATAGTTGTCTTTATCTAACTCTTTGTGACTGCAGCCCTTCATGCTTTGATCCTGTTTATCTTCTACTTGCTTATCTCTGGCTTGGGTTATCCTGGATTGGTTGTATTTCAACAAATAAAACATTTTCCTCATCAAAAACAAGCAGCAGGAAACCCTACACCAGCAGCAAGCAGCAGGAGAGGCACAACAAACACACAGTGTTGAAATCACTATAAAACTTTCTCTTGCTTGGGTGCTCTTTACGATCCCAAAACTGGGCTGCAAAGGCAGTGGCCTCTGCAGTGGACAGAATCTGGTGTTCCTTGTGGGAGCAGGCAGGTTGCGGTGTCCCGCCTGTACGGGGTTTCTTGGCCTGCTTGGCAGGACGCCGAGTCACACACACCCACTCTGCACCCCCAGAACGCGCCCTTTTGCGCACCAAAGGTTTCTGGGGTGCATCGGGCGAAGCAACAGCACGCTGCGTGAATTTGTATGCGGACATGGTACCTGCCTGTTGACAAATAGAGGCAGAAAACAACACAGGCACCGTCCAAAATGGACAAAAATCTCCAACATGTCGTCAGTACAGCATGCAAACCTGGGTGTTCCAAATAGCCCCTTTCAGTGGCTTTCCGAATATACCCCACATACCCCCCCCTTTGGGACACTCAGCAGGCACAAATGAGGCAACAACGGCACCAACCCCTGAAAACGCTCCGTGTTGGCAGGAAATTACGCGTCCCAGAGAGATGTACGGAGAGATTTCTCCTAATTCTTGGAATCTTTCAAACCCTAGTTTGTCATTGTCTCGACTTGTTCCTGAGGGAGGTGATGGCAGTGTGATACTTTGTAGGTGACAGCTGGAAAGCAGGTGGAATACTTCACCAAACACTGCAGGGAAACTACATTTCCCTGATTTCCATCCGTTGGGGTTTCTCTTTGCAGTGGGCTCGGCATCACAGTATGTTCAACAATTCTGTACACAAAGAATCACTATGACAAATCTCAGCAACCTGAGGGTGGGACCGGAATATGCTTCAACTGCTTCGAAAAACATGACTCCATACTATCGAAACATTCCCACTGAAAAAAGAAACGGGTTGATGCACCACTTTGTATACAGATACAATTCTAATTGCCTATGTTCATATCAACTTGCATTTAACACTGGTTAGAACGTGAAAATTAGTCGGGGATGCACGCCATGCAATCCTTTGTGCACCACACCTTCCTGATACCAGGTGGCAGCAAAAAACCACCAGTGAAAATCAAACACACCAACCCAGCTCCACAAGACAAAACATGCGAGAACAGGGCAGCAACAGCAACAGGCTCATCTCCACCCATTCCATTCCCAGCTGCCCCAAACATGCAAAAAAACTGCACAATCAATTCTTTTCAACTCGTCAACATCCTGAGACGCAGCAAAGTAGCTTAGCCTCTGGGATAGTCAAGGGGCATGAGATGAGTCTAGTGTGTAGGGCTGCTTTCCAGCGTATAGCTCTAAAATGCCACCAATGGCACACGGAGGTTGTGCAGTTGCAGAGCCCACGCTTGGGCATGTGAGGGAGGCAAGTGTGTGCAAAACAATTGGATGTCTGCGTCGTTAGCATACAGCGCATCCATTGTTGCGCAGGTACGGCTGGTGGGGAAAGGGGGCATGGGAGGGTTTGGTTTGGTTTGGGTCAAGGCCTGTGCCGGACGCCCTGGCCCACGGTCAGCACTCGCCTTTGTGCCGACACGACTGGGCTAGGCAAATCGCGGTTGTCCGGTCCCAAGGCCTGCCGGACTGTTGACCGCCCCCGTACCCCGTGGTGGCACACACGGGAGGGAGATGCCGCCGTGCCTGTGTGTGTGGCGCGCGCGGGGCAGGTGGGTGGGGCGTGCATGCTGGTGGCGTGCATGCTGGTGGCTGCGCCGCGCCTGGCCCTACCCCCTTGCGCCTGCGTGTGGGGGGGGGGGGGGGGACGCGTGTGGGGGGTTGTGTGATGCCTGGTGCTCCAGGCCCCGGCAGGGAGGCCATGGGAGCCTGACGCTGAGCCCGCCGGGGGAGTGTTCGGTCTGGACACGCCGCCTCCCGGTCATTGACATGCTGCCAGCGGCCCCACGACTGCATGAGGCACGGGGGCGCGCTCCCTGGGCGCACGACTGGGGGGGTCCACACCTGCTAACTGCCCTAGGCACTGGTGGTGTTGTCGTGGACTGGACCCTCCGCCCACGGCGTTGAGGGACGGCAGGGGGAGGGGCTCCAGGGCGCGCCGAGCGCTGCCCTGCCCTGGAGCCTGCCCGGGCTCGGGGCCTGGGTGGCGGTGCTACTGCCCGCGTAAACGGGGGGGCCCAGAGGGCACACCACCCGAGTGACCGCTCCGTAAGGAAGGGGGGGGGGGGGCAGGGGTCGGCAGGTGGCTGTCTGGCCTCCAGGGGTCGCCCACAACTGAACTGGAGTGCACGGGGCTGTGCTGGCCTGGGCGTCTGTGATGAAGTTGGAGGGGCACACGCACACCTGGAGGTTCCCTGGGCAGGCCGCTCAAGGGATACCCACAGCGGTCAAGCTGTGAGCCGTGCACAGCCTCCACTTTTTGGGCCCTGAGGGCGCCGACTCCGTGCACCCCTCCCGTCGGGGGCGCAGGCGGGGGGGGGGGGGGTAGTGGTGGATGGGTCTACCTGCTCACTTGTTTGGGAGAGGAGGACCACCTGCTGGGTTACCATGCGGGTCCCAGATCCCAACATACTCGTCGTTCGGCGTCTGCTCCCTGTCCATGTGGGGAGGGACCTTGATCCCCATGTGACGGCCTGCAGTGAGTGCGAGGGTGCGAGGGCATGCGGGGGGGGGGGGGGTGTGCTGGGCCCGCTTTCGGTCCGGCCCCATTTCTGTTGGGGGGGGTAGGGGCAGCAAAAGGTCTGCTCCCCTGTTTCCTGGTCCCCAAGGGGAACCAGCCCACGGCCTGCACCCTCGCTTTGTGGTGGCTGAAATTTGGGCCGACAGAGGGGGCATGGGAGGGGAAGGGCACAGTTTCAACCTGCCACCTCTGACGTCAAGGCCTAGAACAATTGAAACCAGCAACAGAATCCTTTTGCTCCAGAGGCGGAGCCAAACACAACGTTCACATGCATGCATGATGCACTTCAACGTGCGTCATTCGCTAAGGGCATCTGCATCAGTACGTGGGGCTATACGAGCCCCGGAGCAGGCACGACCGCTAGGGCCGGCCATCTTGGAGACCCCCTGCAAGCCACGCCGCGTATGGCTGGATATAACGGCTAGTTAACGTATCAAATCCTGGGGGTGGCATTCTGGCTGTTAACCTTGTGGCGGGACAGCCAGGGCTAAGTGTCCCAAGTGGGTGGATGGAGACTTAGCTCCAAGCGGAAGAGACTATGACGAGAGAGACGCCACTCAGGGTGGTCGAGCGGTCGCAATGATGGACCACATGAAATAACATAGCATTCAGCACAAACAATAAGTGCACACACGCAAAGCATGGACATGCTGATACATCACAACCCCCGAAGCAACATGTGGAAGCAGACGGCGAAGAAATCATTGGTGCTGCCATTGAGGGCTAACCATCAAATGAACCCAATTTTGTTTCCCCATGTGCACAGGTGGCGTGAGGTGGCATGTTTCCCCATGTGCAGTGTGGACGACTGATCCACATCAGTCACCGCGGCAGACTGTGGCACTTCCCGGCATTCCCAAAAAGATTCAGGTGGTCCATTTCACTGGCTTTCATACCTGAACCCATTTTGTATCCGGTGTACACACAGTCCAAGAGCAGTTCATGGGCCCTTGGGACACAGACAGCGGCCCGGGAGACTAGTGCCCCAAGCTACGACTCCACGACTGCTTGTGTTGCTCGTATGGGCAACTCAGGTGGCCAAGTGGGTGATAATTGACACAAGATTCTCGGCGGCCCAGGCCAGAGGTTGCCAGACAGAAAGCTGCACTGTCTCTTAACTGCCATCCTGCGGCTGATCCAATGGATCAAATTATACGCAGAGGCGGTCAGAAGCAGCGGAAGAGTCGAGGGTGCATACCTATACCTACTCATTAAGGGGGAGGAAATCGCTGTGACAGCCATAATCCAGTGTGCCAGAGCTGGCTGCTGTGCTGGGAGGATATGATCTGCACCGATGACGCTTGAAGGGCAGCTCCTTAGGGGACAGGCCCAAACGTCTGCACTCCTCGAGATAGGGAGGAGAGCCCGTGTGAGAAGCATTGCTTGAGTGAACATCTGATACATTGGAGGCTGTGGCCCGTTGCTCTGCACTTGAATCAGTGGATCACGCTCTGTCATGTTGTAGATCCTGTTCATCAAACCATAATATCCTTGACCAGTGCTGGCCTATGATCAGAAGATTCACCAAACGGTACTCTTCCACGATGCTGCCAGTGGACATGTCATTTTCCACTTCCTTCATCAGAATGCTCTGGGCGGCCCACGCAGCACACTGGTCTTTACAGAGTGTAGTGCAGCAGCACAAAGGGGCACCCACATTTGATATTTTTCTCAAAATATGTATCTCGATGGTTGAGGCTCTAGCCATCTGGACAGGTCCATCTCCTTTGGCGGACGTATCAACTCCTGGGGGTGGCATTCTGGCTATTAACCTTGTGGCGGGACAGCAAGGGCTGAGTGTCCCAAGTGGGTGGATGGAGACTTAGCTCCAAGCGGAAGAGAGGGAGGGCGGGAAGAAAATTGCTCTGCGGGGGGGGGGGGGGGTGACACAGAGGCCCGTTTTCCCAACCGCCCCCCCTCCTTGGCCGCCGTGACAGCCATAATCCAGTGTGCCAGAGCTGGCTGCTGTGCTGGGAGGTTTCGGTACGCAATTAAACGCCTACTGTAGCTTGGACAAGGGGGGGGGGGGGCATCATAGTTGCCCGAACTGATCTGCTTCCGTCCAGTACGGACCTCAAAGTGAACAGTGAACGCAAAAAAAAAATGCAAGCCCGTCTCCAACCTTGCGCTTCATCTTCAACAGTTGCACATGCTTCCCCTTTGGCTTCGGGGCAGGCTTGGCTGCAGATGGTGCATGTTCACCAATGGATCAGATGTACGTGACATCCAAGCCAGCGATAGCAAGAGGAACCATCACAAACATGACCCAGCCCCTCTTTCCATCTACAATCAGCACACAATCACCGAGTGTTGGATTTCTGACCATGAAACCATGGTCAGGAAAAACCATCAAAACAACGGTCACACGGGGTCTTCGTGCTTGGACGCTGGGGGGGGGGGGGGGGTACTGCCATCTGGCAAGATCAAAGTAGTTAGGAGGAGAGTCTCAGAAAGCGGAGACAAAATGGTTGGGTCTCCGCCTCTCAGCCAGTCTCCAATTATTGATTCTGGAGTATTTTGTTGGAATTGGTTGATTCTTCCTGCGCATTCTTCCAATGGCCGAAGACCCCCAGCCACACAGGTAACAAGGTGGCTAATCCGTTGGCTAATGCAGGGAGACTTTCCTCTCTTTATGGTGCAGCTGAACAAGAGCAACAGGTGATTGGGGTAGCTCTGCATACCCCCGCTCTTCCGCGGAGACCTTGCTCCGTCCCAAGACAGGGCACAGGGACTATCAGCGCAGGGACGTGTGCTGAATGCGGCCCCGTGCACGCCGTTTGATACACCAGCCCGCAGTCGTTTTCCTTCCGGCAGGGCAGGTATGCCGGTGGATGACACACGCTCGGCATTTGTGCAAATCCTGTCGCAACGCCATTGCCATGCCTTGCAAACGTGGTCCCGGTGGTCATATCTGCAGTGCAAGTGAAACCGCTGCTTCCCAGTGGGAGATCAACACGCTGGGGCTCAAGGTCTGCACTTAAATATGTTGAGAGCTTGACGTGACTCAACGCCTGCTGGATGATGAGACCGTGGCGTTTGTAGTACAAAATGAATGGGGGGGCGTCAAGGGTGTTCTCGATGAGTGCAGGGCAGTGGTACGTCGGATATGCCCCCTTTTGAAAAAGAGGAGCTGTGCCACGGGGGTAGGCCAATGCGCGGGCGGCCCCTTGGCTTGTCAGGCCGTTCGAGGTCCTCACCTGACCTTTGGTTTTGGGGGGGGGGGGGGGGTGGGCGGGACTTCGTGGGGGCGGCGGCAGGGCCCGCACCGCCCATTCCCCCGGGTCTTCTGTGGGGCTGCGCTGCCTCGGGCGCCTCACTTCACAAACGCGATGGGGCCTTCCTCGGCCCATTGCCTCATGAACAGGGCCGGACCATCGTCGGGGTTTTGCCTCAGGACCACCTTCAGAAGCCGCTGCGCTTCGGCGAACCGCTCGGCCGTGAAGGCCGCCGCCGCCTCCTGAGGAGCGGCGTGGGGGGCGGCGGTCGGGGCCCCGCAGAACGCGACACGGCGCACGACGCCGGAACGGCGGCACGCGGACCAAACCGGCGAAGGCAGCCCCCGGCAGTGCAAAGGGAGCACCCGCCGTCGGTGGCTGGGCAAGGGCCCAGGCCACGGCTGCTGAGGGGCTTTGGTGGTGGTGGGGGGGGGGGGGGGGGCAGGGAAGTGGGGCTGCCTTTTTGGACCAGCACATCCCTGGGCCTAGCGCACGGCTTTGGGCAAGACACGCACCTGCCCCAAAGCGCCTGCTGTGGCTCCGGACGTGCTCTGGTTGTGTCAACGGAGCCCCCGGATGACTTGTCCTGTTTGACTACTCCGGGGGTCGGCCGTCCCGGAGACGGGGCTGTTGCCCGTGCCGTTGACCAGGGAGGGCGGGGGGGGGGGGGGGGGTCACATACCCAAACTGAGGAGACCCCCCCCCCACCCCCTGCAGAAGCCACTCCCCCTGTGGGGCCGGCATCGCACCACTCATCCCCAAACCCCGGGTCAGTGGCCGGCAGGCGCAGGGCACCAGACAAGACCAGAGGTCATGGGGGACATTGGGGGGCCGGGGGGGGGGGGGGACGGCCTACAAGACCCCCATTGGTCTGGGGATGTTTGCCCGGGCCTTCTCAACACGACCGGCAGTCTGCTCTGCAGCGGCCCCAAAGGCCCCAAAGGCGCCGAAAGCTTTTTCTTATTGAAAATGGTCCGCGAAACACCCTAAATAGTAGGGCCGACGGCGCTGGAGAGAAAATCTTTCAGGCGACTTGGAAGGGGGGGGGGGTATGAAGGGGGGGGGGGGGGGCGGCGGGCTGGACCTTCGGGGGCGGGGGGCTCCTCCTTAAAATAAAAACATTCTAATGCGTCCCTGCCTCTGTGTCCCCGACTCAACCGTCCCTCTGTGACAGGCCCGGCAGGAGCTTGGGAGGGGGATGCCCCAACAAAAAAGGTTCCCATGATGCAGCAGGATAAACACGTGGGCGGCACCAAAAAAAGGAAACCCAAGAATGGCCTGCCCTCCAAAGCACTGACATGCACCAGCCCCTCTTTCGTTGTATTCCCAAGGCCCATGGCCTCACATGCGTGTGGCGCTACAGTCTGCACGACAACAATGGCATGCGCGACAAAAAGGGGCAAACACCCGGGGCAAATGTGCAGGGGAACCGGGTCCAGGGCTGAAGAAGCACTGTGGGCAGTGTGAAGCCGCATGCCCAGTGGTATCGTTCGGGTGACACGGATGGCAGAGTCCCACTGATTCCTCCGCGGAGTTTCCCCAGAGGGCGTCGGGCCGCCTACAGGGGCGGGGGAGGGGTCCAGAGCGTGCGAAATGTGGAATGGCAAGATTTGGTGCCGTGAAAATTTGGCACAAATTCCTAAATCTCACTGCAACATTTGGTAAAAGATTCCCCAATTGTGGCATGAGAACAAGCGTACAGCGCAAATGTCGGTTGCTTGCTGGTGCTTGCTAGAGACTTCTAGATGGTTGCTGTTCGTTCCTGATGGCATCTGGATACTTGCACTTCTTACCTCGAGGCTTCTGGATGCATGTTGTTACTTCTTGGAGGGTTCTGTGGATACAAACGGCTGAAACCGACACCTAAAAGAAAGACCTCGGACCTCAAAATACCATGGCAAAAATTTTTTACACTTTTGTTGTGCCAGATTTCGCCATTCCAAATTTCGCTTTTCCCGAATCCCCCGCCCCTGTAGTCTCCAGGGGGAAAGTCGCCATGCAACCCATGCTTGGCAGGACACACAGTTGTCGATTCACCCGCTCAGAGCCGGAGTGTTTGCGGCGGGCAAGACTGACCATCCTTTACAACGAAATGATGCATCCGATGGACCAATGTACCAACGCTTGGCTGAGACTGTGAACCATGCTTGTGCACCGAATGAGGCAGCTTTGTGCTCCCCCCCCCCCAGTCCAGCCAGCCCCAAGGCCTCTTCCTCACGCACTCCGTCCTTGAACCACCGACCATGCCAGGATGCTGTTTGAGTAGAATCGAGATGAAAACTCGGACCGCCCAGTGGCCAACTCAGTATTTGGGCGCATAACTGGACGGCACTTGAACGGGAACTAACGGTTGTTGGAGGGTAAGCGACGGTGGTTGGTGCAGACTTGCCACTAGCGTCCACCAGCCGAGACATGATCGGACGGAGCATCATCCTACTCAGCCACACGCCGGACGCAGCACTTTCCTACTGAATTCTGGTGGTGCAGGGGGCGGGTATTACTGAGTGGCCTTTGATATGGGGCCACTTCCTACTGAGAACCAGTTTTCCTGCCAGACGCCAGTGGCATGTCAGGGTTGGAGGGTGTCCAACGACAGTCGGGGGGGAGGTTTGGCAACCGACGGCGGTAGGAGGTCCATGTTTATATCTGTCCAAAAAAAAAGCTTCCCCACTAAACAACGCCCTGGGCCATGCGACCGAGCGCAGGCAGTTTGGCTGACTCGTCCCCTGAGCCGTGCATCTTTGTTGTGCCTTCAGCGTGCGTGTCGTGCCCTGTTGTGTACAGTCCGAGGGCACGGGGCAACCGTCCCCCTAACAGGGCTTGGGGCCCAGGAAGGGGACGGGGGTCCGAATGGTGCTGCACCCCCGGGGGAGGCCTGTGCTGGTGCACCTGCGCACGAGAGGTCGGCACCAAAGCACATGAAGGAATGGCTCGTCAGTGGCCATGCAGACCTTTCTGGGGGTGCCTTGTCCACGTGCGTGCGCTAAGCCCAGGGATGTGCTGGTCGAAAAAGGGGGGGGTGCCCCCCTTTTTGACCCCTCTTGCCCTCCTGCCCTCCTGCCCTCCTGCCCTCCTGCCCTCCTGCCCTCCTGCCCTCCTGCCCTGCTGCCCTCCTACCCTCCTGCCCTCCTGCCCTCCTGCCCTCCTGCCCTCCTGCCCTCCTGCCCTCCTGCCCTCCTGCCCTCCTGCCCCCCTGCCCCCCTGCCCCCCTGCCCTCCTGCCCTCCTGCCCTCCTGCCCTCCTGCCCTCCTGCCCTCCTGCCCTCCTGCCCTCCTGCCCCCCTGCCCCCCTGCCCTCCTGCCCTCCTGCCCTCCTGCCCTCCTGCCCTCCTGCCCTCCTGCCCCCCTGCCCCCCTGCCCTCCTGCCCTCCTGCCCTCCTCCTGCCCTCCTGCCCTCCTCCTGCCCTCCTCCTGCCCTCCTGCCCTCCTGCCCTCCTGCCCTCCTGCCCTCCTGCCCCCCTGCCCCCCTGCCCCCCTGCCCTCCTGCCCTCCTGCCCTCCTGCCCTCCTGCCCTCCTGCCCCCCTGCCCCCCTGCCCTCCTGCCCTCCTGCCCTCCTGCCCTCCTCCTGCCCTCCTCCTGCCCTGCTGCCCTCCTGCCCTCCTGCCCTCCTGCCCTCCTGGGTCTGGGTCTGGGTCTGGGTGTCGCCTTTTCCGGGGAGACGCCCCCTCTGCCCCCTTACCCTTGTGTGCACCTGCATGCCTACGTGTTGTGCTGCACCCAGAGCCAGAGCCGGAACCAGGCACCTATCCCTGCTTGGCCCGGCCCCGCCCTGCCTGCTTCTTTGCTCCTGCTGACTTGAATCGTCTGCCCTACGCCTTTTTGTGATAGTTGTGCTTTGGTGATTCATGTTTTTTTTTTTTTTTTTTGAGACTGGCTGGGGTTGTGTTCTGTTGATACAACCCCGCTCTCTCCCTGCCATGATACCGAAGAACCCGTGATATGGCTCGCTTGCTGCCGGCGTATGCTCTCCCGCTGCTACACCATGCATACGCACACCATGCACTTTCCTCCCTTCAGCCCGAGACACGGCCCCTCGTGAAGTGCTGCACGTCCACTGTTCAACTGTTCATCATCTTCATTGCTGTCCTTGTGCACCTTTCCCTTGGCATGGTGGTACGCCACCTTCGCATTGCAGTGGTTGGGTGTCACTGACTGTAATCAGGACCAGGCGCTGGCGTATACGGGCAGAGAAAACAGAAGCTGCTGCAGGGCTAACGGCCCTCCTCCGCAGCACGACAGCCAAGTGTAGCCGCCCTTAGGGGCACCAAGCAGAAGATATTGAAGAACACATCTGCTTAAGCTATCCCCCACCTACTTCAACTGCCTGAAAAATAAATAGAAAAACACACAGACAGATACTGAAAACTGGTCTGCCTGGCAAGGAGGTAACATCAGGGACGGGCCTGTGCGCGCCCGCCACTGCGCACAGACGCGCCTGGACAGCCGCATGACGGCGCCATACCTGCAGGTGCTTCGCGCCAGCCACCTGCACGTAATCTATGGCCATATAGTATACCTGAAGGAGGATCAGAACAGAAAACCCACAACATCAGGCGGGCTGTGCAGATGCACCAATCAGGCGGCAACAGACGCAACAATTAGGCAGATGCACTGCACTTTGACCGGTGTGAGGCCAGTCCCGCCTATATTCAGCCACAGGCGGGCTGCTATCTCCAACGCTGACGATCCCCTTTACCCCCCGAAACAAAGGCGGTCCTCTGCTGCCACGACCGCCCTGACGGCGCCCTCTGCTGTGTTCTCTGCTCATAGAACTTTTGGCCTGCAGAGATCACACCGCAGCACGCAGGTCCTGCAAGTACGCTCTAACATGCTCGGCTACTATCGTCCCCTGCAGAGCCCTTCCCTTGCGAGCTAGCACCACTACCGACCACCCTGCGTACCACAACTCGCACACCAAGGCCATCCCTCGCCAGCCCTGAACCCACTGTCGTTGTGTCGGTTGGACGGGCCCAGACTGCAACAGCACAACCAACTGGGACCCAGGTGTAGCTACCGGCAGCACCATGGGACGTCGCGGCCACAGGCATACTGCATTGACCAAGTCAGTGCCATGCTGCGGGGGGCTAATCCAGAGGCCCCCGTCATCACTCTCATACGCACAGCTCAACTGCCTGTCGAGGCTCAGCAGCGCATCGAGCAGCTCCTGCGGGACCCACGATGCCTCCGCATGGCCACTTTCTCGACGGAGCCCTGCCATACCCTGGTACCCCATCTGTGATTCGGCTGGCAGACTTACGTAACGGCGCACTGCCTGCGCACACCACGGGACCTTGGCCCACATATGCCTCGCCACCAAGCTCAGCACATCAGCTGCCAGCGCTACCGCGGACGTCTTCACCATGCCGCGCAGAGCACTCATGCACTCCATGCTCGGGACTGATGCATGAAACAGCGGCCACGTCGCAGCACCTCTCGGCGCCTCTATTGTGTCCGCCACCCTGGGCTCTGTCCACACCAGCATCACTCCACCTGGTCCTGTCGTATTTTCCAGCCACAGGCCTCTCCACACTCTGGCTATCACGACAGCGTGTCGCAGGTGTCGGCGCAGGGCCTGCAGCACCGCCCCAAACAGGGTTAAGGTGTTCAGGCGCAGGCGCGGGCAACGCACCGCTTTATGCTGGAGCGGGCAGACCAAAAGAAGCCCACACTGTGGGCATACTTCTTCCTCTGCGCTGTCAAAGTACAGCTCGCACGTCTCCTCGTAGAATGCCGACAGCAAAGCCGCCGCCTGGTCCTGAGGGTGGTAGAGGCATGACTTGCGCCACCACGTGTGTATTCCCGCATGCACTTGGGTCTTCATGATGTGCCGACAGGGCTGCACTGGAACTGTGGTCTTTTGGATCACGTGCGGCATGTGCTTCAGCGCATCCCTGACCGCGCGCTTCACTTTGAGGATGAGGACACCCCGCTTTTTGAGCACCAGCGTGGCGCCGTTGTCCCACACTCGCGGCCACCTCCAAGGGTTACCCAACCGGCGCTGCTGCTCCGCCCTGGATGCATCATCAACAACTCTGTTGAGCCGAGACAGGACCTCCTTCCGAGCTGTGTCATGCTGGGCCCGCACCCAGAATACTTGGCATGGCACTTGGCTCCTGCATTCGACATACGTCGCCACCACCCGGTCGCACAGGTCCCAGGCCCGGAACGACAGCCCCTCGTTGGCCAACTTCTCCACTGCCTGCTTGTTATCGGCGCCGGCGAGCAATTGCTCTACGGCGTGACTAATGTGTCCCAGACGCGCTCGCACAGCATCTATCGCCATGACGACGGCTGTGGCTTCCAACAGCATAGTGCCCGCATACACCACCCGCATCCAAGCCCGGAACAAGGCCAGTATATGGCCCGTCGGTGTGGCAACACACGCTGCTAACCCCCACACCTCTTGATCCTCGCTGCCACTGACGTCTGCCACGATGATGAGCGTGCGCACCCCCAGGATATCGTTGGTCGAGAACGTTGCTTCCCACGCATCCGCGTCCCGCTCGTACCTCAACTCCGGGGACCAGCTGTGCCGCTGACACCACTCGGCGAATAAGACATAGT
The DNA here is from genome assembly GCA_964036045.1 of Eutreptiella sp. 'Long Island Sound 2002'. Classification (NCBI taxonomy): domain Eukaryota; phylum Euglenozoa; class Euglenophyceae; order Eutreptiales; family Eutreptiaceae; genus Eutreptiella; species Eutreptiella sp. 'Long Island Sound 2002'. Next base: position 154,813,027 of record OZ038378.1, read on the forward strand.
CATTGCTCATGGGGGTCTGTTGCTGCAGCCCCTTGCAGTGCTGCACAATCAAGGACTGCGTCGTCTCACGGACATAGCGGTGTCGGGAGTTCGCTGCACGCATCAGCTCCTCAATCCCCAGCTCCCACAGCTTGTGGTAAGGGTCACTCAAGCGTAGACCACGGCCATGTAGCAGAAACTGACGGGGCGTCTTGGGCGGTAGGGACAGCACTTTTCTCAGCACCCTGCACAGGATGCTCGGCACAGAAGCACCTTCCCCGCTTGCCAGCGGCCGCATCAGATCCCGCGGCCAGTGGACCATCCGCTTGTAACACCAGCTCACTAGCAGCACTCCTTCAGCAATGAGCAAGAGTAGGGGCATTGACGGCGTGCGCAGCCGCAGCTTGCGCTGCAGCCCATAGGATTGCCTGCGCAGCGCGACCACATCTGCGGGACTGGTGCTCATGAGGTTTGTGTTGCTGCCCAGGACCTTCACGTAACTGTCTTCCGTGGCTGAGTGGACTACCGTGGGATGCACGTTGACACTGGACCGGACCAGGCGCACCTGCCCCTGCGCTCCAGACAAATGCAGGAGGCCAAATTTGTCGGGATTGACTGCCGCGTTCATGGCCTTGAGAACGGGCATGACCTGCTCCACCACCTGCTGCAGCTCCGCCGGAGAGGAGGCCCACAAGGTAGTGTCGTCCACCGTGGCCTGCGCCTTGATGCCTACTTGCGCTCCCCACAGCAAGGTGAGCAAGACCCCGCGGCATCTCTCGTTTATTCCCCGCCACAACAACAGACTATTCCAAACGTAGAAAAACGGATCCATGCCGCCACCTTGCACCACCCCGCTCACGATTCTGTAAGCCCGGGCCAACCCCAAGGCTGTTTGGATAAATACCTGGAGTCTCCTATACTGTACCATTTGTTGCTCGTAACCCGCACGCAGGTGCGCTGTCCAGTACACTTGCTGACCGAGGAGGATGCGGTCCGTCTGCCCGTAGCCGTTGGACAAGTCCAGAAACAGGAGCAGGATGTCCTGCCCGCTTTGCACCCGCAGCACCACCGTGTTGTACTGGATTCTTCTGAGCTGCACACACGAGAGACCCGGCAGGGCAGCATGCTGAAACAGTCCCAAATCCTCAGGACTGAGGAGTCTCTGCAGGCGCATGAAGAGGAACTTCTGGGCGAGCCTCAGGCATCCGGACGTCACAATGATCGGACGCGAGCACGTGTTTAAGATCAGGCCATGGCACTTGCGGTAAGGTAAGTGCAGCGCCTGGAACACCTCATATGGCAGGTGTCCCATGTCCTGCCTCAGGAACTCCTGGACATTTTGCAGCACCCGAAGACCGCCCCACTGTAGCAGGCCCGTTGCAAGGCCGTCGACAGTAGTTGTCAGGCTGGTTTGTGTCGCTACTGCCGCTGCGACTTCTCCTATGCTGGACTGGTACCTCACCGTGTCCATCACTGCCCCGGCGCTCTTTTCGTGGAGCTGCTGCCTGCTGGCGGTCAGGACGCGATCCCCATGGTCTTGTGACCCAGGCCCACTGGCACCCATCCACGACGGCCACTCCCCCTGATTGATGTTGAGGTTCTTCTTCTGGGCCTCTTGCGCAATTACCCGCAGCATTGCCTCTCCCCTCACAACCTGCTGGAGCGTGTTGTCCCATATGGCCTCGACACTCATGAAGGGCTTGGATTTACGAATCTTGAGAAGCTGGGATGTTCCTGCCTCAAATCCTGCGCGGTTCAATAGCTTGCGGTTGGCCACCTCTTCCATCCACGACCGCTCCGCTACAAGGGCACGTAGGACTTCCTCTTGCGCGTCGTCCAGTAGGCAAACCAGCTTGCAGTCGGTCCACCAACTCGTCGGTGGCATTCCGCCCCTTCCGATTTTGTACTCGCCGCTCATCCACCGCCATGCTGACTTCCCTGTTGAGTTGCAGCCAGCGTGCCACGCTCGAATCTGGGACGGTCAGCAGCTCCATGGCGTCACTGTGCACCTTCTTCTCGTATGCACTCCGGCGCTGATACTTGACGGTGGGACCACGCTCCGCACATTTCCGTCCATCCTCCACGGCGCCCTGTCGTGCCTGCAGCACCACCACCGGGTGGTCGGCTACCGCCGGCAGGTAACAGACCTTGGAGTTTTGCATCGTGGGGTGTACTACCCCCCAGTCCTTGTGTAGACGCGCTTCCGTGCCATTGGCCACCACACAGAGCTGCAGCCGCTGCACCTCGTGCACCGCTGTGCCGCTCTCCTTGAGGTGTCGGTTCCAGTCCGCCAGCATGACCACGAAATCTGCACGTTCCTTCTGTAACGCTTGATGCACTCGTTGCATTACCGCCCTGAACGCACTGCTGTACGCTCTCTGCGGCATATGGCCACCTACCAGGACCGCTTTGCGCTCCCTGGTGCGGGCTGTCACCATCATGGCATGCGGGTCATCCAGCACCTTATGCAACTGGGTTGCCCAGTCATGGTGGACCCATACACATATGCCACCCCCGCGCCTGCAGTGCACTGACGTGCGCCGGCCGTAGTCCTGCATCTCCAGATTCAACTCCTCCTTACCCGCTCCGAGCTCACAAACTATGAGAACCTGAATCCTCAAAAGCGCCGCCATGGACTTGATCCTCTGCCACTTCACCGCTGACATGCCGTAGACGTTGACGAACAGGCACTTGCTGCCCAAACCGTCGTCCCGGCTTCCCGACAGCACCTGCACTACGCTCTGCCACATGGGCTCTGTGTACCGGATCACCGGTGCAGGGATGACACCCGGCTGCCTCACCGACACCCGTATCTCCCCGTTCCACACCTCCGTGAGCACGACCACTGTGTCCGTCCAGAGCGGCACGCGCATACCCGTTTTGCGTACCTGCGCTGCCCACACCGCATACTGATCTTGCTCAGCACCCTGCATCACACTGACCTGGGTGGCGACTCCAGACTTTCGTTGTACTCCTATTTCCCGCCGCCACGTTTGACGGTCGCGCGCCCTGCACGCCAAGACGAAGACCTCACCAAACTCAACTTCCACGGAGTGCAGGACTCCTGGCGGGCTGAGCACCCTACCTAGACTATAGCTGCACAGGCCGTACGACTGCACCCACTGGGGACCGAGCACCACCCGCACATATGTGTCCCCATACTGGTGTACCCCCGGACACCAGCTGTCATCTACGTCCACGTTGGTTGCCACCCACCAGACGGGCACTGATCCTGTCATCGATCTGCCCTTGGTCCCATATGGGGTGTGCTCCCGGTTGACCTGCCACTCTAGGCCAGCATCCCTCACTGCCCGTCGCAGGGCTTCTCCACCTAAGAACTGTGCCACGTCACCAGGTTCACACTGCACTCCCACTTGCAGCGGCCACGGCCCATGCGCCAGCTTGCCACCCTTGGGCTTGGCTCGTTTTGCCTTCACCATCGCTTCGTCCGCATAGGCAAACTCTTCCGCATCCTCCAGTCCATCTGCGTGCAGGATACTCTTCACAGACGCTTGGACATCTACAGGGGCCACCCGGGCCTTCTCTGCATCCCTGCTCAGCACCGTGGTACCTGCAGCTACCCACAGCCCTTGGTACGTGACTGCTTGCATCTGGGCCATCCGTTGTTGTGGGTCTGTCGCGTTGGTTGCGTTGTACACTACCCTTGCCCCTTTACGATCTGCCTGACCATCCCCCCAAAACGAGACATACGGCTGCTGCACACAGTTGGGCGGCAGAATTGAGAACGACACGTCATGAAACAAACCTGCAGGGGGCATATTCCCCAGGTGGACCCGCATTCCTTTGCCTTTGCCCTTGGCTGTCGGGTGCTCGGGCTGGCCGCGAATCGCCTGCGCCAGAGCCTGCATATGCCTGGACCTCGACACGACCACCGAAACTGCTGCTCCGCGGATCTTCAAGCGGCGTTCCTCCTGTCCGTCAGGGAACATGCGCTGCACTGAGGCGGCATCCACACAGAGGTTCAGTCGGTCTTGGGCCTTGCCATCGCACGCCCCAGCCAGCAGGGCGTACATGTTCGCGAGGTTGTTGAAGGTGAACTCAGCATTGATGAACTTGGCGATTGTGGCTGGATCTGCCCCTCTGAGGCATGTCAAGGTGATCACATCAATGCTCTGCGAGGCCGTCGTGACATCCTGGTAGTCTGGGCCTTTCTTTTCGTCTTCCGACCCAGACCAATCATCACCATGCTTCAGGGCTCTGAGCTGCTTTTGGAGCCTGCGCAGCTCCCTCTGGTGCTGGGTATCCTTCTGTTCCGCCTCCGCCGTGCCGTCGCCGTCCTCGTCTACCCTGATTGCCGCCGCCCGGTCTTTGGCTTTCCGGTCTTCGTCTCGCCTGCGCTGATCCTCACGGCGCTGTCGGTCGGCCTCGCGCTTGCGCTCACGCTCTACTTCAGCATCCTTCGCCCTCTCTTGTACGCCCAAGCGCTCCCTCTCGTCGCGCAACCGGATGATCTCCCGAACGATATTTGTGACGCAATCATCAACAATGCCCAACCCATCGGCGGTGTTCTGGTCATCAAGCACTTGCTGCATGGCTTTGGGTACATCGTCCAACTCTCCTTGCATGATGTCCATGACTTTGACAGTGGTGTTGGTGGCACGGATGTAGTCCCAGTGGTCCAGCACTACCCTGTACCATACTTCCATCTCGGATGTGTCCTGCGGGGCGAACTTCAGCATGACCTTGCGGGACTGGGCTTTCTTTTCATCAATGTTCTCATCCTCCGTCAGCGGTTTGGACTTTGGCGGCTGTGCCGCTGCTGGGCGATCAGCGACTTCAAACCCACATTCCGTCATTGCGCGCACAATCTGGGGGCGCCACAACGGTAGGTTCCACTCCGATGCATGGAACTGCTTGTGTACATCGTACCCAGCATATTTTTCAGACAGACGCATCGTACCCGCCACCACCTTGAAGGCTACCTCCAGCTTCTTGATCAAGGGAATGCCCTCCATCGTGGTCAGGTCTGCGTCCTCATCACAGCCGGCCTCTCTCAGAATCCGTCGCTGGTCAGAGCCCGGCAACATGGCAAGAGCTGCCCCATACGACCGCACCGCGCAGAGCTCGTCAGACGCCTGCAGGTTAGCACGCAGCAACTCTGGGACCAGCGTGTCCGTCAGCAGGTGCAGAGCCAGCAATCGAGACGGTGCTCTCCAGGCGTGATCAGCGGCCTTGGACACGATCTCATGGTACTCGATATCCTTTACCGCACCGTCAATGTCCTTCCACTTCAGCAGGGCACTTGCGCCATCACTGCCGCGTGACACAGACACCCAGGACCCCAGCGTGTCCGGGCGGACGGCTCCTTGAAGCGGTGGCATTGCTGTACAAACATACAACAGCACATGCAGCAGCACGTCGACGCATTCCTGCAGTCAAGGCTAACTCTTCCGCATCACGACTCTACTTGGTCCTTTGCACTTCGCGCACCGGTGCCTATGTATGCCGGCTGCACGCTTCATCGAGTCGATGTTACTTCACGCAATGCATGGAGAGAGAGTGAACACTGTCAATCGAGGCAGTTCTTGGACAGGGATTTCTGGATTCCTGGTTGTCTCCATGCCCAGACCCCGTGGGAAATGCCGCAGCGAACTCGCCACTAGCACCTCAACCAACAGGGTGTCCACGCACAGATCACCAAGGGTACTGTGGTACCCCTCGTGTCCTCGCGCAGGGCTATACTATCCTCTGTATCCCGGATACCAGGGGCCTCGCCCCCTCCTGCACCTCCGCAGGGCCCGCAACATGACGCTGTACTTGACTCAGCGTCCGCGCCGGGTCGCACTCCGCACTGTACCCCAGCTCCAAAGGCCCTGCCTCCTCCTGCACCGGTGCAGGGCATGCGTCAGGCTGTGGGGGTATATCGCCACAGGGCCTTGCCCCTCCCGGCTAAAGCCGGGGATGCTCACAGCATATCTGGCTTACATCCGTGTACGCCGGTCCACAGTAGCGGCTGGTGCAGCGCCATCCTGCATGCGCCCTGAGCCAGGCTTCTTGTCCGTGGCATCCTGAGCACACACAGCCAGGTAACCTCACGTTCTCTACCGCCCAGGGCCGCAGAACCCTGGTGCCTTTCCTACGTTCTTGCCGGGTTGCACGTCACCTTTTTTAACTCCAGCTTCAGAGGCTCTGCCCCCTCCTGCACTGGTGCAGGGCATACCACAGTTTATGGTGGTGTATCACCACAGGGCGTTGCCCCTCCCGGCCACGGCCGGGGACTCTCGCTGCACACCAGCCGTGCACGCAACCGCACTGTCACATCCTTGTAAGCGGCAGTCCACAGCTGCGGCAGGCGCACCATCATCCTGCATGCGCCTTCAGCCGGGCTCCTCGTCTATGGCATTCCGGGCACCCCCAGCCGCAGGGCCAGAGACTGCCCTGCCTTGTAAGCGGAGCAGAGCTCTGTTGACAGCATCATCCAAGGGGCTATAACCCGAGGCACATCGCTGCTGCACTCTGTACCCTCTGTCACCGACATGGCAGCACTCGTCGCACAAGCGCCTTGCCGCGGACTGCCATCATGTACAGCAGCTGGGACCCTGTCTCGCGTGCGGTGCTCGCAAGGCCCCACGGCAACGAAGACAGCGACAGTGCTGACCGCTGACCGCCATCATGTACAGCAGCAGAGACGCAAACGGCATTGTCCTGTGTGCAGTGCCAGCATTGCTCCGCTGCGACGAAGACAGCAATAGTGGGCGGCAGCTCCTTGGGGCCACATCTAGAGGCACATCGCTGCTGCACGCCGCAGGCTCTTTCAACGACATGGCAGCCACCGTCGCACTAACGCACCGCACCTGGCCGCCATTATGTACAGCAGCAGAGACCCAAGCTGCATTGTCTTGTGTGCGGCGCTAGCAATGCCCTGCAGCGACGAAGGCAGCGACAGTGGGCGGCAGCCCCCCGGGGCTACATCCAGAGGCGCATCGCAGCTGCACGCCTCAGGCTCCTTCAACGACCTGGTAGCCACCGTCGCACTGACGCACCGCAGCTGACCTCCATCATGTACATCAGCAGAGACCCAAGCTGCATTGTTCTGTGTGCGGTGCCAGCAATGCCCTGCAGCGACGAAGGCAGCGACCGCGGGTGGCATTCTCCAGGGGCTACATCCAGGGGCACACTCCTGCTGCACTCTGCAAGCCCCATCCACGACTTGGCAGCCATCGTCGCACAAGCACGCCGCCGCCGATCGCAGCATGTACCGCTGCGGAGACTCCAGCTGCATTGTCCCGCGTGCGGTGCCTGCAATGCCTCACGGCGACGAAGACAGCGACTGTGGGCGGCACGAGCACGGCATGTGTTGATCCTCAGATGCCCGTCGCCGCTGCTCCTGTCGATGGCCTCGCTGCACCCACGCTCCTTTTCTTGTCTTCATCATGGTCCGCCGTCTACCGCACTCAGCGCCACACGCAACGTCGAAGGTGCGGCAGTGCGGCTGTGCGGAACGGCACTCGTCGTTGACTCTGTTCACCGGCCCATCGCTGAGACACGGCTGCACAGAAGCAACAAACGAGTGCGCATCTTAGATCACAAATGCATGCATTTGGGGTGCGGGTAAGGACGGAGAATCCTGCCCTCCTGCCCTCCTGCCCTCCTGCCCTCCTACCCTCCTACCCTCCTGCCCTCCTGCCCCCCTGCCCCCCTGCCCCCCTGCCCCCCTGCCCCCCTACCCCCCTGCCCCCCTGCCCCCCTGCCCTCCTGCCCTCCTGCCCTCCTGCCCTCCTGCCCTCCTGCCCTCCTGCCCTCCTGCCCTCCTGCCCTCCTGCCCTCCTGCCCCCCTGCCCCCCTGCCCTCCTGCCCTCCTGCCCTCCTGCCCTCCTGCCCTCCTGCCCTCCTGCCCTCCTGCCCTCCTGCCCTCCTGCCCTCCTGCCCTCCTGCCCTCCTGCCCCCCTGCCCCCCTGCACTCCTGCCCTCCTGCCCTCCACCCTCCTCCCTCCTCCTGCCCTCCTCCTGCCCTCCTCCTGCCCTCCTCCTGCCCTCCTGCCCTCCTGCCCTCCTGCCCTCCTGTCCCCCTGCCCCCCTGCCCCCCTGCCCCCCTGCCCCCCTGCCCTCCTGCCCTCCTGCCCTCCTGCCCTCCTGCCCTCCTGCCCTCCTGCCCTCCTGCCCTCCTGCCCCCCTGCCCCCCTGCCCCCTTGCCCTCCTGCCCTCCTGCCCTCCTGCCCTCCTGCCCTCCTGCCCTCCTGCCCTCCTGCCCTCCTGCCCTCCTCCTGCCCTCCTCCCTGCCCTCCTGCCCTCCTGCCCTCCTGCCCTCCTGCCCTCCTGCCCTCCTGCCCTCCTGCCCTCCTGCCCTCCTGCCCTCCTGCCCTCCTGCCCTCCTACCCACCTGCCCCCCTGCCCCCCTGCCCCCCCTGCCCCCCTGCCCCCCTGCCCCCCTGCCCCCCTGCCCTCCTGCCCTCCTGCCCTCCTGCCCTCCTGCCCTCCTGCCCTCCTGCCCTCCTGCCCTCCTGCCCTCCTGCCCTCCTGCCCCCCTGCCCCCCTGCCCTCCTGCCCTCCTGCCCTCCTGCCCTCCTGCCCCCCTGCCCCCCTGCCCTCCTGCCTTCCTGCCCTCCTGCCCTCCTGCCCTCCTGCCCTCCTGCCCTCCTGCCCTCCTGCCCCCCTGCCCTCCTGCCCTCCTGCCCTCCTGCCCTCCTGCCCTCCTGCCCTCGTCCTGCCCTCCTGCCCTCCTGCCCTCCTGCCCTCCTCCTGCCCTCCTCCTGCCCTCCACCTGCCCTCCTCCTGCCCTCCTCCTGCCCTCCTCCTGCCCTCCTCCTGCCCTCCTGCCCTCCTGCCCTCCTGCCCTCCTGCCCTCCTGCCCTCTTGCCCTCCTGCCCTCCTGCCCTCCTGTCCCCCTGCCCCCCTGCCCCCCTGCCCCCCTGCCCCCCTGCCCCCCTGCCCCCCTGCCCTCCTGCCCTCCTGCCCTCCTGCCCTCCTGCCCTCCTGCCCTCCTGCCCTCCTGCCCTCCTGCTCTCCTGCTCTCCTGCCCCCCTGCCCCCCTGCCCCCCTGCCCCCCTGCCCTCCTGCCCTCCTGCCCTCCTGCCCTCCTCCTCCTGCCCTCCTGCCCTCCTGCCCTCCTGCCCTCCTGCCCTCCTGCCCTCCTGCCCTCCTCCTGCCCTCCTGCCCTCCTGCCCTCCTGCCCTCCTCCTGCCCTCCTCCTGCCCTCCGCCTGCCCTGCTCCTGCCCTCCTCCTGCCCTCCTCCTGCCCTCCTCCTGCCCTCCTGCCCTCCTGCCCTCCTGCCCTCCTGCCCTCCTGCCCTCCTGCCCTCCTGTCCCCCTGCCCCCCTGCCCCCCTGCCCCCCTGCCCTCCTGCCCTCCTGCCCTCCTGCCCTCCTGCCCTCCTGCCCTCCTGCCCTCCTGCCCTCCTGCCCTCCTGCTCTCCTGCTCTCCTGCCCCCCTGCCCCCCTGCCCCCCTGCCCCCCTGCCCTCCTGCCCCCCTGCCCCCCTGCCCCCCTGCCCTCCTGCCCTCCTGCCCTCCTGCCCTCCTGCCCTCCTCCTGCCCTCCTCCTGCCCTCCTGCCCTCCTGCCCTCCTGCCCTCCTGCCCTCCTGCCCTCCTGCCCTCCTGCCCTCCTGCCCTCCTGCCCCCCTTGCCCCCCTGCCCCCCTGCCCCCCTTGCCCCCCTGCCCCCCTGCCCTCCTGCCCTCCTGCCCTCCTGCCCTCCTGCCCTCCTGCCCTCCTGCCCTCCTGCCCTCCTGCCCTCCTGCCCTCCTGCCCTCCTACCCTCCTGCCCTCCTGCCCTCCTGGCCCCCTGCCCCCCTGCCCCCCTGCCCCCGTGCCCTCCTGCACTCCTGCCCTCCTGCCCTGCTGCCCTGCTGCCCTCCTGCCCTCCTGCCCTCCTGCCCTCCTGCCCTCCTGGGCTCCTGCCCTCCTGCCCTCCTGCCCTCCTGCCCTCCCGCCCTCCTGCCCTCCCCCTCCTGCCCTCCTGCCCTCCTGCCCCCCTGCCCTTCTGCCCTCCTGCCTCCTGCCCTCCTGCCCTCCTGCCCTCCTGCCCTCCTGCCCTCCTGCCCTCCTCCTGCCCTCCTCCTGCCCTCCTGCCCTCCTGCCCTCCTGCCCTCCTGCCCTCCTGCCCTCCTGCCCTCCTGCCCTCCTGCCCTCCTGCCCTCCTGCCCTCCTGCCCCCCTGCCCTCCTGCCCTCCTGCCCTCCTGCCCTCCCGCCCTCCTGCCCTCCCGGCTCCTGCCCTCCTGCCCCCCTGCCCTTCTGCCCTCCTGCCTCCTGCCCTCCTGCCCTCCTGCCCTCCTGCCCTCCTGCCCTCCTGCCCTCCTCCTGCCCTCCTCCTGCCCTCCTGCCCTCCTGCCCTCCTGCCCTCCTGCCCTCCTGCCCTACTCCTGCCCTCCTGCCCTCCTGCCCTCCTGCCCTCCTGCCCTCCTGCCCTCCTGCCCTCCTGCCCTCCTGCCCTCCTGCCCTCCTGCCCTCCTGCCCTCCTGCCCCCCTGCCCCCCTGCCCTCCTGCCCTCCTGCCCTCCTGCCCTGCTGCCCTCCTGCCCTCCTGCCCTCCTGCCCTCCTGCCCTCCTGCCCTCCCCCGGGTCCCCCGGGCCCCGGCAGTCACACCTCTCGTGGTGCTGTCCACCGCGACTATAGTGGACTACCTGCAACCCCATTGCCACGAACCCCTGACCCTCCTACCTCTTCCTGAAGGACTCATGGTAGGGAGCACCCTTGGGGCCCCGTTGAACACAACAGACTGGCCAGCCGACACGAAGAGAAGTGCTACAACGCGCAGTGCCTGCTGGTGCGCGTACCCCGATGCATGTATGCGCACGTCGCACCCTCTCTCAGGAGCACCAGAAGTGCCGGACACACACGGAAAGCGGGGTACATCCCCCAGAAAGCAACGCCCCCAGGGCCGACACACAGCCACAGAAACAGCAAGGTTTTCTTTTCAAACGGCGGGGCAAGGCGCGGGACAGTGGCCACCCGTGGACCCCGGCGTGCCTTGCGACCCGCAAGGTCACGCAGAGATGAGACCAGAACCCATGCGAAGCTCCCCCCCCGCCCGAAACACGGCCTTTGGCTGCCCCTGGTGGCGCGGGGTGCTGCCACTTGCTGCCCGCTTCGGCCCACCCAGGCGGGACCGAGGGAGCCGTCCGGGACGGCTGGGGACCCACGTTTTCCCGGGCCCCCCTCCGGCTACGCCGGTGCCTCGGGCGGGCCAACCAGCAACCAGCAACCAACCTGCCCTCCTGCCCTCCTGCCCTCCTGCCCTCCTGCCCTCCTGCCCTCCTGCCCTCCTGCCCTCCTGCCCTCCTGCCCTCCTGCCCTCCTGCCCTCCTGCCCTCCTGCCCTCCTGCCCTCCTGCCCTCCTACCCTCCTGCCCCCCTGCCCCCCTGCCCTCCTGCCCTCCTGCCCTCCTGCCCTCCTGCCCTCCTGCCCTCCTGCCCTCCTGCCCTCCTGCCCTCCTGCCCTCCTGCCCCCTGCCCTCCTGCCCTCCTGCCCTCCTGCCCTCCTGCCCTCCTGCCCTCCTGCCCTCTGCCCTCCTGCCCTCCTGCCCTCCTGCCCTCCTGCCCTCCTGCCCTCCTGGCCCCCTGCCCTCCTGCCCTCCTGCCCTCCCCCCTCCCCCCCTCCCCCCCTCCCCCCGGGTCAACCCACCCAAACACCCAAAACCACAAAAGCTTTGCTGGAGCCAAAAGAGAGAGGCCCATTGTAGGTACACAAGCCCCTTTTTTGGCCCTCATACCCCCCCACCCCCCGTCCCGTAGGCCGGACGGTAGACACAGCCCTGGCTCCGTCAGACAGCGGCCGGGGAAGCGCGGGAGGGAGGGGGGCAGGGAGGGGGCTCCCACCCGGTGGCGCTATTTCCGCCCCCGCAGCCGGAGGTTCAGAGTGCCCCAATGCTCCTCAAATAGCCTGCCCCCCTCGCCCCGCCCCCAAACCAAAGCACCTGAAAAACATCGGCGGTGGCGGTCTTCAGCCTCTGCTGCTCCTCGCTCTGCACTTCCAGGACCTCGCACACGTTCACGGGGTGCGGCCGGCCCTTCACGCGCGCCGGCCCAAGGCAGCGGAACGGCACGCCCGACTTCTTCTTGAGGGCAATGCGGGTGCTCTGGCTGCACAAGAAGGGGGTCTGGTACATGTGCGAGAGGCTGGCCAGGCGGCTGGCGACGTTGACGGCGTCCCCCACGGTGGTGGTCTCCATGCGGGACGCGGTGCCGATGGTGCCCAGGACCACATCGGCGGTGTTCATGCCAATGTGCAGCCGCATGGGCTCGGCGTCATCCGTGTCGTCGTGCAGCTGCGGGCGGCGCGGGGGAGGGGCGAGGGAGGGTGGGGCCGGCCTTTGGGGGGCCGCAAAGAAGGGCGACACCGGTCCGCCGGGACGTTGGCGGGGCCCTGGGCCGTCTAAAACGGTGGGCTGCCTCGCATGCCAGGCCACCATATCGCACGGCCGTTGGGTACTCCGGTGTTCACCAACTCTGATTGCTCCCACGATAGGCCCCCCTAATAGGCCCCGTAATAGCCCCCCCCATAGGCCCCCCAATAGGCCCCCCAACAGGCCCCCCAATAGGCCCCCCAATAGGCCCCCCAATAGGCCCCCCAATAGGCCCCCCAATACGCCCCCCAATAGGCCCCCCAATAGGCCCCCCAACAGGCCCCCCAATAGGCCCCCCAATAGGCCCCCCAACAGGCCCCCCAATAGGCCCCCCAATAGGCCCCCGAGTAGGCCCCGTAATAGCCCCCCCCATAGGCCCCCCAATAGGCCCCCCAACAGGCCCCCCAATAGGCCCCCCAATAGGCCCCCGAGTAGGCCCCCCAATAGGCCCCCCCAATAGGCCCCCCAATAGGCCCCCCAATAGGCCCCCCAATAGGCCCCCCAACAGGCCCCCCAATAGGCCCCCCAATAGGCCCCCCAACAGGCCCCCCAATAGGCCCCCCAATAGGCCCCCGAGTAGGCCCCGTAATAGCCCCCCCCATAGGCCCCCCAATAGGCCCCCCAACAGGCCCCCCAATAGGCCCCCCAATAGGGCCCCAATAGGCCCCCCAATAGGCCCCCCAATAGGCCCCCCAACAGGCCCCCCAATAGGCCCCCCAATAGGCCCCCGAGTAGGCCCCGTAATAGCCCCCCCCATAGGCCCCCCAATAGGCCCCCCAACAGGCCCCCCAATAGGCCCCCCAATAGGCCCCCCAACAGGCCCCCCAATAGGCCCCCCAATAGGCCCCCGAGTAGGCCCCGTAATAGCCCCCCCCATAGGCCCCCCAATAGGCCCCCCAAAGGGCCCCCCAATAGGCCCCCCAATAGGGCCCCAATAGGCCCCCCAATAGGCCCCCCAATAGGCCCCCCAATATGCCCCCCAATAGGCCCCCCAATAGGCCCCCCAATAGGCCCCCCAATAGGCCCGCCCCCCAATAGGCCCCCCAATAGGCCCCCCAATAGGCCCCCCAATAGGCCCCCCAATAGGCCCCCCCAATAGGCCCCCCAATAGGCCCCCTAATAGGCCCCCCAATAGGCCCCCCAATAGGCCCCCCAGTAGGCCCCCCAATAGGCCCCCCAAATAGGCCCCCCAATAGGCCCCCCAATAGGCCCCCCAATAGGCCCCCCAATAGGCCCCCCAATGGGCCCCCCAATAGGCCCCCCAGTAGGCCCCCCAGTAGGCCCCCCAATAGTACCCCCAATAGGCCCCCCAATAGGCCCCCCAATAGGCCCCCCAATAGGCCCCCCAATAGGCCCCCCAATAGGCCCCCCAATAGGCCCCCCAATAGGCCCCCCAATAGGCCCCCCCATAGGCCCCCCAATAGGCCCCCCAATAGGCCCCCTAATAGGCCCCCCAACAGGCCCCCTAATAGGCCCCCCAATAGGCCCCCCAATGTGCCCCCCAATAGGCCCCCCAATATGCCCCCCAATAGGCCCCCCAATAGGCCCCCCAATAGGCCCTGTAACAGCCCCCCCCATAGGCCCCCCAATAGGCCCCCCAATAAGCCCCCTAATAGGCCCCCCAACAGGCCCCCCAATAGGCCCCCCAATAGGACCCCCAATAGGCCCCCCAATAGGCCCCCCAATAGGCCCCCCAATAGGCCCCCCAATAGGCCCCCCAATAGGCCCCCCAATAGGCCCCCCAATAGGACCCCCAATAGGCCCCCCAATAGGCCCCCCAATAGGCCCCCCAATAGGCCCCCCAATAGGCCCCCCAATAGGCCCCCCAATAGGCCCCCCAATAGGCCCCCCAATAGGCCCCCCAATAGGCCCCCTAATAGGCCCCCCAACAGGCCCCCCAATAGGCCCCCCAATAGGCCCCCCCAATAGGCCCCCCAATAGGCCCCCCAATAGGCCCCCCAATTAGGCCCCCCAATAGGCCCCCCAATAGGCCCCCCAATAGGCCCCCCAATAGGCCCCCCAATAGGCCACCCAATAGGGCCCCCAATAGGCCCCCCAGTAGGCCCCCCAATAGGCCCCCCAATAGGCCCCCCAATAGGCCCCCCAATAGGCCCCCCAATAGGCCCCCCAAATAGGCCCCCCAATAGGCCCCCCAATAGGCCCCCCAATAGGCCACCCAATAGGGCCCCCAATAGGCCCCCCAGTAGGCCCCCCAATGGGCCCCCCAATAGGCCCCCCAATAGGCCCCCCAATAGGCCCCCCAATAGGCCCCCCAATAGGCCCCCCAATAGGCCCCCCAATAGGCCCCCCAATAGGCCCCCCAACAGGCCCCCCAATAGGCCCCCCAATAGGCCCCCCAATAGGCCCCCCAATAGGCCCCCCAATAGGCCCCCCAATGGGCCCCCCAATAGGCCACCCAATAGGCCCCCCAATAGGCCCCCCAATAGGCCCCCCAATAGGCCCCCTAATAGGCCCCCCAATAGGCCCCCCAACAGGCCCCCTAATAGGCCCCCCAATAGGCCCCCTAATAGGCCACCCAACAGGCCCCCCAATAGGCCCCCCAATAGGCCCCCCAATAGGCCCCCCAATAGGCCCCCCAATAGGGCCCCCAATAGGCCCCCCAGTAGGCCCCCCAATGGGCCCCCCAATAGGCCCCCAATAGGCCCCCCAATAGGCCCCCCAATAGGCCCCCCAATAGGCCCCCCCATAGGCCCCCCAATAGGCCCCCCAATAGGCCCCCCAACAGGCCCCCCAATAGGCCCCCCAGTAGGCCCCCCAATAGGCCCCCCAATAGGCCCCCCAATAGGCCCCCCAATAGGCCCCCCAATAGGCCACCCAATAGGGCCCCCAATAGGCCCCCCAGTAGGCCCCCCAATGGGCCCCCCAATAGGCCCCCCAATAGGCCACCCAATAGGCCCCCTAATAGGCCCCCCAATCCCCCCAATAGGCCCCCCAGTAGGCCCCCCAATAGGCCCCCCAATAGGCCCCCCAATAGGCCCCCCAGTAGGCCCCCCAATGGGCCCCCCAATAGGCCCCCTAATAGGCCCCCCAATAGGCCCCCCAACAGGCCCCCTAATAGGCCCCCCAATAGGCCCCCTAATAGGCCACCCAACAGGCCCCCCAATAGGCCCCCCAATAGGGCCCCCCAATAGGCCCCCCAATAGGCCCCCCAATAGGGCCCCCAATAGGCCCCCCAGTAGGCCCCCCAATGGGCCCCCCAATAGGCCCCCCAATAGGCCCCCCAATAGGCCCCCCAATAGGCCCCCCAATAGGCCCCCCCATAGGCCCCCCAATAGGCCCCCCAATAGGCCCCCCAACAGGCCCCCCAATAGGCCCCCCAGTAGGCCCCCCAATAGGCCCCCCAATAGGCCCCCCAATAGGCCCCCCAATAGGCCCCCCAATAGGCCACCCAATAGGGCCCCCAATAGGCCCCCCAGTAGGCCCCCCAATGGGCCCCCCAATAGGCCCCCCAATAGGCCACCCAATAGGCCCCCTAATAGGCCCCCCAATAGGCCCCCCAATAGGCCCCCCAGTAGGCCCCCCAATAGGCCCCCCAATAGGCCCCCCAATAGGCCCCCCAATAGGCCCCCCAATAGGCCCCCCAGTAGGCCCCCCAATAGGCCACCCAATAGGCCCCCCAATAGGCCCCCCAATAGGCCCCCCAATAGGCCCCCCAATAGGCCCCCCAATAGGCCCCCCAATAGGCCCCCCAGTAGGCCACCCAATAGGGCCCCCAATGAGCCCCCCAGTAGGCCCCCCAATGGGCCCCCCAATAGGCCCCCCAATAGGCCACCCAATAGGCCCCCCAGTAGGCCCCCCAATAGGCCCCCCAATAGGCCCCCCAGTAGGCCCCCCAATAGGCCCCCCAATAGGCCCCCCAATAGGCCACCCAATAGGCCCCCCAGTAGGCCCCCCAATAGGCCCCCCAATAGGCCCCCCAATAGGCCCCCCAATAGGCCCCCCAATAGGCCCCCCAATAGGCCCCCCAATAGGCCCCCCAATAGGCCCCCCCATAGGCCCCCCAATAGGCCCCCCAATAGGCCCCCCAATAGGCCCCCTAATAGGCCCCCCAATAGGCCCCCCAATAGGACCCCCAATAGGCCCCCCCAATAGGCCCCCCAATAGGCCCCCCAGTAGGCCCCCCCAGTAGGCCCCCCAATAGGCCCCCCAATAGGCCCCCCAATAGGCCCCCCAATAGGCCCCCCAATAGGCCCCCCAATAGGCCCCCCAATAGGCCCCCCAATAGGCCCCCCAATAGGCCCCCTAATAGGCCCCCCAATAGGCCCCCCAATAGGCCCCCCCAATAGGCCCCCAATAGGCCCCCCGATAGGCCCCCCAATAGGCCCCCCAGTAGGCCCCCCAATAGACCCCCCAATAGGCCCCCCAATAGGCCCCCCAGTAGGCCCCCCAATAGGCCCCCCAGTAGGCCCCCCAATAGGCCCCCCAATAGGCCCCCCAATAGGCCCCCCAATAGGCCCCCCAATAGGCCCCCCAAATAGGCCCCCCCAATAGGCCCCCCAATAGGCCCCCCAATAGGCCACCCAATAGGGCCCCCAATAGGCCCCCCAGTAGGCCCCCCAATGGGCCCCCCAATAGGCCCCCCAATAGGCCCCCCAATAGGCCCCCCAATAGGCCCCCCAATAGGCCCCCCCAATAGGCCCCCCAATAGGCCCCCCAATAGGCCACCCAATAGGCCCCCCAATAGGCCCCCCAATAGGCCCCCCAATAGGCCCCCCAATAGGCCCCCCAATAGGCCACCCAATAGGCCCCCCAATAGGCCCCCCAATAGGCCCCCCAATAGGCCCCCCAATAGGCCCCCCAATAGGCCACCCAATAGGGCCCCCAATAGGCCCCCCAATAGGCCCCCCAACAGGCCCCCTAATAGGCCCCCCAATAGGCCCCCCCAATAGGCCCCCCAATAGGCCCCCCAATAGGCCCCCCAATAGGCCCCCCAATAGGCCCCCCAATAGGCCACCAATAGGCCCCCCAATAGGCCCCCCAATAGGCCCCCCAATAGGCCCCCTAATAGGCCCCCCAATAGGCCCCCCAACAGGCCCCCTAATAGGCCCCCCAATAGGCCCCCTAATAGGCCACCCAACAGGCCCCCCAATAGGCCCCCCAATAGGCCCCCCAATAGGCCCCCCAATAGGCCCCCCAATAGGCCCCCCAATAGGCCCCCCAATAGGCCCCCCAGTAGGCCCCCCAATGGGCCCCCCAATAGGCCCCCCAATAGGCCCCCCAATAGGCCCCCCAATAGGCCCCCCAATAGGCCCCCCCATAGGCCCCCCAATAGGCCCCCCAATTAGCCCCCAACAGGCCCCCCAATAGGCCCCCCAGTAGGCCCCCCAATAGGCCCCCCAATAGGCCCCCCAATAGGCCCCCCAATAGGCCCCCCAATAGGCCACCCAATAGGGCCCCCAATAGGCCCCCCAGTAGGCCCCCCAATGGGCCCCCCAATAGGCCCCCCAATAGGCCCCCCAATAGGCCCCCTAATAGGCCCCCCAATAGGCCCCCCAATAGGCCCCCCAGTAGGCCCCCCAATAGGCCCCCCAATAGGCCGCCCAATAGGCCCCCCAATAGGCCCCCCAATAGGCCCCCCAGTAGGCCCCCCAATAGGCCCCCCAATAGGCCCCCCAATAGGCCCCCCAATAGGCCCCCCAATAGGCCCCCCAATAGGCCCCCCAATAGGCCCCCCAATAGGCCCCCCAATAGGCCACCCAAGAGGCCCCCAATGAGCCCCCCAGTAGGCCCCCAATGGGCCCCCCAATAGGCCCCCCAATAGGCCACCCAATAGGCCCCCCAGTAGGCCCCCCAATAGGCCCCCCAATAGGCCCCCCAGTAGGCCCCCCAATAGGCCCCCCAATAGGCCCCCCAATAGGCCACCCAATAGGCCCCCCAGTAGGCCCCCCAATAGGCCCCCCAATAGGCCCCCCAATAGGCCCCCCAATAGGCCCCCCAATAGGCCCCCCAATAGGCCCCCCAATAGGCCCCCCAATAGGCCCCCCCATAGGCCCCCCAATAGGCCCCCCAATAGGCCCCCCAATAGGCCCCCTAATAGGCCCCCCAATAGGCCCCCCAATAGGACCCCCAATAGGCCCCCCCAATAGGCCCCCCAATAGGCCCCCCAGTAGGCCCCCCAGTAGGCCCCCCAATAGGCCCCCCAATAGGCCCCCCAATAGGCCCCCCAATAGGCACCCCAATAGGCCCCCCAATAGGCCCCCCAATAGGCCCCCCAATAGGCCCCCCAATAGGCCCCCTAATAGGCCCCCCAATAGGCCCCCCAATAGGCCCCCCAATAGGCCCCCCAATAGGCCCCCCAATAGGACCCCCAATAGGCCCCCTCATAGGCCCCCCAATAGGCCCCCCAATGGGCCCCCTCATAGGCCCCACAATAGGCCCCCCAATAGGCCCCCCAATAGGCCCCCCAATAGGCCCCCCAGTAGGCCCCCCAATAGACCCCCCAATAGGCCCCCCAATAGGCCCCCCAGTAGGCCCCCCAATAGGCCCCCAACAGGCCCCCCAATAGGCCCCCCAATAGGCCCCCCAATAGGCCCCCCAATAGGCCCCCCAATAGGCCCCCCAATAGGACCCCCAATAGGCCCCCCGATAGGCCCCCCAATAGGCCCCCCAATAGGCCCCACAGTAGGCCCCCCAATAGGCCCCCCAATAGGCCCCCCAATAGGCCCCCCAATAGGCCCCCCAATGGGCCCCCCAATAGGCCCCCCAATAGGCCCCCCAATAGGCCCCCTAATAGGCCCCCCAATAGGCCCCCCCAATAGGCCCCCCAATAGGCCCGCCAGTAGGCCCCCAATAGGCCCCCCAATAGGCCCCCCAATAGGCCCCCCAATAGGCCCCCCAATAGGCCCCCTAATAGGCCCCCCAATAGGCCCCCCAATAGGCCCCCCAATAGGCCCCCCAATAGGCCCCCCAATAGGCCCCCCAATAGGCCCCCCAATAGGCCCCCCAATAGGCCCCCCAATAGGCCCCCCAATAGGCCCCCCAATAGGCCCCCCAATAGGCCCCCTAATAGGCCCCCCAATAGGCCTCCCGATAGGACCCCCAATAGGCCCCCCAATAGGCCCCCCAATAGGCCCCCCAATAGGCCCCCCAATAGGCCCCCCAATAGGCCCCCCAATAGGCCCCCCAATAGGCCCCCCAATAGGCCCCCCAATAGGCCCCCCAATAGGCCCCCTAATAGGCCCCCCAATAGGCCCCCCAATAGGACCCCCAATAGGCCCCCCAATAGGCCCCCCAATAGGCCCCCCAATAGGCCCCCTAGTAGGCCCCCCAATAGGCCCCCCAATAGGCCCCCCAATAGGCCCCCCAATAGGCCCCCCAATAGGCCCCCCAATAGGCCCCCCAATACGCCCCCCAATTGGCCCCCCAATAGGCCCCCCAGTAGGCCCCCCAATAGGCCCCCCAATAGGCCCCCCAATAGGCCCCCCAATAGGCCCCCCAATAGGCCCCCCAATAGGCCCCCTAATAGGCCCCCCAATAGGCCCCCGAGTAGGCCTCCCGATAGGACCCCCAATAGGCCCCCCAATAGGCCCCCCAATAGGCCCCCCAATAGGCCCCCCAATAGGCCCCCCAATAGGCCCCCCAATAGGCCCCCCAATAGGCCCCCTAATAGGCCCCCCAATAGGCCCCCCAATAGGACCCCCAATAGGCCCCCCAATAGGCCCCCCCCCAATAGGCCCCCAAGTAGGCCCCCCGGTAGGCCCCCCAATAGGCCCCCCAATAGACCCCCCAATAGGCCCCCCAATAGGCCCCCCAATAGGCCCCCCAATAGGCCCCCCAATAGGCCCCCCAGTAGGCCCCCCAATAGGCCCCCCAATAGGCCCCCCAATAGGCCCCCCAATAGGCCCCCCAATAGGCCCCCCAATAGGCCCCCCAATAGGCCCCCCAATAGGCCCCCTAATAGGCCCCCCAATAGGCCCCCCAATAGGCCCCCCAATAGGCCCCCCAATAGGCCCCCCAATAGGCCCCCTAATAGGCCCCCCAATAGGCCCCCCAATAGGCCCCCCAATAGGCCCCCCAATAGGCCCCCTAATAGGCCCCCCAATAGGCCCCCCCAATAGGCCCCCCAATAGGCCCCCCCAATAGGCCCCCCAATAGGCCCCCCAATAGGCCCCCCAATAGGCCCCCCAATAGGCCCCCTAATAGGCCCCCCAATAGGCCCCCCAATAGGACCCCCAATAGGCCCCCCAATAGGCCCCCCAATAGGCCCCCCAGTAGGCCCCCAGTAGGCCCCCCAATAGGCCCCCCAATAGGCCCCCCAATAGGCCCCCCAATAGGCCCCCCAATAGGCCCCCCAATAGGCCCCCCAATAGGCCCCCCAATAGGCCCCCCAATAGGCCCCCCCAATAGGCCCCCCAACAGGCCCCCCAATAGGCCCCAGTAGGCCCCCCAATAGGCCCCCCAATAGGCCCCCCAAATAGGCCCCCCAATAGGCCCCCCAATAGGCCCCCCAATAGGCCCCCCAATAGGCTCCCCAATAGGCCCCCCAATAGGCCCCCTAATAGGCCCCCCAATAGGCCCCCCAATAGGCCCCCCAATAGGCCCCCCAATAGGCCCCCCAATAGGCCCCCCAATAGGCCCCCCAGTAGGCCCCCCAATAGGCCCCCCAATAGGCCCCCCAATAGGCCCCCCAGTAGGCCCCCCAATAGGCCCCCCAACAGGCCCCCCAATAGGCCCCCTAATAGGCCTCCCGATAGGACCCCCAATAGGCCCCCCAATAGGCCCCCTAATAGGCCCCCCAATAGGCCCCCCAATACGCCCCCCAATAGGCCCCCCAATAGGCCCCCCAATAGGCCCCCCAATAGGCCCCCCAATAGGCCCCCTAATAGGCCCCCCCAATAGGCCCCCCAATAGGACCCCCAATAGGCCCCCCAATAGGCCCCCAATAGGCCCCCCAGTAGGCCCCCCAGAAGGCGCCCCAATAGGCCCCCCAATAGGCCCCCTAATAGGCCCCCCAATAGGCCCCCCAATAGGCCCCACAATAGGCCCTCTAATAGGCCCCCCAATAGGCCCCCTCATAGGCCCCCCAATAGGCCCCCCAATGGGCCCCCTCATAGGCCCCACAATAGGCCCCCCAATAGGCCCCCCAATAGGCCCCCCAATAGGCCCCCCAATAGGCCCCCCAATAGGCCCCCCAATAGGCCCCCCAATAGGCCCCCCAATAGGCCCCCCAATAGGCCCCCCAATAGGCCCCCCAATAGGCCCCCCGATAGGCCCCCCAGTAGGCCCCCCAACAGGCCCCCCAATAGGCCCCCCAATAGGCCCCCCAATAGGCCCCCCAATAGGCCCCCTAATAGGCCCCCCAATAGGCCCCCCAATAGGCCCCCCAATAGGCCCCCCAATAGGCCCCCCCATAGGCCCCCCAATAGGCCCCCTAATAGGCCTCCCGATAGGACCCCCCATAGGCCCCCCAATGGGCCCCCCAATAGGCCCCCCAATAGGCCCCCCAATAGGCCCCCCAATAGGCCCTCCAATAGGCCCCCCAATAGGCCCCCCAATAGGCCCCCCAAATAGGCCCCCTAATAGGCCCCCCAATAGGCCCCCCCAATAGGCCCCCCAAATAGGCCCCCTAATAGGCCCCCCAATAGGCCCCCCAATAGGCCCCCCAATAGGCCCCCAAAAAGGCCCCCCAATAGGCCCCCCAGTAGGCCCCCCAATAGGCCCCCCAATAGGCCCCCCAATAGGCCCCCCAATAGGCCCCCCAATAGGCCCCCCAATAGGCCCCCCAATAGGCCCCCCAATAGGCCCCCCAGTAGGCCCCCCAGTAGGCCCCCCAATAGGCCCCCCAATAGGCCCCCCAATAGGCCCCCCAATAGGCCCCCCCCAATAGGCCCCCCAATAGGCCCCCCAATAGGCCCCCCAATAGGCCCCCAATAGGCCCCCCAATAGGCCCCCCAATAGGCCCCCCAATAGGCCCCCGATAGGCCCCCCAGTAGGCCCCCCAACAGGCCCCCCAATAGGCCCCCCAATAGGCCCCCCAATAGGCCCCCCAATAGGCCCCCTAATAGGCCCCCCAATAGGCCCCCCAATAGGCCCCCCATAGGCCCCCCAATAGGCCCCCTAATAGGCCTCCCGATAGGACCCCCCATAGGCCCCCCAATGGGCCCCCCAATAGGCCCCCCAATAGGCCCCCCAATAGGCCCCCCAATAGGCCCTCCAATAGGCCCCCCAATAGGCCCCCCAATAGGCCCCCCAAATAGGCCCCCTAATAGGCCCCCCAATAGGCCCCCCAATAGGCCCCCCAATAGGCCCCCCAATAGGCCCCCCAATAGGCCCCCCAATAGGCCCCCCAGTAGGCCCCCCAATAGGCCCCCCAATAGGCCCCCCAATAGGCCCCCCAATAGGCCCCCCAATAGGCCCCCCAATAGGCCCCCCAATAGGCCCCCCAATAGGCCCCCCAATAGGCCCCCCAATAGGCCCCCCAATAGGCCCCCCAATAGGCCCCCCAATAGGCCCCCCAATAGGCCCCCCAATGGGCCCCCCAATAGGCCCCCTAATAGGCCCCCCAATAGGCCCCCCAATAGGCCCCCCATAGGCCCCCCAACAGGCCCCCCAATAGGCCCCCCAATAGGCCTCCCGATAGGCCCCCCAATAGGCCCCCCAATAGGCCCCCCAATAGGCCCCCCAATAGGCCCCCCAATAGGCCCCCCAATAGGCCCCCCAATAGGCCCCCCAATAGGCCCCCCAATAGGCCCCCCAATAGGCCCCCCAATAGGCCCCCCAATAGGCCCCCCAATAGGCCCCCCAATAGGCCCCCCAATAGGCCCCCCAATAGGCCCCCCAATGGGCCCCCCAATAGGCCCCCTGATAGGCCTCCCGATAGGACCCCCCATAGGCCCCCCATAGGCCCCCCAATAGGCCCCCCAATAGGCCCCCCAATAGGCCCCCCAATAGGCCCCCCAATAGGCCCCCCAATAGGCCCCCCAATAGGCCCCCCAATAGGCCCCCCAATAGGCCCCCCAATAGGCCCCCCAGTAGGCCCCCCAATAGGCCCCCCAATAGGCCCCCCAACAGGGCCCCAATAGGCCCCCCAATAGGCCCCCCAATAGGCCCCCCAATAGGCCCCCCAATAGGCCCCCCAATAGGCCCCCCAATAGGCCCCCCAATAGGCCCCCCAATAGGCCCCCCAATAGGCCCCCCAATAGGCCCCCCAATAGGCCCCCCAATGGGCCCCCCAATAGGCCCCCTGATAGGCCTCCCGATAGGACCCCCCATAGGCCCCCCATAGGCCCCCCAATAGGCCCCCCAATAGGCCCCCCAATAGGCCCCCCAATAGGCCCCCCAATAGGCCCCCCAATAGGCCCCCCAATAGGCCCCCCAATAGGCCCCCCAATAGGCCCCCTAATAGGCCCCCCAATAGGCCCCCCAATAGGCCCCCCATAGGCCCCCCAATAGGCCCCCTAATAGGCCTCCCGATAGGACCCCCCATAGGCCCCCCAATGGGCCCCCCAATAGGCCCCCTAATAGGCCCCCTAATAGGCCCCTCAATAGGCCCCCCAATAGGCCCCCCAATAGGCCCCCTAATAGGCCCCCCAATAGGCCCCCTAATAGGCCCCCCAATAGGCCCCCCAATAGGCCCCCCAATAGGCCCCCCAATAGGCCCCCCAACAGGCCCCCCAATAGGCCCCCCAATAGGCCCCCCAATAGGCCCCCCAATAGGCCCCCCAATAGGCCCCCCAATAGGCCCCCCAATAGGCCCCCCAATAGGCCCCCCAATAGGCCCCCCAATAGGCCCCCCAATAGGCCCCCCAATGGGCCCCCCAATAGGCCCCCTAATAGGCCTCCCGATAGGACCCCCCATAGGCCCCCCATAGGCCCCCCAATAGGCCCCCCAATAGGCCCCCCAATAGGCCCCCCAATAGGCCCCCCAATAGGCCCCCCAATAGGCCCCCCAATAGGCCCCCCAATAGGCCCCCCAATAGGCCCCCCAATAGGCCCCCCAGTAGGCCCCCCAATAGGCCCCCCAATAGGCCCCCCAACAGGCCCCCCAATAGGCCCCCCAATAGGCCCCCCAATAGGCCCCCGAATAGGCCCGCCAATAGGCCCCCCAATAGGCCCCCTAATAGGCCCCCCAATAGGCCCCCCAATAGGCCCCCTAATAGGCCCCCTAATAGGCCCCTCAATAGGCCCCCCAATAGGCCCCCCAATAGGCCCCCTAATAGGCCCCCCAATAGGCCCCCTAATAGGCCCCCCAATAGGCCCCCCAATAGGCCCCCCAATAGGCCCCCCAATAGGCCCCCCAACAGGCCCCCCAATAGGCCCCCCAATAGGCCCCCCAATAGGCCCCCCAATAGGCCCCCCAATAGGCCCCCTAATAGGCCCCCAATAGGCCCCCCAATAGGCCCCCCAATAGGCCCCCCAATAGGCCCCCCAATAGGCCCCCCAATAGGCCCCCCAATAGGCCCCCCAATAGGCCCCCCAATAGGCCCCCCAATGGGCCCCCCAATAGGCCCCCCAATAGGCCCCCCAATAGGCCCCCCAATAGGCCCTCCAATAGGCCCCCCAATAGGCCCCCCAATAGGCCCCCCAAATAGGCCCCCTAATAGGCCCCCCAATAGGCCCCCCAATAGGCCCCCCAATAGGCCCCCAAAAAGGCCCCCCAATAGGCCCCCCAGTAGGCCCCCCAATAGGCCCCCCAATAGGCCCCCCAATAGGCCCCCCAATAGGCCCCCCAATAGGCCCCCCAATAGGCCCCCCAATAGGCCCCCCAATAGGCCCCCCAGTAGGCCCCCCAGTAGGCCCCCCAATAGGCCCCCCAATAGGCCCCCCAATAGGCCCCCCAATAGGCCCCCCAATAGGCCCCCCAATAGGCCCCCCAATAGGCCCCCCAATAGGCCCCCCAATAGGCCCCCCAATAGGCCCCCCAATAGGCCCCCCAATAGGCCCCCCAATAGGCCCCCCAATAGGCCCCCCAATAGGCCTCCCGATAGGCCCCCCAATAGGCCCCCCAATAGGCCCCCCAATAGGCCCCCCAATAGGCCCCCCAATAGGCCCCCCAATAGGCCCCCCAATAGGCCCCCCAATAGGCCCCCCAATAGGCCCCCCAATAGGCCCCCCAATAGGCCCCCCAATAGGCCCCCCAATAGGCCCCCCAATAGGCCCCCCAATGGGCCCCCCAATAGGCCCCCTAATAGGCCTCCCGATAGGACCCCCCATAGGCCCCCCATAGGCCCCCCAATAGGCCCCCCAATAGGCCCCCCAACAGGCCCCCCAATAGGCCCCCCAATAGGCCCCCCAATAGGCCCCCCAATAGGCCCCCCAATAGGCCCCCCAATAGGCCCCCCAGTAGGCCCCCCAATAGGCCCCCCAATAGGCCCCCCAACAGGCCCCCCAATAGGCCCCCCAATAGGCCCCCCAATAGGCCCCCCAATAGGCCCCCCAATAGGCCCCCTAATAGGCCCCCCAATAGGCCCCCCAATAGGCCCCCTAATAGGCCCCCTAATAGGCCCCTCAATAGGCCCCCCAATAGGCCCCCCAATAGGCCCCCTAATAGGCCCCCCAATAGGCCCCCTAATAGGCCCCCCAATAGGCCCCCCAATAGGCCCCCCAATAGGCCCCCCAATAGGCCCCCCAACAGGCCCCCCAATAGGCCCCCTAATAGGCCCCCCAATAGGCCCCCCAATAGGCCCCCCAATAGGCCCCCCAATAGGCCCCCCAATAGGCCCCCTAATAGGCCCCCAATAGGCCCCCCAATAGGCCCCCCAATAGGCCCCCCAATAGGCCCCCCAATAGGCCCCCCAATAGGCCCCCTAATAGGCCCCCCAATAGGCCCCCCAATAGGCCCCCTAATAGGCCCCCTAATAGGCCCCCCAATAGGCCCCCTAATAGGCCCCCCAATAGGCCCCCCAATAGGCCCCCTAATAGGACCCCCAATAGGCCCCCCAATAGGCCCCCCAATAGGCCCCCCATAGGCCCCCTAATAGGCCCCCCAATAGGCCCCCCAACAGGCCCCCCAATAGGCCCCCCAATAGGCCCCCCAATAGGCCCCCCAATAGGCCCCCTAATAGGCCCCCCAATAGGCCCCCCAATAGGCCCCCCAATAGGCCCCCCAATAGGCCCCCCAATAGGCCCCCCAATAGGCCCCCCAATAGGCCCCCCAATAGGCCCCCTAATAGGCCCCCCAATAGGCCCCCCAATAGGCCCCCTAATAGGCCCCCCAATAGGCCCCCCAATAGGCCCCCCAATGGGCCCCCTAATAGGCCCCCCAATAGGCCCCCTAAAAGGCCCCCCAATAGGCCCCCCAATAGGCCCCCTAATAGGCCCCCCAATAGGCCCCCCAATAGGCCCCCCAATAGGCCCCCCAATAGGCCCCCCAATAGGCCCCCAGTAGGCCCCCCAATAGGCCCCCCAATAGGCCCCCCAATAGGCCCCCCAATAGGCCCCCTAATAGGCCCCCCAATAGGCCCCCCAATAGGCCCCCTAATAGGCCCCCCAATAGGCCCCCCAATAGGCCCCCCAATAGGCCTCCTAATAGGCCCCCCAATAGGCCCCCTAATAGGCCCCCCAATAGGCCCCCCAATAGGCCCCCTAATAGGCCCCCTAATAGGCCCCCCAGTAGGCCCCCCAATAGGCCCCCCAATAGGCCCCCTAATAGGCCCCCCAATAGGCCCCCTAATAGGCCCCCCAATAGGCCCCCCAATAGGCCCCCCAATAGGCCCCCCAATAGGCCCCCCAATAGGCCCCCCAATAGGCCCCCCAATAGGCCCCCCAATAGGCCCCCCAATAGGCCCCCCAATAGGCCCCCCAATAGGCCCCCCAATGGGCCCCCTCATAGGCCCCCCCATAGGCCCCCCAATAGGCCCCCCAATAGGCCCCCCAATGGGCCCCCTCATAGGCCCCCCAATAGGCCCCCCAGTAGGCCCCCCAATAGGCCCCCCAATAGGCCCCCCAATAGGCCCCCCAATAGGCCCCCCAATAGGCCCCCCAATAGGCCCCCTAATAGGCCCCCCAATAGGCCCCCCAATAGGCCCCCCAATAGGCCCCCTAATAGGCGCCCCAATAAGCCCCCCAATAGGCCCCCCAGTAGGCCCCCCAACAGGCCCCCCAATAGGCCCTCTAATAGGCCCCCCAATAGGCCCCCCAATGGGCCCCCTCATAGGCCCCCCAATAGGCCCCCCAATGGGCCCCCTCATAGGCCCCCCAATAGGCCCCCCAATAGGCCCCCCAGTAGGCCCCCCAATAGGCCCCCCAGTAGGCCCTCTAATAGGCCCCCACGAAAAAAATGCACCGAGCCTTAAAAATGGGGACATCATTCGTGACCAACATTTACGTCCATAGGTCTGGACGTTATATACATGTGGTGTTGGTTGGCGAGACGTCAGCACAACAGGCAGCACCTGTGGTTCACAAGAAGGAAAGAAAAGCTTGTCAAGAGCCGAAAAGCGGCCCCGGGCGCCTTTCGCAAAAAGGTCTGTGAGATGTAGTGTAATGTGTCCTTTTTGCGTGGGAAAGGAGGCAACATTATCAAAGTCATATGGCAACCGGCGACACATAGCAATTGAACAAGAGAACGAAGAGTATGGCCAGAAACGCCGGCAATGAACAAACAGAACAGTCTGTGGAAGCGACGTGCCACCGTTATTGACCTGCACCCCTCCCCTCACCCCCCACCGGAAGGTGGGAGGGAGCTCACACATTGTAATACATCCCAGTCATCACTCCAGTCACCGCACCAGTCAGTGTGGGGACCGTTGTGGTCAACATGAACCGATGCATAATGATAGCTGTCCCAGCAAGCACAGTGCTGGAGCCATCGACAAATCAAAAAAGCCACTCGTGACTTCGAAGCTGGCAAATGGGGCATCAGAAAGGCTATGCACTGCCGGCTGGGTCCCACAGCATAATGTGTACAAGCGACGACAGGTGTCAAGGCACGGTGGGCTGCACGTAACGTCACAGGCACAGAATGACCGCATATCAACGCCATGGCCACCCAAGCTGCACAGCTCACGAGGAGGCCACCCCAGGAGGAGATGAAGGGTAAACTATTGACAACTACACTTGTGTACAGGTTTGCCAGAGTGGCTTCTTGTACTGCCCACGCCGACTGCAGCGGCGGTCCCCATTTCAGTCCATTGGGTCGTAAATGCAGATGGATGAGCTACACAAGAACCCCGCCCATGGGACCTGTGCATGCGTATGCCGAGTGCCTGCAGGTCCTGTGTCGTGCACAGTGATGTGCATAGGTCGTCAGGCCCTAACCCCCCCACCACTCTGGTACGGTGCTGGCGAGGGCAACGAGGGCTACGATGAAACCCGAGGGCTGCGGGGATCCATTGGTGACGCAGGGGGACGCCACACCGATGCGGGAGAGGCAGAGAGCGGCATCCGCAGGGAGGGCTGCCCCGCCTGCCCCCACCGTGTCCCCCCAGCTCCCTTCGTCGCCGACCCCCTGCAACACCACCGCAGAGTCCGGGCCAGGGCACTGCAACGGCACACGACCTGCACGTGCTTGAACATGCCCAGCGACGCCTCCATCGCTTGGTGCGGTTTCTCGAAGAAGACGAGCACCGTGTCGCCCAGCAGCTTGTCGATGATGCCGTGCCGGGACGTCACCTCCGGGACGACCCCCGCCAGCCAGGCGTTGAGGTGGACAATGCTCTCTTGGGGGCTCAGGTATGAGGCCACCTGCCAAAGGGGCGGTTGGGGAGTTGGAGGCGGGATGAGTTGGGGACACCGACCTTTTGGCCGTGCCGTTGTCTCCCCTGCAGCACAGCCGGTGACCCGCGCCCCGCAGACTCAAGGCACTAGGGCCCAGAGGAGCCCTGCTACCCCTCACCATGCAACCCTCCGCACTGGCTTTACCACGCCTTGGCAGGGGAGCAGCGGTTGGCTTTACCACGCCTTGTGGGGAGGGGGGGGGGTTAATGAAGGACCTGCCCCCGCCGGCCGACCCACCCACCCAATGTCTTGAGTAGCCCATTTTGGGTATATCAACTCTGTTTTGCCCTCGAACACCCACCCCAGCCCATGGGCAACAGACGTGCCTGGCAGTGTACGGCGAGGCACAATAAGGTGTGCAAAGCAGAAATCAAAGACAAAAGATCTTTCGTGATACGCCATTTCACTGTAGCAGACAGGCAGAGCACGAAATGCAGTGCAAGTGCACTACATTACTATGTATGACCTAAATTCTGGCTGGTGAGGGGCCACAGATTGTGTAGCCCTGTACCGGGATGTCATCCCGAACCTCAGACCCCACCCCATCCTGCCTATGCTGGGGAGGAAGGGGTAAGTCGAGGCCACACTGCATCCAGGCCCCAGCGTTGCGGCGGGCGCAGCACCCTGTGGGACCCGGCATGCCTTGCAGCCCCGCCGGCACGCGCGCAACACAAACTGTCTGCGCGCACGCCACACACATGCAGAACCACGAGACAAGAGCGGAGCAAAGGAAAGCGGCTGCAGGAACTATTTTGTCATTCAAATTCTATTGCCTTCGGCAAGGCACCTCGAAGAGGGGAGAGGGACAACCTTTTTTGAGCTGCTGGGGCGCAAAAACTGCATTAGTAGGTTGTGCCCTAGACCCCTTGGGTGCCCCCCCCCCCAACACCCAAATAGGATGAAAAACACAGAAAGAGGGTATTGCGCTTTTACTGTCCATGAGCCTATGTACAGAGGTCGAGGGGCTAGGGGGAAGGGCCGATCTCAGAGTTCTGCGCCCTCCCCCCGGGCTGAATGCCCCCCGCCTGTGGTGCACGGCGGAACAGAGGGACGAGCTGGTCATGACTAAGTCACCTCCCAGCTCGCCCGTCCGTGCAGCCGCCGGGGCGGTGCTGGGCCCTTACGGGACGGGTTACCCGGCGCCCCGGAGGACGCTCCCGTCAGTGGGGGGTCGCCGCCATACCCCCTCCTCCTCTGCTCCCTGGGCAGCCCCACGGGCCCCCTCCACCTGCCTTCTGAGCCCTGTCCCGAGCCATGCCCTGCCCTGACCCGCTGGATCCCTGACCACCTGTGGGGTGGGGTTCCCATCGCCCCGGGGGGCGCTCCCGTCAGTGGGAGCCCGTGACAGGACCCCCCATCGCCTTTGCTTCCCGTGAAGCCCCGTGGGCCCCCATCGCTGTCGCCCGGTGCCCTGGCCCTGGCCCTGCCCCGCCTCGACCTGCTGGCCCCCTGTGGCAGCCCTGTGGAGGCCCTTGGCTCCCAGCACTGCGCCGCTGCACGCGCCTGCCTATCCGGCACGGGGAAGTTGTGGTCTTCCCCCACCGCCGCCATAGGGGGGGGGGGCAGCCAACGGGACGCCCCGCCATTGGGGCACCCTGCAGCCGGCAGGGAGCCGTTAAAACCAGCCCCCGCCGTCTTCTTGAGGGGAGGGGAGGGAGGGGGGTTCCCAAACCCTGCCCCCTCCCAGCTCTCTGCCCTGCCCTGCCCTGAGATAAGGTTAGGGGTAGGGTGAGGAGGTAGGCCTGAGGGCCCCTTCTGCGGAGGGCCCGCATCTGCTTGGGGCAGCGCCCCGCCGTTGAGCGCCACATCCTGCAGGTAGGCGACGGGGCCTGCCAGCAATGAACTTGCGGTGCCCTGCAGCAATGGCAGCGCTGGTGGCTGCAGGGGGGCGGCAGGGGCCCTTCGCGGCTTCGGCGGACCCCGGGGCGTCGCCTCCAGGCAGCATTGGAGTTTTGAAGACTCCAGCTCCAGCCACGCAGCCCTGTGCTGCTGTATTAAAAAGCGGACCTCCGCCTCCGCCTGTACCACTGCCCCCACGAGGTCCGGCAGTGAAAAAGGCGGGAAATCATCCTTAGGGGGGGAGGGGGGGCTGGTTAGGACCTCCTCCACCCCCCTCCCCCTAGGGAATCCACATGGTTGGGTCA
The DNA here is from genome assembly GCA_964036045.1 of Eutreptiella sp. 'Long Island Sound 2002'. Taxonomy (NCBI): domain Eukaryota; phylum Euglenozoa; class Euglenophyceae; order Eutreptiales; family Eutreptiaceae; genus Eutreptiella; species Eutreptiella sp. 'Long Island Sound 2002'. The sequence goes on from OZ038378.1 coordinate 154,844,127, forward strand.
GGGCAAGGGGGTTAGCTGGCAGCGCGCTGACTGCAGCTGCCCAAGATGCCTCCGGTGGCCCCCACAGCTGCAGGGGGTCGGCCTGCAGTGTGGCCCAACCAGCAGGGGCCACAGGTTGAGCACCAAAGTACTTGCCGTCAATGCGGCTCTCAGCGGCGTCCAAGGCCAAGGCAGAGGCCTGGGAGCCAGCGATGGCCGCACCGGGAGCAGCCATAGGGCGCTCGACGACCTTCTGGACAGGGTATGGCTGAGGAACCTCAGCGACCTTGTCAACCGGGTATGGCTCAGGGCGCTCCACAACCTTCTGGACAGGGTGCGGGACGCGGACCTCCGGGCGGTCCTTAACCTCGAAAGGGACGTCGACACGGCGCCCGACGATCTTCTGCACTGACTGGGCCTGCACGACCTTCTCGATCACGCGCTCCACGGGGGTCTGTACAGCCTTCTCGGCGATCTGCACCACTGGACCGTCAGCAGCGTCCAAGGCCAAGGCAGCGGGCTGGCTGCCAGCGACAACACCCGCGGCCACGGCAGCCACAGAGGCGGCCCGCACTGCAGGAGCAGTAACGTACCGCTCCAGAAACTGCCCCACGGTAATGTCCTCCTCGAGAGGCTCCGCGTGGCAGTAGCAGCTGCCCAGCTGCCCACAGCAAAACGGGCACACCTCGTTGTCCTCGGCGTAGAAGAAGTCAACGTACTCGTCGTAAAAGGCGCCGCGGGCATGCCGCCACCTGCCTGCCCATGCCGCCACCTGGGCCGCGCTCGGCTCCACGCTTGCGCCCGAATCTGGACGCATCGACGACGAGCTCGCCGCCACAGCCGTCGCCGCGATGGCTGTTGCGACCGCTGCTGCGAGGGGACGCGTTGTGCCCCCCGCTAGCGGTCTCCTCCGGTCTTCGCTCCGGCGCTGTCGGCCTCGGCGTGAGGGCGGGGCGGCAGGCGCGGCCGTCGCCGCTAGCGGCAGAGAGGGCCAGTGCCTCTCGGATAGCTCCCCTCCCCCGGTGGACTCCCCAGTCCACCCGTGGTTCAGAAGATAAGGAGGAATACTAACCCTGCAGAGCAGGCAGGTCGGTAGACCAGTCTGCACAAAATGGTGTGCAGCCCCCCCCCCCCCCCAAACACCCAAATAGGATGAAAAACACAGAAAGAGGGGCTAAAACATGCTTTACATAGGATATTTGATCATTTTGGATGGTCAAAGTATCAAAAAAATCAGTTTCGGAAATTTCCATTTTTGAGCTGCCGAGGCGGGAAAACTGCATAAGCAGGTTGTGCCCGAGACCCCTTGGGAGCCCCCCCCCCCCCAACACCCAAATAGGATGAAAAACACAGAAAGAGGGGCTAAAACATGCTCTACATAGGATATTTGATCATTTTGGATGGTCAAAGTATCAAAAAAAATCAGTTTCGGAAATTTCCATTTTTGAGCTGCCGAGGCGGGAAAACTGCATAAGCAGGTTGTGCCCGAGACCCCTTGGGAGCCCCCCCCCGCTATGGGATACAGATGCGTGTGCACGACCGGCGCTGTTCAGCACAAAGCAGAAGTGCAAAGCAAAAGTCAAAGAGGAAAGCTCTTCAGTGACATGTCATAGGCGCCTTTCGCTGCAGTGAACAAAGTACGTGGAGTACAAGCATTCTCTGCACCTAGTGTCCTACGACTATCAAGCTGGTATCGACAAAGATTCAACGTGTCTCAGCAGTAGCCCCCCTCCCCCGGTGGACTCCCCAGTCCACCCGTGGTTCAGAAGATAAGGAGGAATACTAACCCTGCAGAGCAGGCAGGTCGGTAGACCAGTCTGCACAAAATGGTGTGCAGCCCCCCCCCCCCCCCCAACACCCAAATAGGATGAAAAACACAGAAAGAGGGGCTAAAACATGCTCTACATAGGATATTTGATCATTTTGGATGGTCAAAGTATCAAAAAAATCAGTTTCGGAAATTTCCATTTTTGAGCTGCCGAGGCGGGAAAACTGCATAAGCAGGTTGTGCCTGAGACCCCTTGGGAGCCCCCCCCCCCCCCCCCAACACCCAAATAGGATGAAAAACATAGAAAGAGGGGCTAAAACATGCTCTACATAGGATATTTGATCATTTTGGATGGTCAAAGTATCAAAAAAATCAGTTTCGGAAATTTCCATTTTTGAGCTGCCGAGGCGGGAAAACTGCATAAGCAGGTTGTGCCTGAGACCCCTTGGGAGCCCCCCCCCCCCCCCAACACCCAAATAGGATGAAAAACACAGAAAGAGGGGCTAAAACATGCTCTACATAGGATATTTGATCATTTTGGATGGTCAAAGTATCAAAAAAATCAGTTTCGGAAATTTCCATTTTTGAGCTGCCGAGGCGGGAAAACTGCATAAGCAGGTTGTGCCCGAGACCCCTTGGGAGCCCCCCCCCCCCCAACACCCAAATAGGATGAAAAACACAGAAAGAGGGGCTAAAACATGCTCTACATAGGATATTTGATCATTTTGGATGGTCAAAGTATCAAAAAAAATCAGTTTCGGAAATTTCCATTTTTGAGCTGCCGAGGCGGGAAAACTGCATAAGCAGGTTGTGCCCGAGACCCCTTGGGAGCCCCCCCCCCGCTATGGGATACAGATGCGTGTGCACGACCGGCGCTGTTCAGCACAAAGCAGAAGTGCAAAGCAAAAGTCAAAGAGGAAAGCTCTTCAGTGACATGTCATAGGCGCCTTTCGCTGCAGTGAACAAAGTACGTGGAGTACAAGCATTCTCTGCACCTAGTGTCCTACGACTATCAAGCTGGTATCGACAAAGATTCAACGTGTCTCAGCAGTAGCCCCCCTCCCCCGGTGGACTCCCCAGTCCACCCGTGGTTCAGAAGATAAGGAGGAATACTAACCCTGCAGAGCAGGCAGGTCGGTAGACCAGTCTGCACAAAATGGTGTGCAGCCCCCCCCCCCCCCCAACACCCAAATAGGATGAAAAACACAGAAAGAGGGGCTAAAACATGCTCTACATAGGATGGTTGATCATTTTGGATGGTCAAAGTATCAAAAAAATCAGTTTCGGAAATTTCCATTTTTGAGCTGCCGAGGCGGGAAAACTGCATAAGCAGGTTGTGCCTGAGACCCCTTGGGAGCCCCCCCCCCCCCCCCCCAACACCCAAATAGGATGAAAAACATAGAAAGAGGGGCTAAAACATGCTCTACATAGGATATTTGATCATTTTGGATGGTCAAAGTATCAAAAAAATCAGTTTCGGAAATTTCCATTTTTGAGCTGCCGAGGCGGGAAAACTGCATAAGCAGGTTGTGCCTGAGACCCCTTGGGAGCCCCCCCCCCCCCCCCCCAACACCCAAATAGGATGAAAAACACAGAAAGAGGGGCTAAAACATGCTCTACATAGGATATTTGATCATTTTGGATGGTCAAAGTATCAAAAAAATCAGTTTCGGAAATTTCCATTTTTGAGCTGCCGAGGCGGGAAAACTGCATAAGCAGGTTGTGCCCGAGACCCCTTGGGAGCCCCCCCCCGCTATGGGATACAGATGCGTGTGCACGACCGGCGCTGTTCAGCACAAAGCAGAAGTGCAAAGCAAAAGTCAAAGAGGAAAGCTCTTCAGTGACATGTCATAGGCGCCTTTCGCTGCAGTGAACAAAGTACGTGGAGTACAAGCATTCTCTGCACCTAGTGTCCTACGACTATCAAGCTGGTATCGACAAAGATTCAACGCATCTCAGCGGTAGCCCCCCTCCCCCGGTGGACTCCCCAGTCCAACCGTGGTTCAGAAGATAAGGAGGAATACTAACCCTGCAGAGCAGGCGGGTCGGTAGACCAGTCTGCACAAAATGGTGTGCAGCCCCCCCCCGCCCCCCCAAACCCCCAAATAGGATGAAAAACACAGAAAGAGGGGCTAAAACATGCTTTACATAGGATATTTGATCCTTTTGGATGGTCAAAGTATCAAAAAAAATCAGTTTCGGAAATTTCCATTTTTGAGCTGCCGAGGCGGGAAAACTGCATAAGCAGGTTGTGCCCGAGACCCCTTGGGAGCCCCCCCCCGCTATGGGATACAGATGCGTGTGCACGACCGGGGCTGTTCAGCACAAAGCAGAAGTGCAAAGCAAAAGTCAAAGAGGAAAGCTCTTCGGTGACATGTCATAGGCGCCTTTCGCTGCAGTGAACAAAGTACGTGGAGTACAAGCATTCTCTGCACCTAGTGTCCTACGACTATCAAGCTGGTATCGACAAAGATTCAACGTGTCTCAGCAGTAGCCCCCCTCCCCCGGTGGACTCCCCAGTCCACCCGTGGTTCAGAAGATAAGGAGGAATTCTAACCCTGCAGAGCAGGCAGGTCGGTAGACCAGTCTGCACAAAATGGTGTGCAGCCCCCCCCCCCCCCCAACACCCAAATAGGATGAAAAACACAGAAAGAGGGGCTAAAACATGCTCTACATAGGATATTTGATCATTTTGGATGGTCAAAGTATCAAAAAAATCAGTTTCGGAAATTTCCATTTTTGAGCTGCCGAGGCGGGAAAACTGCATAAGCAGGTTGTGCCCGAGACCCCTTGGGAGCCCCCCCCCCCACCCAACACCCAAATAGGATGAAAAACATAGAAAGAGGGGCTAAAACATGCTCTACATAGGATATTTGATCATTTTGGATGGTCAAAGTATCAAAAAAATCAGTTTCGGAAATTTCCATTTTTGAGCTGCCGAGGCGGGAAAACTGCATAAGCAGGTTGTGCCCGAGACCCCTTGGGAGCCCCCCCCCGCTATGGGATACAGATGCGTGTGCACGACCGGGGCTGTTCAGCACAAAGCAGAAGTGCAAAGCAAAAGTCAAAGAGGAAAGCTCTTCAGTGACATGTCATAGGCGCCTTTCGCTGCAGTGAACAAAGTACGTGGAGTACAAGCATTCTCTGCACCTAGTGTCCTACGACTATCAAGCTGGTATCGACAAAGATTCAACGTGTCTCAGCAGTAGCCCCCCTCCCCCGGTGGACTCCCCAGTCCACCCGTGGTTCAGAAGATAAGGAGGAATACTGACCCTGCAGAGCAGGCAGGTCGGTAGACCAGTCTGCACAAAATGGTGTGCAGCCCCCCCCCCCCCCCCCAAACACCCAAATAGGATGAAAAACACAGAAAGAGGGGCTAAAACATGCTTTACATAGGATATTTGATCATTTTGGATGGTCAAAGTATCAAAAAAATCAGTTTCGGAAATTTCCATTTTTGAGCTGCCGAGGCGGGAAAACTGCATAAGCAGGTTGTGCCCGAGACCCCTTGGGAGCCCCCCCCCCCCCAACACCCAAATAGGATGAAAAACACAGAAAGAGGGGCTAAAACATGCTCTACATAGGACATTTGATCATTTTGGATGGTCAAAGTATCAAAAAAATCAGTTTCGGAAATTTCCATTTTTGAGCTGCCGAGGCAGGAAAACTGCATAAGCAGGTTGTGCCCGAGACCCCTTGGGAGCCCCCCCCCGCTATGGGATACAGATGCGTGTGCACGACCGGCGCTGTTCAGCACAAAGCAGAAGTGCAAAGCGAAAGTCAAAGAGGAAAGCTCTTCAGTGACATGTCATAGGCGCCTTTCGCTGCAGTGAACAAAGTACGTGGAGTACAAGCATTCTCTGCACCTAGTGTCCTACGACTATCAAGCTGGTATCGACAAAGATTCAACGTGTCTCAGCAGTAGCCCCCCTCCCCCGGTGGACTCCCCAGTCCACCCGTGGTTCAGAAGATAAGGAGGAATACAAACCCTGCAGAGCAGGCAGGTCGGTAGACCAGTCTGCACAAAAATGGTGTGCAGCCCCCCCCCCCCCCCCAACACCCAAATAGGATGAAAAACACAGAAAGAGGGGCTAAAACATGCTCTACATAGGATATTTGATCATTTTGGATGGTCAAAGTATCAAAAAAATCAGTTTCGGAATTTCCATTTTTTGAGCTGCCGAGGCGGGAAAACTGCATAAGCAGGTTGTGCCTGAGACCCCTTGGGAGCCCCCCCCCCCCCCCCCAACACCCAAATAGGATGAAAAACATAGAAAGAGGGGCTAAAACATGCTCTACATAGGATATTTGATCATTTTGGATGGTCAAAGTATCAAAAAAATCAGTTTCGGAATTTCCATTTTTGAGCTGCCGAGGCGGGAAAACTGCATAAGCAGGTTGTGCCCGAGACCCCTTGGGAGCCCCCCCCCCCCCCCAACAACACCCAATAGGATGAAAAACACAGAAAGAGGGGCTAAAACATGCTTTACATAGGATATTTGATCATTTTGGATGGTCAAAGTATCAAAAAAATCAGTTACGGAAATTTCCATTTTTGAGCTGCCGAGGCGGGAAAACTGCATAAGCAGGTTGTGCCCGAGACCCCTTGGGAGCCCCCCCCCCCCCCCCCAACAACACCCCAAATAGGATGAAAACACAGAAAGAGGGGCTAAAACATGCTCTACATAGGATATTTGATCATTTTGGATGGTCAAAGTATCAAAAAATCAGTTTCGGAAATTTCCATTTTGAGCTGCCGAGGCGGGAAAACTGCATAAGCAGGTTGTGCCCGAGACCCCTTGGGAGCCCCCCCCCCCCCCAACAACACCCAAATAGGATGAAAAACACAGAAAGAGGGGCTAAAACATGCTTTACATAGGATATTTGATCATTTTGGATGGTCAAAGTATCAAAAAAATCAGTTTCGGAAATTTCCATTTTTGAGCTGCCGAGGCGGGAAAACTGCATAAGCAGGTTGTGCCTGAGACCCCTTGGGAGCCCCCCCCCCCCCCCCAACACCCAAATAGGATGAAAAACATAGAAAGAGGGGCTAAAACATGCTCTACATAGGATATTTGATCATTTTGGATGGTCAAAGTATCAAAAAAATCAGTTTCGGAAATTTCCATTTTTGAGCTGCCGAGGCGGGAAAACTGCATAAGCAGGTTGTGCCCGAGACCCCTTGGGAGCCCCCCCCCGCTATGGGATACAGATGCGTGTGCACGACCGGCGCTGTTCAGCACAAAGCAGAAGTGCAAAGCAAAAGTCAAAGAGGACAGCTCTTCAGTGACATGTCATAGGCGCCTTTCGCTGCAGTGAACAAAGTACGTGGAGTACAAGCATTCTCTGCACCTAGTGTCCTACGACTATCAAGCTGGTATCGACAAAGATTCAACGTGTCTCAGCAGTAGCCCCCCTCCCCCGGTGGACTCCCCAGTCCACCCGTGGTTCAGAAGATAAGGAGGAATACTAACCCTGCAGAGCAGGCAGGTCGGTAGACCAGTCTGCACAAAAATGGTGTGCAGCCCCCCCCCCCCCCCCAAACACCCAAATAGGATGAAAAACACAGAAAGAGGGGCTAAAACATGCTTTACATAGGATATTTGATCATTTTGGATGGTCAAAGTATCAAAAAAATCAGTTTCGGAAATTTCCATTTTTGAGCTGCCGAGGCGGGAAAACTGCATAAGCAGGTTGTGCCCGAGACCCCTTGGGAGACCCCCCCCCCCCCCCAACACCCAAATAGGATGGAAAACACAGAAAGAGGGCTAAAACATGCTCTACATAGGATATTTGATCATTTTAGATGGTCAAAGTATCAAAAAATCAGTTCGGAAATTTCCATTTTTGAGCTGCCGAGGCAGGAAAACTGCATAAGCAGGTTGTGCCCGAGACCCCTTGGGAGCCCCCCCCCGCTATGGGATACAGATGCGTGTGCACGACCGGCGCTGTTCAGCACAAAGCAGAAGTGCAAAGCGAAAGTCAAAGAGGAAAGCTCTTCGGTGACATGTCATAGGCGCCTTTCGCTGCAGTGAACAAAGTACGTGGAGTACAAGCATTCTCTGCACCTAGTGTCCTACGACTATCAAGCTTGGTATCGACAAAGATTCAACGTGTCTCAGCAGTAGCCCCCCTCCCCCGGTGGACTCCCCAGTCCACCCGTGGTTCAGAAGATAAGGAGGAATACTAACCTTGCAGAGCAGGCAGGTCGGTAGACCAGTCTGCACAAAATGGTGTGCAGCCCCCCCCCCCCCCCCAACACCCCAAATAGGATGAAAAACACAGAAAGAGGGGCTAAAACATGCTCTACATAGGATATTTGATCATTTTGGATGATCAAAGTATCAAAAAAATCAGTTCGGAAATTTCCATTTTTGAGCTGCCGAGGCGGGAAAACTGCATAAGCAGGTTGTGCCTGAGACCCTTGGGAGCCCCCCCCCCCCCCCCCCAACACCCAAATAGGATGAAAAACATAGAAAGAGGGGCTAAAACATGCTCTACATAGGATATTTGATCATTTTGGATGGTCAAAGTATCAAAAAAATCAGTTTCGGAAATTTCCATTTTTGAGCTGCCGAGGCGGGAAAACTGCATAAGCAGGTTGTGCCCGAGACCCCTTGGGAGCCCCCCCCGCTATGGGATACAGATGCGTGTGCACGACCGGGGCTGTTCAGCACAAAGCAGAAGTGCAAAGCAAAAGTCAAAGAGGAAAGCTCTTCAGTGACATGTCATAGGCGCCTTTCGCTGCAGTGAACAAAGTACGTGGAGTACAAGCATTCTCTGCACCTAGTGTCCTACGACTATCAAGCTGGTATCGACAAAGATTCAACGTGTCTCAGCAGAAGCCCCCCTCCCCGGTGGACTCCCCAGTCCACCCGTGGTTCAGAAGATAAGGAGGAATACTGACCCTGCAGAGCAGGCAGGTCGGTAGACCAGTCTGCACAAAATGGTGTGCAGCCCCCCCCCCCCCCCCAAACACCCAAATAGGATGAAAACACAGAAAGAGGGGCTAAAACATGCTTTACATAGGATATTTGATCATTTTGGATGGTCAAAGTATCAAAAAAATCAGTTTCGGAAATTTCCATTTTTGAGCTGCCGAGGCGGGAAAACTGCATAAGCAGGTTGTGCCCGAGACCCCTTGGGAGCCCCCCCCCCCCCCCCCCAACACCAAATAGGATGAAAAAACACAGAAAGAGGGGCTAAAACATGCTCTACATAGGATATTTGATCATTTTGGATGGTCAAAGTATCAAAAAAATCAGTTTCGGAAATTTCCATTTTTGAGCTGCCGAGGCGGGAAAACTGCATAAGCAGGTTGTGCCCGAGACCCCTTGGGAGCCCCCCCCCGCTATGGGATACAGATGCGTGTGCACGACCGGCGCTGTTCAGCACAAAGCAGAAGTGCAAAGCAAAAGTCAAAGAGGAAAGCTCTTCAGTGACATGTCATAGGCGCCTTTCGCTGCAGTGAACAAAGTACGTGGAGTACAAGCATTCTCTGCACCTAGTGTCCTACGACTATCAAGCTGGTATCGACAAAGATTCAACGTGTCTCAGCAGTAGCCCCCCTCCCCCGGTGGACTCCCCAGTCCACCCGTGGTTCAGAAGATAAAGAGGAATACTAACTTTGCAGAGCAGGCAGGTCGGTAGACCAGTCTGCACAAAATGGTGTGCAGCCCCCCCCCCCCCAACACCCAAATAGGATGAAAAACACAGAAAGAGGGGCTAAAACATGCTCTACATAGGATATTTGATCATTTTGGATGGTCAAAGTATCAAAAAAATCAGTTTCGGAAATTTCCATTTTTGAGCTGCCGAGGCGGGAAAAACTGCATAAGCAAGTTGTGCCTGAGACCCCTTGGGAGCCCCCCCCCCCCCCCCAACACCCAAATAGGATGAAAAAACATAGAAAGAGGGCTAAAACATGCTCTACATAGGATATTTGATCATTTTGGATGGTCAAAGTATCAAAAAAAATCAGTTTCGGAAATTTCCATTTTGAGCTGCCGAGGCGGGAAAACTGCATAAGCAGGTTGTGCCCGAGACCCCTTGGGAGCCCCCCCCCCGCTATGGAATACAGATGCGTGTGCACGACCGGCGCTGTTCAGCACAAAGCAGAAGTGCAAAGCAAAAGTCAAAGAGGAAAGCTCTTCAGTGACATGTCATAGGCGCCTTTCGCTGCAGTGAACAAAGTACGTGGAGTACAAGCATTCTCTGCACCTAGTGTCCTACGACTATCAAGCTGGTATCGACAAAGAATTCAACGTGTCTCAGCAGTAGCCCCCCTCCCCCGGTGGACTCCCCAGTCCACCCGTGGTTCAGAAGATAAGGAGGAATACTAACCCTGCAGAGCAGGCAGGTCGGTAGACCAGTCTGCACAAAATGGTGTGCAGCCCCCCCCCCCCCCCCAACACCCAAATAGGATGAAAAACACAGAAAGAGGGGCTAAAACATGCTTTACATAGGATATTTGATCATTTTGGATGGTCAAAGTATCAAAAAAATCAGTTTCGGAAATTTCCATTTTGAGCTGCCGAGGCGGGAAAACTGCATAAGCAGGTTGTGCCTGAGACCCCTTGGGAGCCCCCCCCCCCCCCCCCCCCCCAACACCCAAATAGGATGAAAAACACAGAAAGAGGGGCTAAAACATGCTCTACATAGGATATTTGATCATTTTGGATGGTCAAAGTATCAAAAAAAATCAGTTTCGGAAATTTCCATTTTTGAGCTGCCGAGGCGGGAAAACTGCATAAGCAGGTTGTGCCCGAGACCCCTTGGGAGCCCCCCCCGCTATGGAATACAGATGCGTGTGCACGACCGGCGCTGTTCAGCACAAAGCAGAAGTGCAAAGCAAAAGTCAAAGAGGAAAGCTCTTCAGTGACATGTCATAGGCGCCTTTCGCTGCAGTGAACAAAGTACGTGGAGTACAAGCATTCTCTGCACCTAGTGTCCTACGACTATCAAGCTGGTATCGACAAAGATTCAACGTGTCTCAGCAGTAGCCCCCCTCCCCCGGTGGACTCCCCAGTCCACCCGTGGTTCAGAAGATAAGGAGGAATACTAACCCTGCAGAGCAGGCAGGTCGGTAGACCAGTCTGCACAAAATGGTGTGCAGCCCCCCCCCCCCCCCCCCAACACCCAAATAGGATGAAAACACAGAAAGAGGGGCTAAAACATGCTTTAATTAGGATATTTGATCATTTTGGATGGTCAAAGTATCAAAAAAATCAGTTTCGGAAATTTCCATTTTTGAGCTGCCGAGGCGGGAAAACTGCATAAGCAGGTTGTGCCTGAGACCCCTTGGGAGCCCCCCCCCCCCCCCCCAACACCCAAATAGGATGAAAACACAGAAAGAGGGGCTAAAACATGCTCTACATAGGATATTTGATCATTTTGGATGGTCAAGTATCAAAAAAATCAGTTTCGGAAATTTCCATTTTTGAGCTGCCGAGGCGGGAAAACTGCATAAGCAGGTTGTGCCCGAGACCCCTTGGAGCCCCCCCCCCCCCCCCCCCCAACACCCAAATAGGATGAAAAACACAGAAAGAGGGGCTAAAACATGCTCTACATAGGATATTTGATCATTTTGGATGGTCAAAGTATCAAAAAAATCAGTTTCGGAAATTTCCATTTTTGAGTTGCCGAGGCGGGAAAACTGCATAAGCAGGTTGTGCCCGAGACCCCTTGGGAGCCCCCCCACGCTATGGGATACAGATGCGTGTGCACGACCGGCGCTGTTCAGCACAAAGCAGAAGTGCAAAGCAAAAGTCAAAGAGGAAAGCTCTTCAGTGACATGTCATAGGCGCCTTTCGCTGCAGTGAACAAAGTACGTGGAGTACAAGCATTCTCTGCACCTAGTGTCCTACGACTATCAAGCTGGTATCGACAAAGATTCAACGTGTCTCAGCAGTAGCCCCCCTCCCCGGTGGACTCCCCAGTCCACCCGTGGTTCAGAAGATAAGGAGGAATACAAACCCTGCAGAGCAAGCAGGTCGGTAGACCAGTCTGCACAAAATGGTGTGCAGCCCCCCCCCCCCCCCCCCAGCACCCAAATAGGATGAAAACACAGAAAGAGGGGCTAAAACATGCTTTACATAGGATATTTGATCATTTTGGATGGTCAAAGTATCAAAAAAATCAGTTTCGGAAATTTCCATTTTTGAGCTGCCGAGGCGGGAAAACTGCATAAGCAGGTTGTGCCCGAGACCCCTTGGGAGCCCCCCCCCCCCCCCCCAACACCCAAATAGGATGAAAAACACAGAAAGAGGGGCTAAAACATGCTCTACATAGGATATTTGATCATTTTAGATGGTCAAAGTATCAAAAAAATCAGTTCGGAAATTCTATTGCCTTCGGCAGTGCACCTCGAAGAGAGGTTGACAGTCAGCCAATCAGTCAGTTAGACAGGCCAGCAGTCTGTCAGATAGAAACACACACTTTGGGTTTTTTGTTAGTAGCAGACACTTTATCAAGCAGTCGGGACGATGCTGGTTACCAGAATCGGTGGTGGCCGGGTGGTAATGCATGCGACCGCAGGCTCTTGTGTCGGCGGTTCGAACCCTGGTGCGGTGACTACTTGCAGCGGCGCCGCCGCAAAAGTCAGTCGACCAGGATTCGAACCACCGACTCCGGGCCGTACGTTGGCCGCAGTACCATTGGACCAGCGGTGATGCGGTAGCACTCAGCTTCCCCACTGCTTGAAGCCTGTTCAGCAAAAACTTTTGACCCCCCCCCCCCACCCACCCCCCCCCACCCACCCCCCCCCAAAAAGTGATATCCAGTTTTAGGGGATAGAGGCCTCAGAATCAGAAAATCCATTGGGGGATGCTCTTATTGGGCAAAATAATGATTTTACAAGGGGTTGGACATCCAATATCATGCCTTGGGGTATGCTACGCGAATGACCCCAAAAAAGGGGGGTATACGCCGCTCGCGCCTGCGCTTGATCTAACAAACCTCTCTTCGAGGTGATTTGAATTTTTGAGCTGCCGAGGCGGGAAAACTGCATAAGCAGGTTGTGCCCGAGACCCCTTGGTAGCCCCCTCCGCTATGGGATACAGATGCGTGTGCACGACCGGCGCTGTTCAGCACAAAGCAGAAGTGCAAAGCGAAAGTCAAACAGGAAACCTCTTCAGCGACATGTCATAGGCGCCTTTCGCTGCAGTGAACAAAGTACGTGGAGTACAAGCATTCTCTGCAACCTAGTGTCCTACGACTATCAAGCTGGTATCGACAAAGATTCAACGCATCTCAGCAGCAGCCCCCCTCCCCCGGTGGACTCCCCAGTCCACCCGTGGTTCAGAAGATAAGGAGGAATACTGACCCTGCAGAGCAGGCAGGTCGGTAGACCAGTCTGCACAAAATGGTGTGCAGCCCCCCCCCCCCCCCCCAACACCCAAATAGGATGAAAAACACAGAAAGAGGGGCTAAAACATGCTCTACATAGGATATTTGATCATTTTGGATGGTCAAAGTATCAAAAAAATCAGTTTCGGAAATTTCCATTTTTGAGCTGCCGAGGCGGGAAAACTGCATAAGCAGGTTGTGCCCGAGACCCCTTGGGAGCCCCCCCCCCCCCCCCCCAACACCCAAATAGGATGAAAAACACAGAAAGAGGGGCTAAAACATGCTCTACATAGGATATTTGATCATTTTGGATGGTCAAAGTATCAAAAAAATCAGTTTCGGAAATTTCCATTTTTGAGCTGCCGAGGCGGGAAAACTGCATAAGCAGGTTGTGCCCGAGACCCCTTGGGAGCCCCCCCCCGCTATGGAATACAGATGCGTGTGCACGACCGGCGCTGTTCAGCACAAAGCAGAAGTGCAAAGCAAAAAGTCAAAGAGGAAAGCTCTTCAGTGACATGTCATAGGCGCCTTTCGCTGCAGTGAACAAAGTACGTGGAGTACAAGCATTCTCTGCACCTAGTGTCCTACGACTATCAAGCTGGTATCGACAAAGATTCAACGTGTCTCAGCAGTAGCCCCCCTCCCCCGGTGGACTCCCCAGTCCACCCGTGGTTCAGAAGATAAGGAGGAATACTAACCCTGCAGAGCAGGCAGGTCGGTAGACCAGTCTGCACAAAATGGTGTGCAGCCCCCCCCCCCCCCCCAACACCCAAATAGGATGAAAAACACAGAAAGAGGGGCTAAAACATGCTTTACATAGGATATTTGATCATTTTGGATGGTCAAAGTATCAAAAAAATCAGTTTCGGAAATTTCCATTTTTGAGCTGCCGAGGCGGGAAAACTGCATAAGCAGGTTGTGCCTGAGACCCCTTGGGAGCCCCCCCCCCCCCCCCCAACACCCAAATAGGATGAAAAACACAGAAAGAGGGGCTAAAACATGCTCTACATAGGATATTTGATCATTTTGGATGGTCAAAGTATCAAAAAAATCAGTTTCGGAAATTTCCATTTTTGAGCTGCCGAGGCGGGAAAACTGCATAAGCAGGTTGTGCCCGAGACCCCTTGGGAGCCCCCCCCCCCCCCCCCCCAACACCCAAATAGGATGAAAAACACAGAAAGAGGGGCTAAAACATGCTCTACATAGGATATTTGATCATTTTGGATGGTCAAAGTATCAAAAAAATCAGTTTCGGAAATTTCCATTTTTGAGCTGCCGAGGCGGGAAAACTGCATAAGCAGGTTGTGCCCGAGACCCCTTGGGAGCCCCCCCCACGCTTATGGGATACAGATGCGTGTGCACGACCGGCGCTGTTCAGCACAAAGCAGAAGTGCAAAGCAAAAGTCAAAGAGGAAAGCTCTTCAGTGACATGTCATAGGCGCCTTTCGCTGCAGTGAACAAAGTACGTGGAGTACAAGCATTCTCTGCACCTAGTGTCCTACGACTATCAAGCTGGTATCGACAAAGATTCAACGTGTCTCAGCAGTAGCCCCCCTCCCCCGGTGGACTCCCCAGTCCACCCGTGGTTCAGAAGATAAGGAGGAATACAAACCCTGCAGAGCAAGCAGGTCGGTAGACCAGTCTGCACAAAATGGTGTGCAGCCCCCCCCCCCCCCCCCAGCACCCAAATAGGATGAAAAACACAGAAAGAGGGGCTAAAACATGCTTTACATAGGATATTTGATCATTTTGGATGGTCAAAGTATCAAAAAAATCAGTTTCGGAAATTTCCATTTTTGAGCTGCCGAGGCGGGAAAACTGCATAAGCAGGTTGTGCCCGAGACCCCTTGGGAGCCCCCCCCCCCCCCCCCCAACACCCAAATAGGATGAAAAACACAGAAAGAGGGGCTAAAACATGCTCTACATAGGATATTTGATCATTTAGATGGTCAAAGTATCAAAAAAATCAGTTTCGGAAATTCTATTGCCTTCGGCAGTGCACCTCGAAGAGAGGTTGACAGTCAGCCAATCAGTCAGTTAGACAGGCCAGCAGTCTGTCAGATAGAAACACACACTTTGGGTTTTTTGTTAGTAGCAGACACTTTATCAAGCAGTCGGGACGATGCTGGTTACCAGAATCGGTGGTGGCCGGGTGGTAATGCATGCGACCGCAGGCTCTTGTGTCGGCGGTTCGAACCCTGGTGCGGTGACTACTTGCAGCGGCGCCGCCGCAAAAGTCAGTCGACCAGGATTCGAACCACCGACTCCGGGCCGTACGTTGGCCGCAGTACCATTGGACCAGCGGTGATGCGGTAGCACTCAGCTTCCCCACTGCTTGAAGCCTGTTCAGCAAAAACTTTTGACCCCCCCCCCCCCCACCCCACCCCCCCCCACCCACCCCCCCCCCAAAAAGTGATATCCAGTTTTAGGGGATAGAGGCCTCAGAATCAGAAAATCCATTGGGGGATGCTCTTATTGGGCAAAATAATGATTTTACAAGGGGTTGGACATCCAATATCATGCCTTGGGGTATGCTACGCGAATGACCCCAAAAAAAAGGGGTATACGCCGCTCGCGCCTGCGCTTGATCTAACAACCTCTCTTCGAGGTGATTTCCATTTTTGAGCTGCCGAGGCGGGAAAACTGCATAAGCAGGTTGTGCCCGAGACCCCTTGGGAGCCCCCCTCCGCTATGGGATACAGATGCGTGTGCACGACCGGCGCTGTTCAGCACAAAGCAGAAGTGCAAAGCGAAAGTCAAACAGGAAACCTCTTCAGCGACATGTCATAGGCGCCTTTTCGCTGCAGTGAACAAAGTACGTGGAGTACAAGCATTCTCTGCACCTAGTGTCCTACGACTATCAAGCTGGTATCGACAAAGATTCAACGCATCTCAGCAGCAGCCCCCCTCCCCCGGTGGACTCCCCAGTCCACCCGTGGTTCAGAAGATAAGGAGGAATACAAACCCTGCAGAGCAGGCAGGTCGGTAGACCAGTCTGCACAAAATGGTGTGCAGCCCCCCCCCCCCCCCCAACACCCAAATAGGATGAAAAAACACAGAAAGAGGGGCTAAAACATGCTCTACATAGGATATTTGATCATTTTGGATGGTCAAAGTATCAAAAAAATCAGTTCGGAAATTTCCATTTTTGAGCTGCCGAGGCGGGAAAACTGCATAAGCAGGTTGTGCCCGAGACCCCTTGGGAGCCCCCCCCCCCCCCCCCAACACCCAAATAGGATGAAAAACATAGAAAGAGGGCTAAAACATGCTCTACATAGGATATTTGATCATTTTGGATGGTCAAAGTATCAAAAAAATCAGTTTCGGAAATTTCCATTTTTGAGCTGCCGAGGCGGGAAAACTGCATAAGCAGGTTGTGCCCGAGACCCCTTGGGAGCCCCCCCCCCCCCCCCCAACACCCAAATAGGATGAAAAACACAGAACGAGGGGCTAAAACATGCTCTACATAGGATATTTGATCATTTTGGATGGTCAAAGTATCAAAAAATCAGTTTCGGAAATTTCCATTTTTGAGCTGCCGAGGCGGGAAAACTGCATAAGCAGGTTGTGCCCGAGACCCCTTGGGAGCCCCCCCCCCCCCCCCAACACCCAAATAGGATGAAAAACACAGAACGAGGGGCTAAAACATGCTTTACATAGGATATTTGATCCTTTTGGATGGTCAAAGTATCAAAAAATCAGTTTCGGAAATTTCCATTTTTGAGCTGCCGAGGCAGGAAAACTGCATAAGCAGGTTGTGCCCGAGACCCCTTGGGAGCCCCCCCCCGCTATGGGATACAGATGCGTGTGCACGACCGGCGCTGTTCAGCACAAAGCAGAAGTGCAAAGCGAAAGTCAAAGAGGAAAGCTCTTCAGTGACATGTCATAGGCGCCTTTCGCTGCAGTGAACAAAGTACGTGGAGTACAAGCATTCTCTGCACCTAGTGTCCTACGACTATCAAGCTGGTATCGACAAAGATTCAACGTGTCTCAGCAGTAGCCCCCCTCCCCCGGTGGACTCCCCAGTCCACCCGTGGTTCAGAAGATAAGGAGGAATACAAACCCTGCAGAGCAGGCAGGTCGGTAGACCAGTCTGCACAAAATGGTGTGCACCCCCCCCCAACACCCAAATAGGATGAAAAACACAGAAAGAGGGGCTAAAACATGCTCTACATAGGATATTTGATCATTTTGGATGGTCAAAGTATCAAAAAAATCAGTTTCGGAAATTTCCATTTTTGAGCTGCCGAGGCGGGAAAACTGCATAAGCAGGTTGTGCCCGAGACCCCTTGGGAGCCCCCCCCCCCCCCCCCCAACACCCAAATAGGATGAAAAACATAGAAAGAGGGGCTAAAACATGCTCTACATAGGATATTTGATCATTTTGGATGGTCAAAGTATCAAAAAAATCAGTTTCGGAAATTTCCATTTTTGAGCTGCCGAGGCGGGAAAACTGCAATAAGCAGGTTGTGCCCGAGACCCCTTGGGAGCCCCCCCCCCCCCCCCCAACACCCAAATAGGATGAAAAACACAGAACGAGGGGCTAAAACATGCTCTACATAGGATATTTGATCATTTTGGATGGTCAAAGTATCAAAAAATCAGTTTCGGAAATTTCCATTTTTGAGCTGCCGAGGCGGGAAAACTGCATAAGCAGGTTGTGCCCGAGACCCCTTGGGAGCCCCCCCCCCCCCCCCCCAACACCCAAATAGGATGAAAAACACAGAACGAGGGGCTAAAACATGCTCTACATAGGATATTTGATCATTTTGGATGGTCAAAGTATCAAAAAAATCAGTTTCGGAAATTTCCATTTTTGAGCTGCCGAGGCGGGAAAACTGCATAAGCAGGTTGTGCCCGAGACCCCTTGGGAGCCCCCCCCCCCCCCCCAACACCCAAATAGGATGAAAAACACAGAACGAGGGGCTAAAACATGCTTTACATAGGATATTTGATCCTTTTGGATGGTCAAAGTATCAAAAAATCAGTTTCGGAAATTTCCATTTTTGAGCTGCCGAGGCAGGAAAACTGCATAAGCAGGTTGTGCCCGAGACCCCTTGGGAGCCCCCCCCCGCTATGGGATACAGATGCGTGTGCACGACCGGCGCTGTTCAGCACAAAGCAGAAGTGCAAAGCGAAAGTCAAAGAGGAAAGCTCTTCAGTGACATGTCATAGGCGCCTTTCGCTGCAGTGAACAAAGTACGTGGAGTACAAGCATTCTCTGCACCTAGTGTCCTACGACTATCAAGCTGGTATCGACAAAGATTCAACGTGTCTCAGCAGTAGCCCCCCTCCCCCGGTGGACTCCCCAGTCCACCCGTGGTTCAGAAGATAAGGAGGAATACAAACCCTGCAGAGCAGGCAGGTCGGTAGACCAGTCTGCACAAAATGGTGTGCACCCCCCCCCCAACACCCAAATAGGATGAAAAACACAGAAAGAGGGGCTAAAACATGCTCTACATAGGATATTTGATCATTTTGGATGGTCAAAGTATCAAAAAAATCAGTTTCGGAAATTTCCATTTTTGAGCTGCCGAGGCGGGAAAACTGCATAAGCAGGTTGTGCCCGAGACCCCTTGGGAGCCCCCCCCCCCCCCCCAACACCCAAATAGGATGAAAACATAGAAAGAGGGGCTAAAACATGCTCTACATAGGATATTTGATCATTTTGGATGGTCAAAGTATCAAAAAAATCAGTTTCGGAAATTTCCATTTTTGAGCTGCCGAGGCGGGAAAACTGCATAAGCAGGTTGTGCCCGAGACCCCTTGGGAGCCCCCCCCCCCCCCAAACACCCAAATAGGATGAAAAACATAGAAAGAGGGGCTAAAACATGCTCTACATAGGATATTTGATCATTTTGGATGGTCAAAGTATCAAAAAAATCAGTTTCGGAAATTTCCATTTTGAGCTGCCGAGGCGGGAAAACTGCATAAGCAGGTTGTGCCTGAGACCCCTTGGGAGCCCCCCCCCCCCCCCCCAACACCCAAATAGGATGAAAAACACAGAAAGAGGGGGCTAAAAACATGCTCTACATAGGATATTTGATCCTTTTGGATGGTCAAAGTATCAAAAAAATCAGTTTCGGAAATTTCCATTTTTGAGCTGCCGAGGCGGGAAAGCTGCATAAGCAGGTTGTGCCTGAGACCCCTTGGGAGCCCCCCCCCCCCAACACCCAAATAGGATGAAAAACATAGAAAGAGGGCTAAAACATGCTCTACATAGGATATTTGATCATTTTGGATGGTCAAAGTATCAAAAAAATCAGTTTCGGAAATTTCCATTTTTGAGCTGCCGAGGCGGGAAAACTGCATAAGCAGGTTGTGCCCGAGACCCCTTGGGAGCCCCCCCCCCCCCCCCCCAACACCCAAATAGGATGAAAAACACAGAAAGAGGGGCTAAAACATGCTCTACATAGGATATTTGATCCTTTTGGATGGTCAAAGTATCAAAAAAATCAGTTTCGGAAATTTCCATTTTTGAGCTGCCGAGGCGGGAAAACTGCATAAGCAGGTTGTGCCCGAGACCCCTGGGAGCCCCCCCCCGCTATGGGATACAGATGCGTGTGCACGACCGGCGCTGTTCAGCACAAAGCAGAAGTGCAAAGCAAAAGTCAAAGAGGAAAGCTCTTCAGTGACATGTCATAGGCGCCTTTTGCTGCAGTGAACAAAGTACGTGGAGTACAAAGC
>OZ038378.1:155464106-155646606 GCA_964036045.1 Eutreptiella sp. 'Long Island Sound 2002'
GAACCAAATTGTCCTATTTCATTAGTTGTGACCATCCAACTATATCCTGGGCGCATACATTGCAGATTTGGTCATTTGATGCATCGATGGGACGTCCGTGCTTCCCTTAATGTGGGCCATCTAATGTTGTGTTTCACGATCAGTAAGGTATTGTGGGACAGAAAATGTTTTTATGGCGGGTGTGTTAGATATAACGACGAATGGTGGGAGCATGTGATGTACGAGAACGGGCATGTGTCTAGGACGAGTCCAACCATTCTCCCCTTCCCCTCCCCACTAATTAGGTCTCACCCCTCTCAAGGGGCCTTCAGCCCACTTGTACTGCGCGCGCGCGGGGGGTCGCGTCTCAACACAAGAATTTGTCTCCTCTGTGCTGCATGGGAATGCGGGAACGTGGTGCGGGTGAGGAGAATATTTTTTTTGCTCAGACTCACAAGTTCATCGTAAGTGCTCGGCCAGACGGGCTGGATCAGTAATGACAGTGTAAGTACAACATATGTTGTCCCGTGCGATACCTGGGCCGCATACCACCCGTGGTGGCGGGACGTATATTTGAAACTCACCTGTAACCTGTCATCCGCTCATGCAGTATCAGAAACTGCCGAGCCACCGGGGCAACGAAGAAAGAAAAACAGTAAATGAGAAAAAGTCTGCTGTGAGAAAAAGAGAGTAGCTTGCCTGGCGTCTCTGGTGGGATTATGTCCTTCATGTAACTCATGTACGTGGGCGCTTGATTGTCCATTGTGCTCTCTGGTCTTCAGGTCCACTGCGTTTTCTGCCCCTGGGGATATTCATCTGCTCGACGCTGGATGAGCATGCAAATGTCCGATCCCGCTGTGGATCAACGAAACCACAATATTCAGAAACACAGTGTAGGCACAAAAAAACCACCCTTTTTTGCCTCCTTGCCTGCCTTTGGTCTGAACCCACCAAGTGACAACTGACAGCACACCAGCAGACATCCGGCGTGTGCGCAACATTCCAGCATTGTTGCTCACGGTGCCTTGCCGCTGATTGTGCAGCTGTTGTGGAGTACATTGTGCGCAGCACAACGATAATTCTGCATGCAACAATTTGTCTGAAACTTTTCTATTTAGAATTCTTGGCCCAGACCAAGATGAGCTGGCCTAGACTGGTCACTGCACCAAATTAGGTAGGGGAAATGCAATAGCAAGGCGAACATGCACCGGATGTCCAGCACACAGCTCGCAATGCCCATAAATCCACCGGGACTTGCGTGGCGCCACCCACGTCCAAGCACAACTCTGGAGGCTCTGAGAGGTTGGTGAGAAAGAGAAAAGATGCAATGGAAAGATAAATCTTAATGCAACAATTTGTCTGAAACTTTTCTATTTAGAATTCTTGGCCCAGACCAAGATGAGCTGGCCTAGACTGGTCACTGCACCAAATTAGGCAGGGGAAATGCAGTAGCAAGGCGAACATGTACCGGATGTCCAGCACACAGCTCGCAATGCCCACAAATCCACCGGGACTTGCGTGGCGCCACCCACGTCCAAGCACAACTCTGGAGGCTCTGAGAGGTTGGTGAGAAAGAGAAAAGATGCAATGGAAAGATAAATCTTAATGCAACAATTTGTCTGAAACTTTTCTATTTAGAATTCTTGGCCCAGACCAAGATGAGCTGGCCTAGACTGGTCACTGCACCAAATTAGGCAGGGGAAATGCAGTAGCAAGGCGAACATGCACCGGATGTCCAGCACACAGCTCGCAATGCCCACAAATCCACCGGGACTTGCGTGGCGCCACCCACGTCCAAGCACAACTCTGGAGGCTTTGAGAGGCTTAGCCCCCTAACCAGGCATCCTTCAGGTGTGCTTGGCACGGCACGAGCCCAGGGGGAAGGCAACAACTGTCTTGACCGTAATCCCTCTGACGAGTGATGGCGACAGGGTGCTGCAGGCTTCAGGGGGTCAATAGGGGGCAGCCCCTCCTCTTGCCGTGTTTGTTTCCGGCCTCCTGCCAATGTGCTGCCCCTCTTGCCCATCTCTGTGCCGCGCATCCAAACTCCCTCGCCCCATACTCTACCTGGAGCTGGAAAGGGGAGATGCTCTTGCTCTTCGCCTGCATCACGGCAGCATGGGCCAGCTGCTTGCACCCAAGTTTGATCAGGTGATTATCGTTGTCGCTCAGCTTTTTCAGGCAGTGCAGGTCGTTGATGACGAACTTCAAATACTGCAGCCGCAACAAGAAGGTCACCGCCTTCACCTTCGTCTCACTCATCCCCCTCCAGAGCAGCAAGTACCGCACCGACTCCAAAAATGCTCGATACGCTGATGCCTGGCACCGTGGGGGCGTCCGGAAGGCACTGCAAGGTTCGTCACAGGTTTCCGCAATCGCGGCCTGCAACGGTTTGCCTGCAAGCCACGGCAGCAGCCAGTCGTAGACGTTCTCCACATGCTTCTCTGGGCCATCTCCTATCATGCTCATCAGGAAGTACATCCACCATGAATCATCCTGCATCCTGTCATCGGGGATGTTATCAATGGCAATGCAGCCTTTGTACTTGATTTTGCCATCCAGCGTTGCCACCGAGGGATGATACGGGTTCTCGTCCCCACCCGCGCACGCCACAAAGCGGAATCCTGACGCCTTCTTGATCAGCATGAAGACAATCTTCTTCGGTGAGGGCAACAGCAGTGCCTGTCCCACTCCCAACTCCCCGATGTTCTTCTTCAAGAACTTCAACAGCGCGGTCAGCCGCGACACACTCTGCAGGGTCCGCTGCCGCAGGCCGAAGCCCACTGCGCGCTCCAGGTCCTTGAGGGTGGAGAGCAGACAATCCTGGTCCTCTTCCATGAAACTTCCCATCCACTGCGACTGCTCCTTCGCCATGCGCGCCATCGAAAAGTGCAGGGCGAGGCTGCGAGCACGGGGTGATGGAAAAGGCAGGAACAAGGGGTGGTGGGGAAGGAGGATGAGGGAGGGGCGGTAAGAAATGGAGGGCAGCAAGTAGGAGGGGGCTGTGCGCAAATAGTTTGGGTTGTGTGCCTCAGGGCAAAGAGTTGCGGGTCACCAAGTAATACGCTGCCCCGTTACGTGGCCCTAGCCCAGGGCACACTCCTGCTTCGGGTTTGTTTTGGCGGCACTGCAAGGGTGCCCAGTGGGCGACGACGCCTGTCCTGCTGTTGTGGATGATTTTTGTGGGTGAGCTCCCGCTGTCGCTCAGGCCAACCCTGGCAACGGAGGTGTTCCACGGCGAGTATGGCGGAGAACTGCAGTGCGCCTCTGATGGGTATAACCCCCGCAGAGGCACATGGATGCACACCCTTGGCCCCGGGGCCTTGGTTGTAGTGACCAGGTATCCGCCTCCCACGCAAGGGACCGGGCGGCCCTGACCACAGTGCCAGGCCACCCTTACCTTTCCCCACAAGGCAAAATGCCTGGAAACGCCGCACACCACCGATGAGCGACACTTGGCGTTTCGGACCCTCCTGGCCTATTTTCTCAGGCTTTATGGGAACCCCCACCCCACCCCGCACCCCAGAGTAGACCCTGGCCGACAAGCAGGCCACACAGAAGACATGGCACAACACCGATTGTGTTACATGTGAACCGACCAGCTTTCATGGAATTCCAGAGGTCTCATCCACACCGTTTGTCTGTCAGCTGCACACATCTTGACTCACGTGGCTTCAAGTACCGCATGTATAATGCGGCCTCTCCTTCCTGTTTGACACGAGTGAGCGTCTCAGAGAGTTGCTCTAGGGTCCTCAACATTCACCCATTGTTTATTCGATGGGTGCCCTGGTTTGAGACAGGGATTCAGGCTGTCCTTCGAGCCCCTGAATCTCCTCTGCCAGATCATAGCTCCCTCGCTGAACAACACACAGGCCACAGAGAAGACCTGAAATGCAGCACAGCGAGCAGCCCACACAGTTCAGGCTCAACCACCGGCGGTTGTTCTGTTCCCTTGCTGTTTCGGGGGGGGGGTACCATAAAGGTGCAGTGTGAGAGGGGGATTCGCGGCTACCAGCAGGGGCCTCTCTTGCTGGAGGGTTTTTCCCCATCACTGCCACGTGCATCACGCTATCGCTTACCTCCCGGATCTTGCAATGACCCATTTTCTGCCTTATGCGCTGACATGTACCAAAGCTCTCCTGTAAGCAGCGTTCTCGTTGGGTATCAAAGAGGAAGAGTCTAAGCAACAGCGCAAGTGAGGGCGGGACTCGGGAATGTGTCGCTTTTGACACCCGAGACCCTGCAGAAGCAAGTTGCAGAGGGAGGAGGGGCCGTGGCATCCCACCTCCTTTTGAGGTGGCTCCACGAGGGCGCCTCCTGCAGATCAATGGACCTGCTGAGGCCTGAAGACCACTGCATCCGGTTGCTAGTGATGGCGTGTTGAACCTCCCCCAATTCCCGTGTCCTCCGCAGGGATCTCCTGGGCCCTCCGCACTGGCCCCTGAGCTTGCGCTCTTGTTCAGTGACCCGTGCGGTGCTGCATCTTTGGGTGACTTGTGGAGGGGCAAGCCAAAAAGATGGCGGCGGCGGGGGAGGTTGTGGGGCTGACCCTGAGGACATAATTAGGTCGTCCACTGCAGGCATTTGTGCCAGAGATGAGGACAGCCTGAGAAACCACCTGAAGCAAGTCCAAGGTCAAAGGGCCGAGACTGTTGGTAAGAAGAAGTCACATTGGCGTCCGACAAGAGAGACAAGGTATAAGAGTTGCGAAAAAAGGGGGGAGGGATTAGGAATCCGGGGGCACAGTGAGGAAGGCATCGTGAGGGCAGAGGGGGAGGAATGGGAGGAAGTGGGGGGTATGATGCAAGAAGTATGGGGGCAATTGGTACTAGCAGCCAAACGGCGTAGGCAGTATGCGACAGACACGCAATGTCGGATGACCTTGAGGAAATTCATGGGGTCATTCACCTCACCAAAAGCGGTGTCAACAAGGACCGGGTCGCAGAACTCCCCCCAAAACGCAGGGTCGGCCCAGATTGGATGCGGCTTCCGGAACAGCGCCTTCAGAGTGAACTGCTGCCGCAGCTCCTGCTGGGCCTTCTCGGCATCCTTCACGCACTGCGAGTACAGGCTGTCCACGTAAGTTCCCGCGCGCACCTGGGAGCCCGACAGCGCGGTGTTGGCTATGAACTTGACGTACTTGATGCAGACCTCTGTGCTGGCCCCGCCACCAAAAAGCACGATGCCCTCGGGGTCCACGGCGAACCTGCCGCCATGGATTGTGATCTCCTTCTTGGCCACGACCGCACACTTCTTACCCCCCACATACGTGGTCATGGTATCGGACCCAACTGTCACCACAACTCTCGTCCACTTCTCTAAAGGGACCGACCCGTCTTGCCCAAACGACTCATCCAGCCCCAGTCCCAAGTTCGCGCTGACGAGGCATTCGCCAACCTCTGTCGGGTACGGCCAGCCGGTGGTGTACACAGACAACCCCTGCGAAGGGGGTGCCGCTGGCAGCAGCATGTCCATAATCAGCGTGTACAACTGCACCTTCTCCCGCCTCTCTGGGAGTTGATCTTGATGCATCTCATCTTTTGCCAAAGGCTCCTCGGTCTCCTCCCCGCGGGCCTTAGCTCTACGTGCGCGGCGCTCCTGCATCTTCTTCTCCTTCTCTTTTTGCTTCTTCCAGATCATCTGCTGTGTTTCAATGCCCAACCGCACCTTCAAATATGCGCCGGGCTGCAGTCTCAGCATCGTTGCCTTGGTGTTCATTTCCTCCAGATTGCCCTCGCCCACCACCTGGGCCTTCTGGGGCAACGTACCATCCCGGAAGTCAAAGACACGCGTGTTTGGCTCCTCTTTTTTCTTCTTGTGGTCCGCCCGTTGATCCTTGACTCCGGGCACCTCGTAAAAATGCAGAGTGTCAGCTGCATCCGTCCACATCGTGGTATTCTCCGTTGGGTCTGGTTCGGCCTCGGCTGCCGCTGCTTCCAGCTCCTGGATCAGCTCCTCATCCGATTCATCATCCGATAAGGAGACAACGCGGCATGGTTGATACTCGCAATCGTCAGAAACCGCGGACCTTGCAAAGCTGCTGTTGTCCTCCATTCCAGCAGATTTGTCCGCGGCAGGACGCTCAATACTTTTGTTTGTCGCAGTGATGTGGGAACCGATTGCCCTAGAACAGTGGACGTCAATTGCCCTTGAACACTGGAGGTCGATTGGCCTTGAATACTTGAAACCAGCGGTACTTGAACAGACGACGTCCGTGGGACTGGACCAGAGGAAATGAATGGGCCTTGTACGGAGGAAGTGAATGGGACGGCAGCGGTGCTGACGAAGTGGCCTTGAGCACTGGAAATCAGTTGAACGGACGAAAAGCGACAATCAGGGAGCCGGCAAATCCTACTCTCTGCTGACGGTCCGTGGCCATCGCAGTCAGTCCCCCCATATCGGGGGACTGGGCTGCTGCACTCTCTTGTGCGTTGTTGGACCCCGAAACCGCATGGGCCCCATTCACCCCAAGGCCCGTAGCGGCCGTCCACGGCGCATGTGTCGCAGGGTCGGCTCTTGACGGCCGCGGGACACTTGGCTCCTCCGTTCTGCGGCGGCACCGCCACGGCGCGGGTGCGCGTGCGCATTCCGGTGGTGCAGCATCGACTCTACTCGGACCACCGATCGTACCCACAATCAACTGAGCACCCAAAGACCCCAATGAAGCTCTGGCCTTGAATAGTGGAAATTGATTGGCCTTGGACACTGGCCGCCGGTTGTGCCGGGCTGGGGCATGTTGCACTGCCGACGTTGGAGAAACCAGCATATCCCTTGGCACAAACAACCGACTTGGATTTCAACGTCTCAAGCGTGCATCCACCGGCCCCTTCAGTGCACACCGCGTTGTTGTTGTTGTTGTTGTTGTCCTTGCGGATGCTGTACCCCATTGGGAGGACACACTTGGGCACAACTTTGATACTGAGGGTGGCTTGATTTGAGGTCGCACCATTGTTGTCCGTCACAGTGTACTGGATAGTAACGGTGCCAACGTATCCTTGTACAGGGGTGAATGTGACCACTCCGTTCGCATCCACAGTGGCAGTTCCCTGACCTTTGATTGTGGTTGTTGTTTGCCGACCGCGAGCTGCAGGGTCCAGGTTCACCCTGCTTGGGTCAATGGTTCCATCAGGATCAACGTCATTGCCAACCAAACTCACGGTCCCTGAAGTGCCGACGAAGTGCTGACTGGTATCACCACCGCATCAGGGGCAGCTTGTGGGGGGCCGTTCACTTTGATACTGAGGGTGGCTTCATTCGAGGTCGCACCATCGTTGTCATTCACAGTGTACGGGATAGTAACGGTGCCAACGTACCCTTGTACAGGGGTGAATGTGACTGCTCCGTACTCATTCACACTGGCCTCGCCCTGACCTCCCAATTTAAGCCAGGATTGCCGACCAGGAGCTGCAGGGAGCAGATCCACAGTGCTTGGGTCAATGGTCCCGTCAGAATCAACGTCATTGCCAACCACAAGGTGAGTCCCTGGACGGTCTGCTGGGAACACCACATTATCATTGGCAGCTTGTGGTGGGGCGTTCACTTTGATACTGAGGGTGGCTTCATTTGAGGTCGCACCATCGTTGTCATTCACAGTGTGCGGGATAGGTTCAGAGTGCCATCAACGATGAACAAGAAACTGCCCCAGTCAGGCGCAGGCATGGTCTCCTGAGAGTCTTCAGGAACGTAAATGGGTTTTGTCGTACGAGGGCCACGACGTCTCCACAACAGTCCTCGAAAAGGCCCTCACCGACCCTTCCATCAATGGGGACGTCCGGATGTTGCTGAACGAGCTTCAGCTCAATCCTTCTCTTCGTGCCACCGACAGGCCCCAGCAGCCTGCAGGATCTTAAAGTGCCAATTGAGTTTGCGCCTGCAGTCCGATTGAAAGCGCGGCTGTTCTCGTGAAACAGATTTTGTGGTACGAGGGCCACGACGTCTCCACAACAGTCCTCGAAAAGGCCCTCACCGACCCTTCCATCAATGGGGACGTCCGGATGTTGCTGAACGAGCTTCAGCTCAATCCTTCTCTTCGTGCCACCGACAGGCCCCAGCAGCCTGCAGGCACTTAAAGTGCCAATTGAGTTTGCGCTTCTTGGCGTTATCGCCCTTCTCGGCGCTGCCAGCGCTGGGGGTGGAGGGTACAGTCCGCTTGTCACCCGGCTGCTCATCCTTGGGTGTGGGGTTGGGTGCTCCTCTTCCACCAGTGGGGGGTGCTGAGGACCTTCGTCCTCCACCAGGGTTACCCTTACCGGGGGGTCCCCCACGATTACGGCCTCCCCCCTCGGGGTTACCTTTACCGGCGTTCTTTCGCCGTTCTTCTTATGGCTCATGGAATTCGTGTGTTCAGGTCCCCGTCTTGTGGTCCGAGAAATATAGGCCCACAATCGACACCTTCGTGGCGGGGCCGCAATTCGTGCAGCTCCAGAAGTTCTTGACCGAGTTCCGTGAGGATGACCCCCAGGTGTGTGTGCCCCATCCGTCATCCCCACGCAGCCTGGAAGGTGGGTCCCTGGACGGTCTGCTGGGAACACCACATTATCATTGGCAGCTTGTGGGGGGGCGTTCACTTTTGGGAGGCCATACAGAAAAAAATACAGGTCATCACCGTTAGACTCCAAAAAGGCGCCGTTCTGGCCGGCTGATATGTACGCCACCCCATCAGGGTAACCGTTGGCATGTGATGAAAGGGACTTGTCGCTCTGAGATTCCATATAGAAGTAGTAGTTATAAGCAGGAGAAAGCTCCACCTCCGGGGGAAATGTCCACCTCTTGCCACCGAATGATGAGTCATCGACTGACACTGAGCTGGCGATGAGACTGGCCGATGTGGACAGGTCAGCGGGTGTACCAGTGTATGGCGCGGACAAGATGTGGAGAGTGCCGACCGCATAATGTGCCGGGGACTGATCGTAAACGACAAAATTGAACTGGATGTTATTGTAGGGGACTAGCACATTCAATTTCGGTATCGGAATCGAAACGGCCTGCCCGTAGAACTGCCCGTCCGTCTGCCCGCTGTTTGTGAGACCGCTGTTAACCGGCCAATTAAGGATGATGGGCGCAACTCCGCAAGCAGGGAGATCGAACGTCCCACCATTGACTGGGCATTGAACATTGCGCGTGTCTAGATTGCCCTTATAACCCTCAGCGCACGTCAGTAAATTCCGGGTGTCAGCACTTGCTGCGAGCGCACCAACGGTACAGCCAGCCTCACCGTTGTTGCAGCTGGTGTCTGTGCTCAATGTTCCCACGGGAAGAGTGCAGAGGGGTTGGCCTGATGCAACCGAGTTCATGTAAAGCAGGATGAGAAAACACGAAATCCTGAACAAGAGCATGTTGCTTCCAGCAAAAAGGAGCCCAAAAATAATAGACACTCAGAGCATGGGATGTACGAGAACGGGCATGTGTCTAGGACGAGTCCAACCATTCTCCCCTTCCCCTCCCCACTAATTAGGTCTCACCCCTCTCAAGGGGCCTTCCGCCCACTTCTACTGCGCGCGGCGGGGGGGGGGGGGGTCGCGTCTCAACGCAAGAATTTGTCTCCTCTTTGCTGCATGGGAATGCGGGAACGTGGTGCGGGTGAGAATATTGTGGTACATTGTGGTCACCAAACTCAACATCCCAGGGGCGGATGTCGCAGAGTTGTTGCGGCATGGGTGGTCGTGGGCATACAACCTTCTTATGAGTGTACCATTTCCCCCTACCTTGTGTTGCAAGAGGGGTGGGTGCTTCTACCCAGTGGTACAACGAATTTAGCCCTTTTTGGACAACTTCATCTGCCACATTGTGGACTGTGGCCGACTGGGTACCCCTGGGCAAGTCCGGGTCCCCAACTTTGTGGTAGACTAGTCCAGAGGTAGTTAACGGGGGTGGCGGTGGCATGGCCGGCAGGTAGAATATTGGTGTCTTAGTTGGGGTGGAGACATGCCGCATCAATCCTGTAGCCTTACTTGGAGTGCTGTACGGGCTCTAGAAGGAATCCATCATGCCGCTTGGGCCACGGATGCTCAGTTGGACGGCGGAGTCCCCGCCGCTAAATTATGTTACATACCCTGGACCCTGTAAAACCTCCACTAGGAGACCCAACTTGCTGATCAAGACTCAATACTATGACTGAGCTGGGTCTGTATGGTTCTCCTCAAAAGGGTTGAAAAACCGCTCATTTTCATGTCAAAAGCCAGCAACTCATCCCTTACCCCACAACCACAAGGTGCACAACATTGCGATGATGCAGGATTGCAGAAAGCTGTACACAAAGCTGTGCCTTTGATCATCACCAAAGCTGACGTGCACACTGAGAGTCCTGTTCAGGGTTTTTGCTTCGAGCTTGGGTCTAGCATATTTTCATTGTTCTTAATTTGAATCTGAGGCACCCAGGGCTGTGGAATAGAAGCCAACAATTGCACATGGTTGCTTTTTGGGGCAGGCTTTGGAACGGCCTTGGCCAGGGGCTTAGGAATGGGTTTGGGCTCCTGGGCTCCTTTCCTTCAGAACAAAATCATCCTTTGCGACATGCAGCCTACCCTCAAAAACATGACCCCATCCCCAAAGCCCACATGCCATTTTTTCCCATCCTGCTGAAAATCATTCCACGATTGCACATTACACGGATGTGGGTAACAGCCATGCCATAAACAGCAAATGGTCAGTCGTTAAAAAAAGCAGATCAAAATGTGAACCAATGGCCGTAACTCTCAAGTAAAATGTTGCAATTTCCACAGACAACCCTAACAATCATCAAACAGCCCCTCTGTCTGATCCATCGCCTCAAAATAATGTTGAAAAAACGGTTTTTGCCACAGGAATAAATTTCGCTCCGGCTTTAGTTCACATAAGATCCCAAAATTGCTGTGGTAAGTTTCACATACAGGGGGGGGGGGGGGGGGCTGGCCCGGCGTGCACCTGGCGCGCTACTTTTGTACCAAGTATTCCAACTTTAGCCCCAGTTCTACCCTCCCCTGAGGGGGAATGTTTGCCCGGCGCGCTACTTTTCTATTAACTATCCCGACTTCAGCCCCAGATTTACCCTCTCATGGAGAAGCCCCCCAAGTAGACCACATTGCACTGCACACCTTCCCTACAAAGCACGTTGCAAAATAAAGCAATATCTGTGACTTCAACCACTGCAACTGTCATTTGTAGTGTAATTAACAAACAACATTGGTCCCACAAGTGTGGGTGTCAATACATTCATTACAATAGTGCTCCTTACACTCATCACAAACTGCGACGGTGGAGCGCCTTTGGCAACACAAAACACACACTTCCGCCTCATCCTCTGTGGATTGTGAGTCCCTAACCCCAACTCGAGGGGCCACGCAACAAAGCGTGGATTGTGAGTCCCTAACCCCAACTCGAGGGGCCACGCAACAAAGCGTGGATTCAAAGATTGTCCCGGTTTCCTCAATAGCACCGGAAGGTTGGGGCCCAAACGAGGGTGGAAATGCTACGTCACCCCTGCATTCTCGGGGGTCCCCAACAAAGGAGACAAAATCAGAAGTCAAAACCTACGCCGGGGGGTCACCATGATGCTCCTAGTATCTCAAAGTGTGGGTCCCTAGTACAGCCAGGCGCCCAAATAGCTGCACTGTGCTAAGTGCGCCCCCTTAGCGCACCCCCTAAAAGGTCACCGGTGGGGCACGTGTCCAAAAAGATGCCCGGCGCGCGCCCGGCGCGCCCCTGAGAAGCCTCCCAAGCAAACCAGAATCAACCGCAAACCTTTCCAGACCAGTTTTGTAAATTCCACTTGCTCAACACATATGACATGGATTGTGCCTAATAAACAATTTCACATGTGTACACTCCGCACAATAATTTCAACTACATGCACCACAAACTGTGGTGGTGTGCTTCTAACAGCACAATACACAAACCCCAACGTCATCCCCTCCATCATCTTGTATGGCAGCTGAGTTGCTTGCATAAGCAGTTTTCTGAACATGAGGGGCAACATGTTCCCATGGTACATAAGGGGGGTAATGGACCAACGTGCCATTCTATCTCCCAATGAAGGCACAATGAAATGAATACGGTCCCGGTACGCCCCTTCATGGCCCCCAGCCTCAAAAGCAAACCGACCAGCTTGTGTGTGAGATGGTCCGTACCTTCCCCATGTTAAGACATGCCATCTGAGGGGAAAATGAAATGGCTACATAACCCCTGCATTCTCTGCAGAGTGTGGAGGAATCAGAGTGGTTGCTTAGTACAGTGCTGGTCACGGGCATTTTGGCCTTAAAAGATGCCCAGTGCACTAACGCACCCCCTCTACCTCCTAGATCTACTACGTGAACACAATGGCACAAATAGTGGAACACACATCATCGTCCAAAAAGCATGTGGTAAGTTTTGCACCAAACTGATTTGCCAAGTTTCCTAGAATGAAACAGACCCGTCCGAAGCCCCCGCCCCCCCGCCCACACACAGAGGCCAAGTTCTTGCACTGTGTGCGCACTGCGTGCGCACTACGTGCATACTGCGCACGCAGAGGCTGGGATACTCACCCAAGAATACCTGTCACCTGTCTAGTAGCACGGGGAAGCAGCAAAGCCCACATGAGAACAACGAAACTGCCTTCAACTTGGTAATCAACTGTCTTTATGAACAAGCCACTCAGCCTTGTGGTTGTTCTTCCAAAAATCAAAATGGGCCCTATGGAATTCATTGAGGAAGAGGACCCGCTCAAGGGGTCGACATTTTCGGAGACTCATGGGTGGGGGCGGGGTTGAGGGCCACCGGTCCTTGTATTGATTTAAGATTGCCACCTCCTTAGCGTGCATGGCCTTCAACTTACTCTTCACCACATCATGGTACCGAATGCTTGGATGTACTTCAACGGAGCCTCCTCCATGCTTTGAGGGGTCCTCGTCCTTCTTTTTTCCCACTCGTGCTTTGCCACCACTCTTGAATTGATGCCCGGCGCGCACCCCGTGCGCTAACGCCCATGCAGGGGAGGAAATAGGGGGAAATGGTTGAAAATGGGCAAAAATGGTAGACAATTCAAATATGCCACATCCTGAATGCTTAGGAAGCTAAAAAAAACCCCGGTACGGAACCAAAAACTTGTGAAAAGGGGTTGAAACTAGGGTTCGAGTGCGTGCATGGCATTCCCACACACTTGTACCAAGCAAATGAGGACTTTTCTAGATCCAGTCACCCTGCTGATTCCTAGGGCATGGGGTGTAGGCCCTGGTGGCGCATAGCTGCGTTGGTTGTCATGCAATGTTGAGCCTTTGGGACCTTGGACTGCTGTGTGTGTGAGTGCCCCAAGTGGTGGGCAGATGGTTGACCGGAGCAATTTACACCGGATCTCACGAGAGCTCGCGCTTGCTGCAGCTGATCCGCTCGTACCAACTGTGCATCGGTTGCTTGGAAGGGTTGAAGGCCATGGACACAGCGAGGGCTCACTGTGGTGGGCATCATTTCTGGCACTGCTTCTCTTTTTGAGCTTCCGAAGATCCGCACCGCGCGTGCACCGTGCAGACAGCAACCCTTTTGGAACCAAGTTGTCCTATTTCATTAGTTGTGACCATCCAACTATATCCTGGGCGCATACATTGCAGATTTGGTCATTTGATGCATCGATGGGACGTCCGTGCTTCCCTTAATGTGGGCCATCTAATGTTGTGTTTCACGATCAGTAAGGTATTGTGGGACAGAAAATGTTTTCATGGCGGGTGTGTTAGATATAACGACGAATGGTGGGAGCATGTGATGTACGAGAACGGGCATGTGTCTAGGACGAGTCCAACCATTCTCCCCTTCCCCTCCCCACTAATTAGGTCTCACCCCTCTCAAGGGGCCTTCAGCCCACTTGTACTGCGCGCGCGCGGGGGTCGCGTCTCAACACAAGAATTTGTCTCCTCTTTGCTGCATGGGAATGCGGGAACGTGGTGCGGGTGAGAATATTTTTTTTTGCTCAGACTCACAAGTTCATCGTAAGTGCTCGGCCAGACGGGCCGGATCAGTAATGACAGTGTAAGTACAACATATGTTGTCCCGTGCGATACCTGGGCCGCATACCACCCGTGGTGGCGGGACGTATATTTGAAACTCACCTGTAACCTGTCATCCGCTCATGCAGTATCAGAAACTGCCGAGCCACCGGGGCAACGAAGAAAGAAAAACAGTAAATGAGAAAAAGTCTGCTGTGAGAAAAAGAGAGTAGCTTGCCTGGCGTCTCTGGTGGGATTATGTCCTTCATGTAACTCATGTACGTGGGCGCTTGATTGTCCATTGTGCTCTCTGGTCTTCAGGTCCACTGCGTTTTCTGCCCCTGGGGATATTCATCTGCTCGACGCTGGATGAGCATGCAAATGTCCGATCCCGCTGTGGATCAACGAAACCACAATATTCAGAAACACAGTGTAGGCACAAAAAAACCACCCTTTTTTGCCTCCTTGCCTGCCTTTGGTCTGAACCCACCAAGTGACAACTGACAGCACACCAGCAGACATCCGGCGTGTGCGCAACATTCCAGCATTGTTGCTCACGGTGCCTTGCCGCTGATTGTGCAGCTGTTGTGGAGTACATTGTGCGCAGCACAACGATAATTCTGCATGCAACAATTTGTCTGAAATTTTTCTATTTAGAATTCTTGGCCCAGACCAAGATGAGCTGGCCTAGACTGGTCACTGCACCAAATTAGGCAGGGGAAATGCAGTAGCAAGGCGAACATGCACCAGATTTCCAGCACACAGCTCGCAATGCCCATAACTCCACCGGGACTTGCGTGGCGCCACCCACGTCTCAGCACAACTCTGGAGGCTCTGAGAGGTTGGTGAGAAAGAGAAAAGATGCAATGGAAAGATAAATCTTAATGCAACAATTTGTCTGAAACTTTTCTATTTAGAATTCTTGGCCCAGACCAAGATGAGCTGGCCTAGACTGGTCACTGCACCAAATTAGGCAGGGGAAATGCAGTAGCAAGGCGAACATGTACCGGATGTCCAGCACACAGCTCGCAATGCCCACAAATCCACCGGGACTTGCGTGGCGCCACCCACGTCCAAGCACAACTCTGGAGGCTTTGAGAGGCTTAGCCCCCTAACCAGGCATCCTTCAGGTGTGCTTGGCACGGCACGAGCCCAGGGGGAAGGCAACAACTGTCTTGACCGTAATCCCTCTGACGAGTGATGGCGACAGGGTGCTGCAGGCTTCAGGGGGTCAATAGGGGGCAGCCCCTCCTCTTGCCGTGTTTGTTTCCGGCCTCCTGCCAATGTGCTGCCCCTCTTGCCCATCTCTGTGCCGCGCACCCAAACTCCCTCGCCCCATACTCTACCTGGAGCTGGAAAGGGGAGATGCTCTTGCTCTTCGCCTGCATCACGGCAGCATGGGCCAGCTGCTTGCACCCAAGTTTGATCAGGTGATTATCGTTGTCGCTCAGCTTTTTCAGGCAGTGCAGGTCGTTGATGACGAACTTCAAATACTGCAGCCGCAACATGAAGGTCACCGCCTTCACCTTCGTCTCACTCATCCCCCTCCAGAGCAGCAAGTACCGCACCGACTCCAAAAATGCTCGATACGCTGATGCCTGGCACCGTGGGGGCGTCCGGAAGGCACTGCAAGGTTCGTCACAGGTTTCCGCAATCGCGGCCTGCAACGGTTTGCCTGCAAGCCACGGCAGCAGCCAGTCGTAGACGTTCTCCACATGCTTCTCTGGGCCATCTCCTATCATGCTCATCAGGAAGTACATCCACCATGAATCATCCTGCATCCTGTCATCGGGGATGTTATCAATGGCAATGCAGCCTTTGTACTTGATTTTGCCATCCAGCGTTGCCACCGAGGGATGATACGGGTTCTCGTCCCCACCCGCGCACGCCACAAAGCGGAATCCTGACGCCTTCTTGATCAGCATGAAGACAATCTTCTTCGGTGAGGGCAACAGCAGTGCCTGTCCCACTCCCAACTCCCCGATGTTCTTCTTCAAGAACTTCAACAGCGCGGTCAGCCGCGACACACTCTGCAGGGTCCGCTGCCGCAGGCCGAAGCCCACTGCGCGCTCCAGGTCCTTGAGGGTGGACAGCAGACGATCTTGGTCCTCTTCCATGAAACTTCCCATCCACTGCGACTGCTCCTTCGCCATGCGCGCCATCGAAAAGTGCAGCACCTGTCGCGGAGGAGGAAGCAGAAGGGCGAGGCTGCGAGCACGGGGTGATGGAAAAGGCAGGAACAAGGGGTGGTGGGGAAGGAGGATGAGGGAGGGGCGGTAAGAAATGGAGGGCAGCAAGTAGGAGGGGGCTGTGCGCAAATAGTTTGGGTTGTGTGCCTCAGGGCAAAGAGTTGCGGGTCACCAAGTAATACGCTGCCCCGTTACGTGGCCCTAGCCCAGGGCACACTCCTGCTTCGGGTTTGTTTTGGCGGCACTGCAAGGGTGCCCAGTGGGCGACGACGCCTGTCCTGCTGTTGTGGATGATTTTTGTGGGTGAGCTCCCGCTGTCGCTCAGGCCAACCCTGGCAACGGAGGTGTTCCACGGCGAGTATGGCGGAGAACTGCAGTGCGCCTCTGATGGGTATAACCCCCGCAGAGGCACATGGATGCACACCCTTGGCCCCGGGGCCTTGGTTGTAGTGACCAGGTATCCGCCTCCCACGCAAGGGACCGGGCGGCCCTGACCACAGTGCCAGGCCACCCTTACCTTTCCCCACAAGGCAAAATGCCTGGAAACGCCGCACACCACCGATGAGCGACACTTGGCGTTTCGGACCCTCCTGGCCTATTTTCTCAGGCTTTATGGGAACCCCCACCCCACCCCGCACCCCAGAGTAGACCCTGGCCGACAAGCAGGCCACACAGAAGACATGGCACAACACCGATTGTGTTACATGTGAACCGACCAGCTTTCATGGAATTCCAGAGGTCTCATCCACACCGTTTGTCTGTCAGCTGCACACATCTTGACTCACGTGGCTTCAAGTACCGCATGTATAATGCGGCCTCTCCTTCCTGTTTGACACGAGTGAGCGTCTCAGAGAGTTGCTCTAGGGTCCTCAACATTCACCCATTGTTTATTCGATGGGTGCCCTGGTTTGAGACAGGGATTCAGGCTGTCCTTCGAGCCCCTGAATCTCCTCTGCCAGATCATAGCTCCCTCGCTGAACAACACACAGGCCACAGAGAAGACCTGAAATGCAGCACAGCGAGCAGCCCACACAGTTCAGGCTCAACCACCGGCGGTTGTTCTGTTCCCTTGCTGTTTCGGGGGGGGGGGTACCATAAAGGTGCAGTGTGAGAGGGGGATTCGCGGCTACCAGCCGGGGCCTCTCTTGCTGGAGGGTTTTTCCCCATCACTGCCACGTGCATCACGCTATCGCTTACCTCCCGGATCTTGCAATGACCCATTTTCTGCCTTATGCGCTGACATGTACCAAAGCTCTCCTGTAAGCAGCGTTCTCGTTGGGTATCAAAGAGGAAGAGTCTAAGCAACAGCGCAAGTGAGGGCGGGACTCGGGAATGTGTCGCTTTTGACACCCGAGACCCTGCAGAAGCAAGTTGCAGAGGGAGGAGGGGCCGTGGCATCCCACCTCCTTTTGAGGTGGCTCCACGAGGGCGCCTCCTGCAGATCAATGGACCTGCTGAGGCCTGAAGACCACTGCATCCGGTTGCTAGTGATGGCGTGTTGAACCTCCCCCAATTCCCGTGTCCTCCGCAGGGATCTCCTGGGCCCTCCGCACTGGCCCCTGAGCTTGCGCTCTTGTTCAGTGACCCGTGCGGTGCTGCATCTTTGGGTGACTTGTGGAGGGGCAAGCCAAAAAGATGGCGGCGGCGGGGGAGGTTGTGGGGCTGACCCTGAGGACATAATTAGGTCGTCCACTGCAGGCATTTGTGCCAGAGATGAGGACAGCCTGAGAAACCACCTGAAGCAAGTCCAAGGTCAAAGGGCCGAGACTGTTGGTAAGAAGAAGTCACATTGGCGTCCGACAAGAGAGACAAGGTATAAGAGTTGCGAAAAAAGGGGGGAGGGATTAGGAATCCGGGGGCACAGTGAGGAAGGCATCGTGAGGGCAGAGGGGGAGGAATGGGAGGAAGTGGGGGGTATGGTGCAAGAAGTATGGGGGCAATTGGTACTAGCAGCCAAACGGCGTAGGCAGTATGCGACAGACACGCAATGTCGGATGACCTTGAGGAAATTCATGGGGTCATTCACCTCACCAAAAGCGGTGTCAACAAGGAACGGGTCGCAGAACTCCCCCCAAAACGCAGGGTCGGCCCAGATTGGATGCGGCTTCCGGAACAGCGCCTTCAGAGTGAACTGCTGCCGCAGCTCCTGCTGGGCCTTCTCGGCATCCTTCACGCACTGCGAGTACAGGCTGTCCACGTAAGTTCCCGCGCGCACCTGGGAGCCCGACAGCGCGGTGTTGGCTATGAACTTGACGTACTGGATGCAGACCTCTGTGCTGGCCCCGCCACCAAAAAGCACGATGCCCTCGGGGTCCACGGCGAACCTGCCGCCATGGATTGTGATCTCCTTCTTGGCCACGACCGCACACTTCTTACCCCCCACATACGTGGTCATGGTATCGGACCCAACTGTCACCACAACTCTCGTCCACTTCTCTAAAGGGACCGACCCGTCTTGCCCAAACGACTCATCCAGCCCCAGTCCCAAGTTCGCGCTGACGAGGCATTCGCCAACCTCTGTCGGGTACGGCCAGCCGGTGGTGTACACAGACAACCCCTGCGAAGGGGGTGCCGCTGGCAGCAGCATGTCCATAATCAGCGTGTACAACTGCACCTTCTCCCGCCTCTCTGGGAGTTGATCTTGATGCATCTCATCTGTTGCCGAAGGCTCCTCGGTCTCCTCCCCGCGGGCCTTAGCTCTACGTGCGCGGCGCTCCTGCATCTTCTTCTCCTTCTCTTTTTGCTTCTTCCAGATCATCTGCTGTGTTTCAATGCCCAACCGCACCTTCAAATATGCGCCGGGCTGCAGTCTCAGCATCGTTGCCTTGGTGTTCATTTCCTCCAGATTGCCCTCGCCCACCACCTGGGCCTTCTGGGGCAACGTACCATCCCGGAAGTCAAAGACACGCGTGTTTGGCTCCTCTTTTTTCTTCTTGTGGTCCGCCCGTTGATCCTTGACTCCGGGCACCTCGTAAAAATGCAGAGTGTCAGCTGCATCCGTCCACATCGTGGTATTCTCCGTTGGGTCTGGTTCGGCCTCGGCTGCCGCTGCTTCCAGCTCCTGGATCAGCTCCTCATCCGATTCATCATCCGATAAGGAGACAACGCGGCATGGTTGATACTCGCAATCGTCAGAAACCGCGGACCTTGCAAAGCTGCTGTTGTCCTCCATTCCAGCAGATTTGTCCGCGGCAGGACGCTCAATACTTTTGTTTGTCGCAGTGATGTGGGAACCGATTGCCCTAGAACAGTGGACGTCAATTGCCCTTGAACACTGGAGGTCGATTGGCCTTGAATACTTGAAACCAGCGGTACTTGAACAGACGACGTCCGTGGGACTGGACCAGAGGAAATGAATGGGCCTTGTACGGAGGAAGTGAATGGGACGGCAGCGGTGCTGACGAAGTGGCCTTGAGCACTGGAAATCAGTTGAACGGACGAAAAGCGACAATCAGGGAGCCGGCAAATCCTACTCTCTGCTGACGGTCCGTGGCCATCGCAGTCAGTCCCCCCATATCGGGGGACTGGGCTGCTGCACTCTCTTGTGCGTTGTTGGACCCCGAAACCGCATGGGCCCCATTCACCCCAAGGCCCGTAGCGGCCGTCCACGGCGCATGTGTCGCAGGGTCGGCTCTTGACGGCCGCGGGACACTTGGCTCCTCCGTTCTGCGGCGGCACCGCCACGGCGCGGGTGCGCGTGCGCATTCCGGTGGTGCAGCATCGACTCTACTCGGACCACCGATCGTACCCACAATCAACTGAGCACCCAAAGACCCCAATGAAGCTCTGGCCTTGAATAGTGGAAATCGATTGGCCTTGGACACTGGCCGCCGGTTGTGCCGGGCTGGGGCATGTTGCACTGCCGACGTTGGAGAAACCAGCATATCCCTTGGCACAAACAACCGACTTGGATTTCAACGTCTCAAGCGTGCATCCACCGGCCCCTTCAGTGCACACCGCGTTGTTGTTGTTGTTGTTGTTGTCCTTGCGGATGCTGTACCCCATTGGGAGGACACACTTGGGCACAACTTTGATACTGAGGGTGGCTTGATTTGAGGTCGCACCATTGTTGTCCGTCACAGTGTACTGGATAGTAACGGTGCCAACGTATCCTTGTACAGGGGTGAATGTGACCACTCCGTTCGCATCCACAGTGGCAGTTCCCTGACCTTTGATTGTGGTTGTTGTTTGCCGACCGCGAGCTGCAGGGTCCAGGTTCACCCTGCTTGGGTCAATGGTTCCATCAGGATCAACGTCATTGCCAACCAAACTCACGGTCCCTGAAGTGCCGACGAAGTGCTGACTGGTATCACCACCGCATCAGGGGCAGCTTGTGGGGGGCCGTTCACTTTGATACTGAGGGTGGCTTCATTCGAGGTCGCACCATCGTTGTCATTCACAGTGTACGGGATAGTAACGGTGCCAACGTACCCTTGTACAGGGGTGAATGTGACTGCTCCGTACCCATTCACACTGGCCTCGCCCTGACCTCCCAATTTAAGCCAGGATTGCCGACCAGGAGCTGCAGGGAGCAGATCCACAGTGCTTGGGTCAATGGTCCCGTCAGAATCAACGTCATTGCCAACCACAAGGTGAGTCCCTGGACGGTCTGCTGGGAACACCACATTATCATTGGCAGCTTGTGGTGGGGCGTTCACTTTGATACTGAGGGTGGCTTCATTCGAGGTCGCACCATCGTTGTCATTCACAGTGTGCGGGATAGGTTCAGAGTGCCATCAACGATGAACAAGAAACTGCCCCACTCAGGCGCAGGCATGGTCTCCTGAGAGTCTTCAGGAACGTAAATGGGTTTTGTGGTACGAGGGCCACGACGTCTCCACAACAGTCCTCGAAAAGGCCCTCACCGACCCTTCCATCAATGGGGACGTCCGGATGTTGCTGAACGAGCTTCAGCTCAATCCTTCTCTTCGTGCCACCGACAGGCCCCAGCAGCCTGCAGGATCTTAAAGTGCCAATTGAGTTTGCGCCTGCAGTCCGATTGAAAGCGCGGCTGTTCTCGTGAAACAGATTTTGTGGTACGAGGGCCACGACGTCTCCACAACAGTCCTCGAAAAGGCCCTCACCGACCCTTCCATCAATGGGGACGTCCGGATGTTGCTGAACGAGCTTCAGCTCAATCCTTCTCTTCGTGCCACCGACAGGCCCCAGCAGCCTGCAGGATCTTAAAGTGCCAATTGAGTTTGCGCCTGCAGTCCGATTGAAAGCGCGGCTGTTCTCGTGAAACAGATTTTGTGGTACGAGGGCCACGACGTCTCCACAACAGTCCTCGAAAAGGCCCTCACCGACCCTTCCATCAATGGGGACGTCCGGATGTTGCTGAACGAGCTTCAGCTCAATCCTTCTCTTCGTGCCACCGACAGGCCCCAGCAGCCTGCAGGCACTTAAAGTGCCAATTGAGTTTGCGCTTCTTGGCGTTATCGCCCTTCTCGGCGCTGCCAGCGCTGGGGGTGGAGGGTACAGTCCGCTTGTCACCCGGCTGCTCATCCTTGGGTGTGGGGTTGGGTGCTCCTCTTCCACCAGTGGGGGGTGCTGAGGACCTTCGTCCTCCACCAGGGTTACCCTTACCGGGGGGTCCCCCACGATTACGGCCTCCCCCCTCGGGGTTACCTTTACCGGCGTTCTTTCGCCGTTCTTCTTATGGCTCATGGAATTCGTGTGTTCAGGTCCCCGTCTTGTGGTCCGAGAAATATAGGCCCACAATCGACACCTTCGTGGCGGGGCCGCAATTCGTGCAGCTCCAGAAGTTCTTGACCGAGTTCCGTGAGGATGACCCCCAGGTGTGTGTGCCCCATCCGTCATCCCCACGCAGCCTGGAAGGTGGGTCCCTGGACGGTCTGCTGGGAACACCACATTATCATTGGCAGCTTGTGGGGGGGCGTTCACTTTTGGGAGGCCATACAGAAAAAAATACAGGTCATCACCGTTAGACTCCAAAAAGGCGCCGTTCTGGCCGGCTGATATGTACGCCACCCCATCAGGGTAACCGTTGGCATGTGATGAAAGGGACTTGTCGCTCTGAGATTCCATATAGAAGTAGTAGTTATAAGCAGGAGAAAGCTCCACCTCCGGGGGAAATGTCCACCTCTTGCCACCGAATGATGAGTCATCGACTGACACTGAGCTGGCGATGAGACTGGCCGATGTGGACAGGTCAGCGGGTGTACCAGTGTATGGCGCGGACAAGATGTGGAGAGTGCCGACCGCATAATGTGCCGGGGACTGACCGTAAACGACAAAATTGAACTGGATGTTATTGTAGGGGACTAGCACATTCAATTTCGGTATCGGAATCGAAACGGCCTGCCCGTAGAACTGCCCGTCCGTCTGCCCGCTGTTTGTGAGACCGCTGTTAACCGGCCAATTAAGGATGATGGGCGCAACTCCGCAAGCAGGGAGATCGAACGTCCCACCATTGACTGGGCATTGAACATTGCGCGTGTCTAGATTGCCCTTATAACCCTCAGCGCACGTCAGTAAATTCCGGGTGTCAGCACTTGCTGCGAGCGCACCAACGGTACAGCCAGCCTCACCGTTGTTGCAGCTGGTGTCTGTGCTCAATGTTCCCACGGGAAGAGTGCAGAGGGGTTGGCCTGATGCAACCGAGTTCATGTAAAGCAGGATGAGAAAACACGAAATCCTGAACAAGAGCATGTTGCTTCCAGCAAAAAGGAGCCCAAAAATAATAGACACTCAGAGCATGGGATGTACGAGAACGGGCATGTGTCTAGGACGAGTCCAACCATTCTCCCCTTCCCCTCCCCACTAATTAGGTCTCACCCCTCTCAAGGGGCCTTCCGCCCACTTCTACTGCGCGCGGCGGGGGGGGGGGGTCGCGTCTCAACGCAAGAATTTGTCTCCTCTTTGCTGCATGGGAATGCGGGAACGTGGTGCGGGTGAGAATATTGTGGTACATTGTGGTCACCAAACTCAACATCCCAGGGGCGGATGTCGCAGAGTTGTTGCGGCATGGGTGGTCGTGGGCATACAACCTTCTTATGAGTGTACCATTTCCCCCTACCTTGTGTTGCAAGAGGGGTGGGTGCTTCTACCCAGTGGTACAACGAATTTAGCCCTTTTTGGACAACTTCATCTGCCACATTGTGGACTGTGGCCGACTGGGTACCCCTGGGCAAGTCCGGGTCCCCAACTTTGTGGTAGACTAGTCCAGAGGTAGTTAACGGGGGTGGCGGTGGCATGGCCGGCAGGTAGAATATTGGTGTCTTAGTTGGGGTGGAGACATGCCGCATCAATCCTGTAGCCTTACTTGGAGTGCTGTACGGGCTCTAGAAGGAATCCATCATGCCGCTTGGGCCACGGATGCTCAGTTGGACGGCGGAGTCCCCGCCGCTAAATTATGTTACATACCCTGGACCCTGTAAAACCTCCACTAGGAGATCCAACTTGCTGATCAAGACTTAATACTACGACTGAGCTGGGTCTGTATGGTTCTCCTCAAAAGGGTTGAAAAACCGCTCATTTTCATGTCAAAAGCCAGCAACTCATCCCTTACCCCACAACCACAAGGTGCACAACATTGCGATGATGCAGGATTGCAGAAAGCTGTACACAAAGCTGTGCCTTTGATCATCACCAAAGCTGACGTGCACACTGAGAGTCCTGTTCAGGGTTTTTGCTTCGAGCTTGGGTCTAGCATATTTTCATTGTTCTTAATTTGAATCTGAGGCACCCAGGGCTGTGGAATAGAAGCCAACAATTGCACATGGTTGCTTTTTGGGGCAGGCTTTGGAACGGCCTTGGCCAGGGGCTTAGGAATGGGTTTGGGCTCCTGGGCTCCTTTCCTTCAGAACAAAATCATCCTTTGCGACATGCAGCCTACCCTCAAAAACATGACCCCATCCCCAAAGCCCACATGCCATTTTTTCCCATCCTGCTGAAAATCATTCCACGATTGCACATTACACGGATGTGGGTAACAGCCATGCCATAAACAGCAAATGGTCAGTCGTTAAAAAAAGCAGATCAAAATGTGAACCAATGGCCGTAACTCTCAAGTAAAATGTTGCAATTTCCACAGACAACCCTAACAATCATCAAACAGCCCCT
This sequence comes from Eutreptiella sp. 'Long Island Sound 2002', assembly GCA_964036045.1. Taxonomy (NCBI): domain Eukaryota; phylum Euglenozoa; class Euglenophyceae; order Eutreptiales; family Eutreptiaceae; genus Eutreptiella; species Eutreptiella sp. 'Long Island Sound 2002'. Next base: position 155,488,291 of record OZ038378.1, read on the forward strand.
CTGTCTGATCCATCGCCTCAAAATAATGTTGAAAAAACGGTTTTTGCCACAGGAATAAATTTCGCTCCGGCTTTAGTTCACATAAGATCCCAAAATTGCTGTGGTAAGTTTCACATACAGGGGGGGGGGGGGGGGCTGGCCCGGCGTGCACCTGGCGCGCTACTTTTGTACCAAGTATTCCAACTTTAGCCCCAGTTCTACCCTCCCCTGAGGGGGAATGTTTGCCCGGCGCGCTACTTTTCTATTAACTATCCCGACTTCAGCCCCAGATTTACCCTCTCATGGAGAAGCCCCCCAAGTAGACCACATTGCACTGCACACCTTCCCTACAAAGCACGTTGCAAAATAAAGCAATATCTGTGACTTCAACCACTGCAACTGTCATTTGTAGTGTAATTAACAAACAACATTGGTCCCACAAGTGTGGGTGTCAATACATTCATTACAATAGTGCTCCTTACACTCATCACAAACTGCGACGGTGGAGCGCCTTTGGCAACACAAAACACACACTTCCGCCTCATCCTCTGTGGATTGTGAGTCCCTAACCCCAACTCGAGGGGCCACGCAACAAAGCGTGGATTGTGAGTCCCTAACCCCAACTCGAGGGGCCACGCAACAAAGCGTGGATTCAAAGATTGTCCCGGTTTCCTCAATAGCACCGGAAGGTTGGGGCCCAAACGAGGGTGGAAATGCTACGTCACCCCTGCATTCTCGGGGGTCCCCAACAAAGGAGACAAAATCAGAAGTCAAAACCTACGCCGGGGGGTCACCATGATGCTCCTAGTATCTCAAAGTGTGGGTCCCTAGTACAGCCAGGCGCCCAAATAGCTGCACTGTGCTAAGTGCGCCCCCTTAGCGCACCCCCTAAAAGGTCACCGGTGGGGCACGTGTCCAAAAAGATGCCCGGCGCGCGCCCGGCGCGCCCCTGAGAAGCCTCCCAAGCAAACCAGAATCAACCGCAAACCTTTCCAGACCAATTTTGTAAATTCCACTTGCTCAACACATATGACATGGATTGTGCCTAATAAACAATTTCATATGTGTACACTCCGCACAATAATTTCAACTACATGCACCACAAACTGTGGTGGTGTGCTTCTAACAGCACAATACACAAACCCCAACGTCATCCCCTCCATCATCTTGTATGGCAGCTGAGTTGCTTGCATAAGCAGTTTTCTGAACATGAGGGGCAACATGTTCCCATGGTACATAAGGGGGGTAATGGACCAACGTGCCATTCTATCTCCCAATGAAGGCACAATGAAATGAATACGGTCCCGGTACGCCCCTTCATGGCCCCCAGCCTCAAAAGCAAACCGACCAGCTTGTGTGTGAGATGGTCCGTACCTTCCCCATGTTAAGACATGCCATCTGAGGGGAAAATGAAATGGCTACATAACCCCTGCATTCTCTGCAGAGTGTGGAGGAATCAGAGTGGTTGCTTAGTACAGTGCTGGTCACGGGCATTTTGGCCTTAAAAGATGCCCAGTGCACTAACGCACCCCCTCTACCTCCTAGATCTACTACGTGAACACAATGGCACAAATAGTGGAACACACATCATCGTCCAAAAAGCATGTGGTAAGTTTTGCACCAAACTGATTTGCCAAGTTTCCTAGAATGAAACAGACCCGTCCGAAGCCCCCGCCCCCCCGCCCACACACAGAGGCCAAGTTCTTGCACTGTGTGCGCACTGCGTGCGCACTACGTGCATACTGCGCACGCAGAGGCTGGGATACTCACCCAAGAATACCTGTCACCTGTCTAGTAGCACGGGGAAGCAGCAAAGCCCACATGAGAACAACGAAACTGCCTTCAACTTGGTAATCAACTGTCTTTATGAACAAGCCACTCAGCCTTGTGGTTGTTCTTCCAAAAATCAAAATGGGCCCTATGGAATTCATTGAGGAAGAGGACCCGCTCAAGGGGTCGACATTTTCGGAGACTCATGGGTGGGGGCGGGGTTGAGGGCCACCGGTCCTTGTATTGATTTAAGATTGCCACCTCCTTAGCGTGCATGGCCTTCAACTTACTCTTCACCACATCATGGTACCGAATGCTTGGATGTACTTCAACGGAGCCTCCTCCATGCTTTGAGGGGTCCTCGTCCTTCTTTTTTCCCACTCGTGCTTTGCCACCACTCTTGAATTGATGCCCGGCGCGCACCCCGTGCGCTAACGCCCATGCAGGGGAGGAAATAGGGGGAAATGGTTGAAAATGGGCAAAAATGGTAGACAATTCAAATATGCCACATCCTGAATGCTTAGGAAGCTAAAAAAAACCCCGGTACGGAACCAAAAACTTGTGAAAAGGGGTTGAAACTAGGGTTTGAGTGCGTGCATGGCATTCCCACACACTTGTACCAAGCAAATGAGGACTTTTCTAGATCCAGTCACCCTGCTGATTCCTAGGGCATGGGGTGTAGGCCCTGGTGGCGCATAGCTGCGTTGGTTGTCATGCAATGTTGAGCCTTTGGGACCTTGGACTGCTGTGTGTGTGAGTGCCCCAAGTGGTGGGCAGATGGTTGACCGGAGCAATTTACACCGGATCTCACGAGAGCTCGCGCTTGCTGCAGCTGATCCGCTCGTACCAACTGTGCATCGGTTGCTTGGAAGGGTTGAAGGCCATGGACACAGCGAGGGCTCACTGTGGTGGGCATCATTTCTGGCACTGCTTCTCTCCTTGAGCTTCCGAAGATCCGCACCGCGCGTGCACCGTGCAGACAGCAACCCTTTTGGAACCAAGTTGTCCTATTTCATTAGTTGTGACCATCCAACTATATCCTGGGCGCATACATTGCAGATTTGGTCATTTGATGCATCGATGGGACGTCCGTGCTTCCCTTCATGTGGGCCATCTAATGTTGTGTTTCACGATCAGTAAGGTATTGTGGGACAGAAAATGTTTTCATGGCGGGTGTGTTAGATATAACGACGAATGGTGGGAGCATGTGATGTACGAGAACGGGCATGTGTCTAGGACGAGTCCAACCATTCTCCCCTTCCCCTCCCCACTAATTAGGTCTCACCCCTCTCAAGGGGCCTTCAGCCCACTTGTACTGCGCGCGCGCGGGGGTCGCGTCTCAACACAAGAATTTGTCTCCTCTTTGCTGCATGGGAATGCGGGAACGTGGTGCGGGTGAGAATATTTTTTTTTGCTCAGACTCACAAGTTCATCGTAAGTGCTCGGCCAGACGGGCCGGATCAGTAATGACAGTGTAAGTACAACATATGTTGTCCCGTGCGATACCTGGGCCGCATACCACCCGTGGTGGCGGGACGTATATTTGAAACTCACCTGTAACCTGTCATCCGCTCATGCAGTATCAGAAACTGCCGAGCCACCGGGGCAACGAAGAAAGAAAAACAGTAAATGAGAAAAAGTCTGCTGTGAGAAAAAGAGAGTAGCTTGCCTGGCGTCTCTGGTGGGATTATGTCCTTCATGTAACTCATGTACGTGGGCGCTTGATTGTCCATTGTGCTCTCTGGTCTTCAGGTCCACTGCGTTTTCTGCCCCTGGGGATATTCATCTGCTCCACGCTGGATGAGCATGCAAATGTCCGATCCCGCTGTGGATCAACGAAACCACAATATTCAGAAACACAGTGTAGGCACAAAAAAACCACCCTTTTTTGCCTCCTTGCCTGCCTTTGGTCTGAACCCACCAAGTGACAACTGACAGCACACCAGCAGACATCCGGCGTGTGCGCAACATTCCAGCATTGTTGCTCACGGTGCCTTGCCGCTGATTGTGCAGCTGTTGTGGAGTACATTGTGCGCAGCACAACGATAATTCTGCATGCAACAATTTGTCTGAAATTTTTCTATTTAGAATTCTTGGCCCAGACCAAGATGAGCTGGCCTAGACTGGTCACTGCACCAAATTAGGCAGGGGAAATGCAGTAGCAAGGCGAACATGCACCAGATTTCCAGCACACAGCTCGCAATGCCCATAACTCCACCGGGACTTGCGTGGCGCCACCCACGTCTCAGCACAACTCTGGAGGCTCTGAGAGGTTGGTGAGAAAGAGAAAAGATGCAATGGAAAGATAAATCTTAATGCAACAATTTGTCTGAAACTTTTCTATTTAGAATTCTTGGCCCAGACCAAGATGAGCTGGCCTAGACTGGTCACTGCACCAAATTAGGCAGGGGAAATGCAGTAGCAAGGCGAACATGTACCGGATGTCCAGCACACAGCTCGCAATGCCCACAAATCCACCGGGACTTGCGTGGCGCCACCCACGTCCAAGCACAACTCTGGAGGCTTTGAGAGGCTTAGCCCCCTAACCAGGCATCCTTCAGGTGTGCTTGGCACGGCACGAGCCCAGGGGGAAGGCAACAACTGTCTTGACCGTAATCCCTCTGACGAGTGATGGCGACAGGGTGCTGCAGGCTTCAGGGGGTCAATAGGGGGCAGCCCCTCCTCTTGCCGTGTTTGTTTCCGGCCTCCTGCCAATGTGCTGCCCCTCTTGCCCATCTCTGTGCCGCGCACCCAAACTCCCTCGCCCCATACTCTACCTGGAGCTGGAAAGGGGAGATGCTCTTGCTCTTCGCCTGCATCACGGCAGCATGGGCCAGCTGCTTGCACCCAAGTTTGATCAGGTGATTATTGTTGTCGCTCAGCTTTTTCAGGCAGTGCAGGTCGTTGATGACGAACTTCAAATACTGCAGCCGCAACATGAAGGTCACCGCCTTCACCTTCGTCTCACTCATCCCCCTCCAGAGCAGCAAGTACCGCACCGACTCCAAAAATGCTCGATACGCTGATGCCTGGCACCGTGGGGGCGTCCGGAAGGCACTGCAAGGTTCGTCACAGGTTTCCGCAATCGCGGCCTGCAACGGTTTGCCTGCAAGCCACGGCAGCAGCCAGTCGTAGACGTTCTCCACATGCTTCTCTGGGCCATCTCCTATCATGCTCATCAGGAAGTACATCCACCATGAATCATCCTGCATCCTGTCATCGGGGATGTTATCAATGGCAATGCAGCCTTTGTACTTGATTTTGCCATCCAGCGTTGCCACCGAGGGATGATACGGGTTCTCGTCCCCACCCGCGCACGCCACAAAGCGGAATCCTGACGCCTTCTTGATCAGCATGAAGACAATCTTCTTCGGTGAGGGCAACAGCAGTGCCTGTCCCACTCCCAACTCCCCGATGTTCTTCTTCAAGAACTTCAACAGCGCGGTCAGCCGCGACACACTCTGCAGGGTCCGCTGCCGCAGGCCGAAGCCCACTGCGCGCTCCAGGTCCTTGAGGGTGGACAGCAGACGATCTTGGTCCTCTTCCATGAAACTTCCCATCCACTGCGACTGCTCCTTCGCCATGCGCGCCATCGAAAAGTGCAGCACCTGTCGCGGAGGAGGAAGCAGAAGGGCGAGGCTGCGAGCACGGGGTGATGGAAAAGGCAGGAACAAGGGGTGGTGGGGAAGGAGGATGAGGGAGGGGCGGTAAGAAATGGAGGGCAGCAAGTAGGAGGGGGCTGTGCGCAAATAGTTTGGGTTGTGTGCCTCAGGGCAAAGAGTTGCGGGTCACCAAGTAATACGCTGCCCCGTTACGTGGCCCTAGCCCAGGGCACACTCCTGCTTCGGGTTTGTTTTGGCGGCACTGCAAGGGTGCCCAGTGGGCGACGACGCCTGTCCTGCTGTTGTGGATGATTTTTGTGGGTGAGCTCCCGCTGTCGCTCAGGCCAACCCTGGCAACGGAGGTGTTCCACGGCGAGTATGGCGGAGAACTGCAGTGCGCCTCTGATGGGTATAACCCCCGCAGAGGCACATGGATGCACACCCTTGGCCCCGGGGCCTTGGTTGTAGTGACCAGGTATCCGCCTCCCACGCAAGGGACCGGGCGGCCCTGACCACAGTGCCAGGCCACCCTTACCTTTCCCCACAAGGCAAAATGCCTGGAAACGCCGCACACCACCGATGAGCGACACTTGGCGTTTCGGACCCTCCTGGCCTATTTTCTCAGGCTTTATGGGAACCCCCACCCCACCCCGCACCCCAGAGTAGACCCTGGCCGACAAGCAGGCCACACAGAAGACATGGCACAACACCGATTGTGTTACATGTGAACCGACCAGCTTTCATGGAATTCCAGAGGTCTCATCCACACCGTTTGTCTGTCAGCTGCACACATCTTGACTCACGTGGCTTCAAGTACCGCATGTATAATGCGGCCTCTCCTTCCTGTTTGACACGAGTGAGCGTCTCAGAGAGTTGCTCTAGGGTCCTCAACATTCACCCATTGTTTATTCGATGGGTGCCCTGGTTTGAGACAGGGATTCAGGCTGTCCTTCGAGCCCCTGAATCTCCTCTGCCAGATCATAGCTCCCTCGCTGAACAACACACAGGCCACAGAGAAGACCTGAAATGCAGCACAGCGAGCAGCCCACACAGTTCAGGCTCAACCACCGGCGGTTGTTCTGTTCCCTTGCTGTTTCGGGGGGGGGGTACCATAAAGGTGCAGTGTGAGAGGGGGATTCGCGGCTACCAGCCGGGGCCTCTCTTGCTGGAGGGTTTTTCCCCATCACTGCCACGTGCATCACGCTATCGCTTACCTCCCGGATCTTGCAATGACCCATTTTCTGCCTTATGCGCTGACATGTACCAAAGCTCTCCTGTAAGCAGCGTTCTCGTTGGGTATCAAAGAGGAAGAGTCTAAGCAACAGCGCAAGTGAGGGCGGGACTCGGGAATGTGTCGCTTTTGACACCCGAGACCCTGCAGAAGCAAGTTGCAGAGGGAGGAGGGGCCGTGGCATCCCACCTCCTTTTGAGGTGGCTCCACGAGGGCGCCTCCTGCAGATCAATGGACCTGCTGAGGCCTGAAGACCACTGCATCCGGTTGCTAGTGATGGCGTGTTGAACCTCCCCCAATTCCCGTGTCCTCCGCAGGGATCTCCTGGGCCCTCCGCACTGGCCCCTGAGCTTGCGCTCTTGTTCAGTGACCCGTGCGGTGCTGCATCTTTGGGTGACTTGTGGAGGGGCAAGCCAAAAAGATGGCGGCGGCGGGGGAGGTTGTGGGGCTGACCCTGAGGACATAATTAGGTCGTCCACTGCAGGCATTTGTGCCAGAGATGAGGACAGCCTGAGAAACCACCTGAAGCAAGTCCAAGGTCAAAGGGCCGAGACTGTTGGTAAGAAGAAGTCACATTGGCGTCCGACAAGAGAGACAAGGTATAAGAGTTGCGAAAAAAGGGGGGAGGGATTAGGAATCCGGGGGCACAGTGAGGAAGGCATCGTGAGGGCAGAGGGGGAGGAATGGGAGGAAGTGGGGGGTATGGTGCAAGAAGTATGGGGGCAATTGGTACTAGCAGCCAAACGGCGTAGGCAGTATGCGACAGACACGCAATGTCGGATGACCTTGAGGAAATTCATGGGGTCATTCACCTCACCAAAAGCGGTGTCAACAAGGAACGGGTCGCAGAACTCCCCCCAAAACGCAGGGTCGGCCCAGATTGGATGCGGCTTCCGGAACAGCGCCTTCAGAGTGAACTGCTGCCGCAGCTCCTGCTGGGCCTTCTCGGCATCCTTCACGCACTGCGAGTACAGGCTGTCCACGTAAGTTCCCGCGCGCACCTGGGAGCCCGACAGCGCGGTGTTGGCTATGAACTTGACGTACTTGATGCAGACCTCTGTGCTGGCCCCGCCACCAAAAAGCACGATGCCCTCGGGGTCCACGGCGAACCTGCCGCCATGGATTGTGATCTCCTTCTTGGCCACGACCGCACACTTCTTACCCCCCACATACGTGGTCATGGTATCGGACCCAACTGTCACCACAACTCTCGTCCACTTCTCTAAAGGGACCGACCCGTCTTGCCCAAACGACTCATCCAGCCCCAGTCCCAAGTTCGCGCTGACGAGGCATTCGCCAACCTCTGTCGGGTACGGCCAGCCGGTGGTGTACACAGACAACCCCTGCGAAGGGGGTGCCGCTGGCAGCAGCATGTCCATAATCAGCGTGTACAACTGCACCTTCTCCCGCCTCTCTGGGAGTTGATCTTGATGCATCTCATCTGTTGCCGAAGGCTCCTCGGTCTCCTCCCCGCGGGCCTTAGCTCTACGTGCGCGGCGCTCCTGCATCTTCTTCTCCTTCTCTTTTTGCTTCTTCCAGATCATCTGCTGTGTTTCAATGCCCAACCGCACCTTCAAATATGCGCCGGGCTGCAGTCTCAGCATCGTTGCCTTGGTGTTCATTTCCTCCAGATTGCCCTCGCCCACCACCTGGGCCTTCTGGGGCAACGTACCATCCCGGAAGTCAAAGACACGCGTGTTTGGCTCCTCTTTTTTCTTCTTGTGGTCCGCCCGTTGATCCTTGACTCCGGGCACCTCGTAAAAATGCAGAGTGTCAGCTGCATCCGTCCACATCGTGGTATTCTCCGTTGGGTCTGGTTCGGCCTCGGCTGCCGCTGCTTCCAGCTCCTGGATCAGCTCCTCATCCGATTCATCATCCGATAAGGAGACAACGCGGCATGGTTGATACTCGCAATCGTCAGAAACCGCGGACCTTGCAAAGCTGCTGTTGTCCTCCATTCCAGCAGATTTGTCCGCGGCAGGACGCTCAATACTTTTGTTTGTCGCAGTGATGTGGGAACCGATTGCCCTAGAACAGTGGACGTCAATTGCCCTTGAACACTGGAGGTCGATTGGCCTTGAATACTTGAAACCAGCGGTACTTGAACAGACGACGTCCGTGGGACTGGACCAGAGGAAATGAATGGGCCTTGTACGGAGGAAGTGAATGGGACGGCAGCGGTGCTGACGAAGTGGCCTTGAGCACTGGAAATCAGTTGAACGGACGAAAAGCGACAATCAGGGAGCCGGCAAATCCTACTCTCTGCTGACGGTCCGTGGCCATCGCAGTCAGTCCCCCCATATCGGGGGACTGGGCTGCTGCACTCTCTTGTGCGTTGTTGGACCCCGAAACCGCATGGGCCCCATTCACCCCAAGGCCCGTAGCGGCCGTCCACGGCGCATGTGTCGCAGGGTCGGCTCTTGACGGCCGCGGGACACTTGGCTCCTCCGTTCTGCGGCGGCACCGCCACGGCGCGGGTGCGCGTGCGCATTCCGGTGGTGCAGCATCGACTCTACTCGGACCACCGATCGTACCCACAATCAACTGAGCACCCAAAGACCCCAATGAAGCTCTGGCCTTGAATAGTGGAAATCGATTGGCCTTGGACACTGGCCGCCGGTTGTGCCGGGCTGGGGCATGTTGCACTGCCGACGTTGGAGAAACCAGCATATCCCTTGGCACAAACAACCGACTTGGATTTCAACGTCTCAAGCGTGCATCCACCGGCCCCTTCAGTGCACACCGCGTTGTTGTTGTTGTTGTTGTTGTCCTTGCGGATGCTGTACCCCGTTGGGAGGACACACTTGGGCACAGCTTTGATACTGAGGGTGGCTTGATTTGAGGTCGCACCATTGTTGTCCGTCACAGTGTACTGGATAGTAACGGTGCCAACGTATCCTTGTACAGGGGTGAATGTGACCACTCCGTTCGCATCCACAGTGGCAGTTCCCTGACCTTTGATTGTGGTTGTTGTTTGCCGACCGCGAGCTGCAGGGTCCAGGTTCACCCTGCTTGGGTCAATGGTTCCATCAGGATCAACGTCATTGCCAACCAAACTCACGGTCCCTGAAGTGCCGACGAAGTGCTGACTGGTATCACCACCGCATCAGGGGCAGCTTGTGGGGGGCCGTTCACTTTGATACTGAGGGTGGCTTCATTCGAGGTCGCACCATCGTTGTCATTCACAGTGTACGGGATAGTAACGGTGCCAACGTACCCTTGTACAGGGGTGAATGTGACTGCTCCGTACTCATTCACACTGGCCTCGCCCTGACCTCCCAATTTAAGCCAGGATTGCCGACCAGGAGCTGCAGGGAGCAGATCCACAGTGCTTGGGTCAATGGTCCCGTCAGAATCAACGTCATTGCCAACCACAAGGTGAGTCCCTGGACGGTCTGCTGGGAACACCACATTATCATTGGCAGCTTGTGGTGGGGCGTTCACTTTGATACTGAGGGTGGCTTCATTCGAGGTCGCACCATCGTTGTCATTCACAGTGTGCGGGATAGGTTCAGAGTGCCATCAACGATGAACAAGAAACTGCCCCACTCAGGCGCAGGCATGGTCTCCTGAGAGTCTTCAGGAACGTAAATGGGGCCGTTGGGGAGTTTAGTTCTTCCCACACTCATACGGTCCAACAAACGCATCCAATAGGCCTGTTCCCCTATGGTACCCCGGTCGGGGGTGCACAGCACAACTCTCGCTCCTTCAAGGGCGATTTTGGTCAACACCTTAGCGAGTTGGGAGAACGGGGGGTAGCATAGCACAACCCCATCGATCTCCAGTAGAAGCGATAGGGGTTATTGAGACATCGCGAACAATAGAGCTGCATCATATGCTGCTCCTTACTCGCGAACAATTCCACCTGAACTTCATTCAGGTCTACCTGCAGGGCGCCCAGTCCATTTTCCAAGACGGGTCGCACCAAGTGATAGTTTTCAGTTCGATAAGACCGGTTCACATAGCGTAGACCGGATTCTTTTCGTCCTGACAGCTCCAGAGGGACAGAGAAAAGGCCACTGCCGAAGTCGCAGTGTAGGGCATAGGGACGTTGCAGGGACAACAGTTTCACCTAGGGGTTACGGCGCAGGAAATCTGTGCCAATGACAATGTCAAGGGCGTCGGTGTCAAGCATTTTGCAGTGCTGAGTCACCTGTTCATCGCCCAGACATACGGTCACATCGACCCCCCCCCCCTAGGGAATGGATGGTTCTTCCATCCCCTACCCTTATGGCCACGGCAAGCAGTTGCACCATGAAGAGAGTGACATTATATTTTCAATTTACAAAAAAACCACTCTCCGCTTCATCGCTGATCACGGTTTACAAGTCATCTCCGTCCTTTGCCCCTTTTGCAGTCTCTTTTTCCGCTGCCCCTGTGTCTTAACTCTGTTTGCTGCTCAACACTATCACTTTACAGAGCCAACGTTTCGGAGTTGCTGACAGTATGTGGAACAAAGATATCGATTTCTTGGTATGAGGAGAATTGGCACATATCCGCAGTAGATGTTAAGTTACTGCCCTACTTTTGATCAATTGCTATGTGCCGCAGCTTCGTGCTTCCGATGATTGCTTGTTGGCAGGTGCTACCCAAACCCCACATTTCTCATATAGTACATCTTTTTCTCTCCTTGTTTCCTGCAGTCCGATTGAAAGCGCGGCTGTTCTCGTGAAACAGATTTTGTGGTACGAGGGCCACGACGTCTCCACAACAGTCCTCGAAAAGGCCCTCACCGACCCTTCCATCAATGGGGACGTCCGGATGTTGCTGAACGAGCTTCAGCTCAATCCTTCTCTTCGTGCCACCGACAGGCCCCAGCAGCCTGCAGGCACTTAAAGTGCCAATTGAGTTTGCGCCTGCAGTCCGATTGAAAGCGCGGCTGTTCTCGTGAAACAGATTTTGTGGTACGAGGGCCACGACGTCTCCACAACAGTCCTCGAAAAGGCCCTCACCGACCCTTCCATCAATGGGGACGTCCGGATGTTGCTGAACGAGCTTCAGCTCAATCCTTCTCTTCGTGCCACCGACAGGCCCCAGCAGCCTGCAGGATCTTAAAGTGCCAATTGAGTTTGCGCCTGCAGTCCGATTGAAAGCGCGGCTGTTCTCGTGAAACAGATTTTGTGGTACGAGGGCCACGACGTCCCCACAACAGTCCTCGAAAAGGCCCTCACCGACCCTTCCATCAATGGGGACGTCCGGATGTTGCTGAACGAGCTTCAGCTCAATCCTTCTCTTCGTGCCACCGACAGGCCCCAGCAGCCTGCAGGCACTTAAAGTGCCAATTGAGTTTGCGCCTGCAGTCCGATTGAAAGCGCGGCTGTTCTCGTGAAACAGATTTTGTGGTACGAGGGCCACGACGTCTCCACAACAGTCCTCGAAAAGGCCCTCACCGACCCTTCCATCAATGGGGACGTCCGGATGTTGCTGAACGAGCTTCAGCTCAATCCTTCTCTTCGTGCCACCGACAGGCCCCAGCAGCCTGCAGGCACTTAAAGTGCCAATTGAGTTTGCGCTTCTTGGCGTTATCGCCCTTCTCGGCGCTGCCAGCGCTGGGGGTGGAGGGTACAGTCCGCTTGTCACCCGGCTGCTCATCCTTGGGTGTGGGGTTGGGTGCTCCTCTTCCACCAGTGGGGGGTGCTGAGGACCTTCGTCCTCCACCAGGGTTACCCTTACCGGGGGGTCCCCCACGATTACGGCCTCCCCCCTCGGGGTTACCTTTACCGGCGTTCTTTCGCCGTTCTTCTTATGGCTCATGGAATTCGTGTGTTCAGGTCCCCGTCTTGTGGTCCGAGAAATATAGGCCCACAATCGACACCTTCGTGGCGGGGCCGCAATTCGTGCAGCTCCAGAAGTTCTTGACCGAGTTCCGTGAGGATGACCCCCAGGTGTGTGTGCCCCATCCGTCATCCCCACGCAGCCTGGAAGGTGGGTCCCTGGACGGTCTGCTGGGAACACCACATTATCATTGGCAGCTTGTGGGGGGGCGTTCACTTTTGGGAGGCCATACAGAAAAAAATCCAGGTCATCACCGTTAGACTCCAAAAAGGCGCCGTTCTGGCCGGCTGATATGTACGCCACCCCATCAGGGTAACCGTTGGCATGTGATGAAAGGGACTTGTCGCTCTGAGATTCCATATAGAAGTAGTAGTTATAAGCAGGAGAAAGCTCCACCTCCGGGGGAAATGTCCACCTCTTGCCACCGAATGATGAGTCATCGACTGACACTGAGCTGGCGATGAGACTGGCCGATGTGGACAGGTCAGCGGGTGTACCAGTGTATGGCGCGGACAAGATGTGGAGAGTGCCGACCGCATAATGTGCCGGGGACTGATCGTAAACGACAAAATTGAACTGGATGTTATTGTAGGGGACTAGCACATTCAATTTCGGTATCGGAATCGAAACGGCCTGCCCGTAGAACTGCCCGTCCGTCTGCCCGCTGTTTGTGAGACCGCTGTTAACCGGCCAATTAAGGATGATGGGCGCAACTCCGCAAGCAGGGAGATCGAACGTCCCACCATTGACTGGGCATTGAACATTGCGCGTGTCTAGATTGCCCTTATAACCCTCAGCGCACGTCAGTAAATTCCGGGTGTCAGCACTTGCTGCGAGCGCACCAACGGTACAGCCAGCCTCACCGTTGTTGCAGCTGGTGTCTGTGCTCAATGTTCCCACGGGAAGAGTGCAGAGGGGTTGGCCTGATGCAACCGAGTTCATGTAAAGCAGGATGAGAAAACACGAAATCCTGAACAAGAGCATGTTGCTTCCAGCAAAAAGGAGCCCAAAAATAATAGACACTCAGAGCATGGGATGTACGAGAACGGGCATGTGTCTAGGACGAGTCCAACCATTCTCCCCTTCCCCTCCCCACTAATTAGGTCTCACCCCTCTCAAGGGGCCTTCCGCCCACTTCTACTGCGCGCGGCGGGGGGGGGGGGGTCGCGTCTCAACGCAAGAATTTGTCTCCTCTTTGCTGCATGGGAATGCGGGAACGTGGTGCGGGTGAGAATATTGTGGTACATTGTGGTCACCAAACTCAACATCCCAGGGGCGGATGTCGCAGAGTTGTTGCGGCATGGGTGGTCGTGGGCATACAACCTTCTTATGAGTGTACCATTTCCCCCTACCTTGTGTTGCAAGAGGGGTGGGTGCTTCTACCCAGTGGTACAACGAATTTAGCCCTTTTTGGACAGCTTCATCTGCCACATTGTGGACTGTGGCCGACTGGGTACCCCTGGGCAAGTCCGGGTCCCCAACTTTGTGGTAGACTAGTCCAGAGGTAGTTAACGGGGGTGGCGGTGGCATGGCCGGCAGGTAGAATATTGGTGTCTTAGTTGGGGTGGAGACATGCCGCATCAATCCTGTAGCCTTACTTGGAGTGCTGTACGGGCTCTAGAAGGAATCCATCATGCCGCTTGGGCCACGGATGCTCAGTTGGACGGCGGAGTCCCCGCCGCTAAATTATGTTACATACCCTGGACCCTGTAAAACCTCCACTAGGAGATCCAACTTGCTGATCAAGACTTAATACTACGACTGAGCTGGGTCTGTATGGTTCTCCTCAAAAGGGTTGAAAAACCGCTCATTTTCATGTCAAAAGCCAGCAACTCATCCCTTACCCCACAACCACAAGGTGCACAACATTGCGATGATGCAGGATTGCAGAAAGCTGTACACAAAGCTGTGCCTTTGATCATCACCAAAGCTGACGTGCACACTGAGAGTCCTGTTCAGGGTTTTTGCTTCGAGCTTGGGTCTAGCATATTTTCATTGTTCTTAATTTGAATCTGAGGCACCCAGGGCTGTGGAATAGAAGCCAACAATTGCACATGGTTGCTTTTTGGGGCAGGCTTTGGAACGGCCTTGGCCAGGGGCTTAGGAATGGGTTTGGGCTCCTGGGCTCCTTTCCTTCAGAACAAAATCATCCTTTGCGACATGCAGCCTACCCTCAAAAACATGACCCCATCCCCAAAGCCCACATGCCATTTTTTCCCATCCTGCTGAAAATCATTCCACGATTGCACATTACACGGATGTGGGTAACAGCCATGCCATAAAAAGCAAATGGTCAGTCGTTAAAAAAAGCAGATCAAAATGTGAACCAATGGCCGTAACTCTCAAGTAAAATGTTGCAATTTCCACAGACAACCCTAACAATCATCAAACAGCCCCTCTGTCTGATCCATCGCCTCAAAATAATGTTGAAAAAACGGTTTTTGCCACAGGAATAAATTTCGCTCCGGCTTTAGTTCACATAAGATCCCAAAATTGCTGTGGTAAGTTTCACATACAGGGGGGGGGGGGGGGGCTGGCCCGGCGTGCACCTGGCGCGCTACTTTTGTACCAAGTATTCCAACTTTAGCCCCAGTTCTACCCTCCCCTGAGGGGGAATGTTTGCCCGGCGCGCTACTTTTCTATTAACTATCCCGACTTCAGCCCCAGATTTACCCTCTCATGGAGAAGCCCCCCAAGTAGACCACATTGCACTGCACACCTTCCCTACAAAGCACGTTGCAAAATAAAGCAATATCTGTGACTTCAACCACTGCAACTGTCATTTGTAGTGTAATTAACAAACAACATTGGTCCCACAAGTGTGGGTGTCAATACATTCATTACAATAGTGCTCCTTACACTCATCACAAACTGCGACGGTGGAGCGCCTTTGGCAACACAAAACACACACTTCCGCCTCATCCTCTGTGGATTGTGAGTCCCTAACCCCAACTCGAGGGGCCACGCAACAAAGCGTGGATTGTGAGTCCCTAACCCCAACTCGAGGGGCCACGCAACAAAGCGTGGATTCAAAGATTGTCCCGGTTTCCTCAATAGCACCGGAAGGTTGGGGCCCAAACGAGGGTGGAAATGCTACGTCACCCCTGCATTCTCGGGGGTCCCCAACAAAGGAGACAAAATCAGAAGTCAAAACCTACGCCGGGGGGTCACCATGATGCTCCTAGTATCTCAAAGTGTGGGTCCCTAGTACAGCCAGGCGCCCAAATAGCTGCACTGTGCTAAGTGCGCCCCCTTAGCGCACCCCCTAAAAGGTCACCGGTGGGGCACGTGTCCAAAAAGATGCCCGGCGCGCGCCCGGCGCGCCCCTGAGAAGCCTCCCAAGCAAACCAGAATCAACCGCAAACCTTTCCAGACCAATTTTGTAAATTCCACTTGCTCAACACATATGACATGGATTGTGCCTAATAAACAATTTCATATGTGTACACTCCGCACAATAATTTCAACTACATGCACCACAAACTGTGGTGGTGTGCTTCTAACAGCACAATACACAAACCCCAACGTCATCCCCTCCATCATCTTGTATGGCAGCTGAGTTGCTTGCATAAGCAGTTTTCTGAACATGAGGGGCAACATGTTCCCATGGTACATAAGGGGGGTAATGGACCAACGTGCCATTCTATCTCCCAATGAAGGCACAATGAAATGAATACGGTCCCGGTACGCCCCTTCATGGCCCCCAGCCTCAAAAGCAAACCGACCAGCTTGTGTGTGAGATGGTCCGTACCTTCCCCATGTTAAGACATGCCATCTGAGGGGAAAATGAAATGGCTACATAACCCCTGCATTCTCTGCAGAGTGTGGAGGAATCAGAGTGGTTGCTTAGTACAGTGCTGGTCACGGGCATTTTGGCCTTAAAAGATGCCCAGTGCACTAACGCACCCCCTCTACCTCCTAGATCTACTACGTGAACACAATGGCACAAATAGTGGAACACACATCATCGTCCAAAAAGCATGTGGTAAGTTTTGCACCAAACTGATTTGCCAAGTTTCCTAGAATGAAACAGACCCGTCCGAAGCCCCCGCCCCCCCGCCCACACACAGAGGCCAAGTTCTTGCACTGTGTGCGCACTGCGTGCGCACTACGTGCATACTGCGCACGCAGAGGCTGGGATACTCACCCAAGAATACCTGTCACCTGTCTAGTAGCACGGGGAAGCAGCAAAGCCCACATGAGAACAACGAAACTGCCTTCAACTTGGTAATCAACTGTCTTTATGAACAAGCCACTCAGCCTTGTGGTTGTTCTTCCAAAAATCAAAATGGGCCCTATGGAATTCATTGAGGAAGAGGACCCGCTCAAGGGGTCGACATTTTCGGAGACTCATGGGTGGGGGCGGGGTTGAGGGCCACCGGTCCTTGTATTGATTTAAGATTGCCACCTCCTTAGCGTGCATGGCCTTCAACTTACTCTTCACCACATCATGGTACCGAATGCTTGGATGTACTTCAACGGAGCCTCCTCCATGCTTTGAGGGGTCCTCGTCCTTCTTTTTTCCCACTCGTGCTTTGCCACCACTCTTGAATTGATGCCCGGCGCGCACCCCGTGCGCTAACGCCCATGCAGGGGAGGAAATAGGGGGAAATGGTTGAAAATGGGCAAAAATGGTAGACAATTCAAATATGCCACATCCTGAATGCTTAGGAAGCTAAAAAAAACCCCGGTACGGAACCAAAAACTTGTGAAAAGGGGTTGAAACTAGGGTTTGAGTGCGTGCATGGCATTCCCACACACTTGTACCAAGCAAATGAGGACTTTTCTAGATCCAGTCACCCTGCTGATTCCTAGGGCATGGGGTGTAGGCCCTGGTGGCGCATAGCTGCGTTGGTTGTCATGCAATGTTGAGCCTTTGGGACCTTGGACTGCTGTGTGTGTGAGTGCCCCAAGTGGTGGGCAGATGGTTGACCGGAGCAATTTACACCGGATCTCACGAGAGCTCGCGCTTGCTGCAGCTGATCCGCTCGTACCAACTGTGCATCGGTTGCTTGGAAGGGTTGAAGGCCATGGACACAGCGAGGGCTCACTGTGGTGGGCATCATTTCTGGCACTGCTTCTCTTTTTGAGCTTCCGAAGATCCGCACCGCGCGTGCACCGTGCAGACAGCAACCCTTTTGGAACCAAGTTGTCCTATTTCATTAGTTGTGACCATCCAACTATATCCTGGGCGCATACATTGCAGATTTGGTCATTTGATGCATCGATGGGACGTCCGTGCTTCCCTTAATGTGGGCCATCTAATGTTGTGTTTCACGATCAGTAAGGTATTGTGGGACAGAAAATGTTTTCATGGCGGGTGTGTTAGATATAACGACGAATGGTGGGAGCATGTGATGTACGAGAACGGGCATGTGTCTAGGACGAGTCCAACCATTCTCCCCTTCCCCTCCCCACTAATTAGGTCTCACCCCTCTCAAGGGGCCTTCAGCCCACTTGTACTGCGCGCGCGCGCGGGGGTCGCGTCTCAACACAAGAATTTGTCTCCTCTTTGCTGCATGGGAATGCGGGAACGTGGTGCGGGTGAGAATATTTTTTTTTGCTCAGACTCACAAGTTCATCGTAAGTGCTCGGCCAGACGGGCCGGATCAGTAATGACAGTGTAAGTACAACATATGTTGTCCCGTGCGATACCTGGGCCGCATACCACCCGTGGTGGCGGGACGTATATTTGAAACTCACCTGTAACCTGTCATCCGCTCATGCAGTATCAGAAACTGCCGAGCCACCGGGGCAACGAAGAAAGAAAAACAGTAAATGAGAAAAAGTCTGCTGTGAGAAAAAGAGAGTAGCTTGCCTGGCGTCTCTGGTGGGATTATGTCCTTCATGTAACTCATGTACGTGGGCGCTTGATTGTCCATTGTGCTCTCTGGTCTTCAGGTCCACTGCGTTTTCTGCCCCTGGGGATATTCATCTGCTCGACGCTGGATGAGCATGCAAATGTCCGATCCCGCTGTGGATCAACGAAACCACAATATTCAGAAACACAGTGTAGGCACAAAAAAACCACCCTTTTTTGCCTCCTTGCCTGCCTTTGGTCTGAACCCACCAAGTGACAACTGACAGCACACCAGCAGACATCCGGCGTGTGCGCAACATTCCAGCATTGTTGCTCACGGTGCCTTGCCGCTGATTGTGCAGCTGTTGTGGAGTACATTGTGCGCAGCACAACGATAATTCTGCATGCAACAATTTGTCTGAAATTTTTCTATTTAGAATTCTTGGCCCAGACCAAGATGAGCTGGCCTAGACTGGTCACTGCACCAAATTAGGCAGGGGAAATGCAGTAGCAAGGCGAACATGCACCAGATTTCCAGCACACAGCTCGCAATGCCCATAACTCCACCGGGACTTGCGTGGCGCCACCCACGTCTCAGCACAACTCTGGAGGCTCTGAGAGGTTGGTGAGAAAGAGAAAAGATGCAATGGAAAGATAAATCTTAATGCAACAATTTGTCTGAAACTTTTCTATTTAGAATTCTTGGCCCAGACCAAGATGAGCTGGCCTAGACTGGTCACTGCACCAAATTAGGCAGGGGAAATGCAGTAGCAAGGCGAACATGTACCGGATGTCCAGCACACAGCTCGCAATGCCCACAAATCCACCGGGACTTGCGTGGCGCCACCCACGTCCAAGCACAACTCTGGAGGCTTTGAGAGGCTTAGCCCCCTAACCAGGCATCCTTCAGGTGTGCTTGGCACGGCACGAGCCCAGGGGGAAGGCAACAACTGTCTTGACCGTAATCCCTCTGACGAGTGATGGCGACAGGGTGCTGCAGGCTTCAGGGGGTCAATAGGGGGCAGCCCCTCCTCTTGCCGTGTTTGTTTCCGGCCTCCTGCCAATGTGCTGCCCCTCTTGCCCATCTCTGTGCCGCGCACCCAAACTCCCTCGCCCCATACTCTACCTGGAGCTGGAAAGGGGAGATGCTCTTGCTCTTCGCCTGCATCACGGCAGCATGGGCCAGCTGCTTGCACCCAAGTTTGATCAGGTGATTATCGTTGTCGCTCAGCTTTTTCAGGCAGTGCAGGTCGTTGATGACGAACTTCAAATACTGCAGCCGCAACATGAAGGTCACCGCCTTCACCTTCGTCTCACTCATCCCCCTCCAGAGCAGCAAGTACCGCACCGACTCCAAAAATGCTCGATACGCTGATGCCTGGCACCGTGGGGGCGTCCGGAAGGCACTGCAAGGTTCGTCACAGGTTTCCGCAATCGCGGCCTGCAACGGTTTGCCTGCAAGCCACGGCAGCAGCCAGTCGTAGACGTTCTCCACATGCTTCTCTGGGCCATCTCCTATCATGCTCATCAGGAAGTACATCCACCATGAATCATCCTGCATCCTGTCATCGGGGATGTTATCAATGGCAATGCAGCCTTTGTACTTGATTTTGCCATCCAGCGTTGCCACCGAGGGATGATACGGGTTCTCGTCCCCACCCGCGCACGCCACAAAGCGGAATCCTGACGCCTTCTTGATCAGCATGAAGACAATCTTCTTCGGTGAGGGCAACAGCAGTGCCTGTCCCACTCCCAACTCCCCGATGTTCTTCTTCAAGAACTTCAACAGCGCGGTCAGCCGCGACACACTCTGCAGGGTCCGCTGCCGCAGGCCGAAGCCCACTGCGCGCTCCAGGTCCTTGAGGGTGGACAGCAGACGATCTTGGTCCTCTTCCATGAAACTTCCCATCCACTGCGACTGCTCCTTCGCCATGCGCGCCATCGAAAAGTGCAGCACCTGTCGCGGAGGAGGAAGCAGAAGGGCGAGGCTGCGAGCACGGGGTGATGGAAAAGGCAGGAACAAGGGGTGGTGGGGAAGGAGGATGAGGGAGGGGCGGTAAGAAATGGAGGGCAGCAAGTAGGAGGGGGCTGTGCGCAAATAGTTTGGGTTGTGTGCCTCAGGGCAAAGAGTTGCGGGTCACCAAGTAATACGCTGCCCCGTTACGTGGCCCTAGCCCAGGGCACACTCCTGCTTCGGGTTTGTTTTGGCGGCACTGCAAGGGTGCCCAGTGGGCGACGACGCCTGTCCTGCTGTTGTGGATGATTTTTGTGGGTGAGCTCCCGCTGTCGCTCAGGCCAACCCTGGCAACGGAGGTGTTCCACGGCGAGTATGGCGGAGAACTGCAGTGCGCCTCTGATGGGTATAACCCCCGCAGAGGCACATGGATGCACACCCTTGGCCCCGGGGCCTTGGTTGTAGTGACCAGGTATCCGCCTCCCACGCAAGGGACCGGGCGGCCCTGACCACAGTGCCAGGCCACCCTTACCTTTCCCCACAAGGCAAAATGCCTGGAAACGCCGCACACCACCGATGAGCGACACTTGGCGTTTCGGACCCTCCTGGCCTATTTTCTCAGGCTTTATGGGAACCCCCACCCCACCTCGCACCCCAGAGTAGACCCTGGCCGACAAGCAGGCCACACAGAAGACATGGCACAACACCGATTGTGTTACATGTGAACCGACCAGCTTTCATGGAATTCCAGAGGTCTCATCCACACCGTTTGTCTGTCAGCTGCACACATCTTGACTCACGTGGCTTCAAGTACCGCATGTATAATGCGGCCTCTCCTTCCTGTTTGACACGAGTGAGCGTCTCAGAGAGTTGCTCTAGGGTCCTCAACATTCACCCATTGTTTATTCGATGGGTGCCCTGGTTTGAGACAGGGATTCAGGCTGTCCTTCGAGCCCCTGAATCTCCTCTGCCAGATCATAGCTCCCTCGCTGAACAACACACAGGCCACAGAGAAGACCTGAAATGCAGCACAGCGAGCAGCCCACACAGTTCAGGCTCAACCACCGGCGGTTGTTCTGTTCCCTTGCTGTTTCGGGGGGGGGGTACCATAAAGGTGCAGTGTGAGAGGGGGATTCGCGGCTACCAGCCGGGGCCTCTCTTGCTGGAGGGTTTTTCCCCATCACTGCCACGTGCATCACGCTATCGCTTACCTCCCGGATCTTGCAATGACCCATTTTCTGCCTTATGCGCTGACATGTACCAAAGCTCTCCTGTAAGCAGCGTTCTCGTTGGGTATCAAAGAGGAAGAGTCTAAGCAACAGCGCAAGTGAGGGCGGGACTCGGGAATGTGTCGCTTTTGACACCCGAGACCCTGCAGAAGCAAGTTGCAGAGGGAGGAGGGGCCGTGGCATCCCACCTCCTTTTGAGGTGGCTCCACGAGGGCGCCTCCTGCAGATCAATGGACCTGCTGAGGCCTGAAGACCACTGCATCCGGTTGCTAGTGATGGCGTGTTGAACCTCCCCCAATTCCCGTGTCCTCCGCAGGGATCTCCTGGGCCCTCCGCACTGGCCCCTGAGCTTGCGCTCTTGTTCAGTGACCCGTGCGGTGCTGCATCTTTGGGTGACTTGTGGAGGGGCAAGCCAAAAAGATGGCGGCGGCGGGGGAGGTTGTGGGGCTGACCCTGAGGACATAATTAGGTCGTCCACTGCAGGCATTTGTGCCAGAGATGAGGACAGCCTGAGAAACCACCTGAAGCAAGTCCAAGGTCAAAGGGCCGAGACTGTTGGTAAGAAGAAGTCACATTGGCGTCCGACAAGAGAGACAAGGTATAAGAGTTGCGAAAAAAGGGGGGAGGGATTAGGAATCCGGGGGCACAGTGAGGAAGGCATCGTGAGGGCAGAGGGGGAGGAATGGGAGGAAGTGGGGGGTATGGTGCAAGAAGTATGGGGGCAATTGGTACTAGCAGCCAAACGGCGTAGGCAGTATGCGACAGACACGCAATGTCGGATGACCTTGAGGAAATTCATGGGGTCATTCACCTCACCAAAAGCGGTGTCAACAAGGAACGGGTCGCAGAACTCCCCCCAAAACGCAGGGTCGGCCCAGATTGGATGCGGCTTCCGGAACAGCGCCTTCAGAGTGAACTGCTGCCGCAGCTCCTGCTGGGCCTTCTCGGCATCCTTCACGCACTGCGAGTACAGGCTGTCCACGTAAGTTCCCGCGCGCACCTGGGAGCCCGACAGCGCGGTGTTGGCTATGAACTTGACGTACTTGATGCAGACCTCTGTGCTGGCCCCGCCACCAAAAAGCACGATGCCCTCGGGGTCCACGGCGAACCTGCCGCCATGGATTGTGATCTCCTTCTTGGCCACGACCGCACACTTCTTACCCCCCACATACGTGGTCATGGTATCGGACCCAACTGTCACCACAACTCTCGTCCACTTCTCTAAAGGGACCGACCCGTCTTGCCCAAACGACTCATCCAGCCCCAGTCCCAAGTTCGCGCTGACGAGGCATTCGCCAACCTCTGTCGGGTACGGCCAGCCGGTGGTGTACACAGACAACCCCTGCGAAGGGGGTGCCGCTGGCAGCAGCATGTCCATAATCAGCGTGTACAACTGCACCTTCTCCCGCCTCTCTGGGAGTTGATCTTGATGCATCTCATCTGTTGCCGAAGGCTCCTCGGTCTCCTCCCCGCGGGCCTTAGCTCTACGTGCGCGGCGCTCCTGCATCTTCTTCTCCTTCTCTTTTTGCTTCTTCCAGATCATCTGCTGTGTTTCAATGCCCAACCGCACCTTCAAATATGCGCCGGGCTGCAGTCTCAGCATCGTTGCCTTGGTGTTCATTTCCTCCAGATTGCCCTCGCCCACCACCTGGGCCTTCTGGGGCAACGTACCATCCCGGAAGTCAAAGACACGCGTGTTTGGCTCCTCTTTTTTCTTCTTGTGGTCCGCCCGTTGATCCTTGACTCCGGGCACCTCGTAAAAATGCAGAGTGTCAGCTGCATCCGTCCACATCGTGGTATTCTCCGTTGGGTCTGGTTCGGCCTCGGCTGCCGCTGCTTCCAGCTCCTGGATCAGCTCCTCATCCGATTCATCATCCGATAAGGAGACAACGCGGCATGGTTGATACTCGCAATCGTCAGAAACCGCGGACCTTGCAAAGCTGCTGTTGTCCTCCATTCCAGCAGATTTGTCCGCGGCAGGACGCTCAATACTTTTGTTTGTCGCAGTGATGTGGGAACCGATTGCCCTAGAACAGTGGACGTCAATTGCCCTTGAACACTGGAGGTCGATTGGCCTTGAATACTTGAAACCAGCGGTACTTGAACAGACGACGTCCGTGGGACTGGACCAGAGGAAATGAATGGGCCTTGTACGGAGGAAGTGAATGGGACGGCAGCGGTGCTGACGAAGTGGCCTTGAGCACTGGAAATCAGTTGAACGGACGAAAAGCGACAATCAGGGAGCCGGCAAATCCTACTCTCTGCTGACGGTCCGTGGCCATCGCAGTCAGTCCCCCCATATCGGGGGACTGGGCTGCTGCACTCTCTTGTGCGTTGTTGGACCCCGAAACCGCATGGGCCCCATTCACCCCAAGGCCCGTAGCGGCCGTCCACGGCGCATGTGTCGCAGGGTCGGCTCTTGACGGCCGCGGGACACTTGGCTCCTCCGTTCTGCGGCGGCACCGCCACGGCGCGGGTGCGCGTGCGCATTCCGGTGGTGCAGCATCGACTCTACTCGGACCACCGATCGTACCCACAATCAACTGAGCACCCAAAGACCCCAATGAAGCTCTGGCCTTGAATAGTGGAAATCGGTTGGCCTTGGACACTGGCCGCCGGTTGTGCCGGGCTGGGGCATGTTGCACTGCCGACGTTGGAGAAACCAGCATATCCCTTGGCACAAACAACCGACTTGGATTTCAACGTCTCAAGCGTGCATCCACCGGCCCCTTCAGTGCACACCGCGTTGTTGTTGTTGTTGTTGTTGTCCTTGCGGATGCTGTACCCCATTGGGAGGACACACTTGGGCACAGCTTTGATACTGAGGGTGGCTTGATTTGAGGTCGCACTATTGTTGTCCGTCACAGTGTACTGGATAGTAACGGTGCCAACGTATCCTTGTACAGGGGTGAATGTGACCACTCCGTTCGCATCCACAGTGGCAGTTCCCTGACCTTTGATTGTGGTTGTTGTTTGCCGACCGCGAGCTGCAGGGTCCAGGTTCACCCTGCTTGGGTCAATGGTTCCATCAGGATCAACGTCATTGCCAACCAAACTCACGGTCCCTGAAGTGCCGACGAAGTGCTGACTGGTATCACCACCGCATCAGGGGCAGCTTGTGGGGGGCCGTTCACTTTGATACTGAGGGTGGCTTCATTCGAGGTCGCACCATCGTTGTCATTCACAGTGTACGGGATAGTAACGGTGCCAACGTACCCTTGTACAGGGGTGAATGTGACTGCTCCGTACTCATTCACACTGGCCTCGCCCTGACCTCCCAATTTAAGCCAGGATTGCCGACCAGGAGCTGCAGGGAGCAGATCCACAGTGCTTGGGTCAATGGTCCCGTCAGAATCAACGTCATTGCCAACCACAAGGTGAGTCCCTGGACGGTCTGCTGGGAACACCACATTATCATTGGCAGCTTGTGGTGGGGCGTTCACTTTGATACTGAGGGTGGCTTCATTCGAGGTCGCACCATCGTTGTCATTCACATTGTGCGGGATAGGTTCAGAGTGCCATCAACGATGAACAAGAAACTGCCCCACTCAGGCGCAGGCATGGTCTCCTGAGAGTCTTCAGGAACGTAAATGGGTTTTGTGGTACGAGGGCCACGACGTCTCCACAACAGTCCTCGAAAAGGCCCTCACCGACCCTTCCATCAATGGGGACGTCCGGATGTTGCTGAACGAGCTTCAGCTCAATCCTTCTCTTCGTGCCACCGACAGGCCCCAGCAGCCTGCAGGCACTTAAAGTGCCAATTGAGTTTGCGCCTGCAGTCCGATTGAAAGCGCGGCTGTTTTCGTGAAACAGATTTTGTGGTACGAGGGCCACGACGTCTCCACAACAGTCCTCAAAAAGGCCCTCACCGACCCTTCCATCAATGGGGACGTCCGGATGTTGCTGAACGAGCTTCAGCTCAATCCTTCTCTTCGTGCCACCGACAGGCCCCAGCAGCCTGCAGGCACTTAAAGTGCCAATTGAGTTTGCGCCTACAGTCCGATTGAAAGCGCGGCTGTTCTCGTGAAGCAGATTTTGTGGTACGAGGGCCACGACGTCTCCACAACAGTCCTCGAAAAGGCCCTCACCGACCCTTCCATCAATGGGGACGTCCGGATGTTGCTGAACGAGCTTCAGCTCAATCCTTCTCTTCGTGCCACCGACAGGCCCCAGCAGCCTGCAGGCACTTAAAGTGCCAATTGAGTTTGCGCTTCTTGGCGTTATCGCCCTTCTCGGCGCTGCCAGCGCTGGGGGTGGAGGGTACAGTCCGCTTGTCACCCGGCTGCTCATCCTTGGGTGTGGGGTTGGGTGCTCCTCTTCCACCAGTGGGGGGTGCTGAGGACCTTCGTCCTCCACCAGGGTTACCCTTACCGGGGGGTCCCCCACGATTACGGCCTCCCCCCTCGGGGTTACCTTTACCGGCGTTCTTTCGCCGTTCTTCTTATGGCTCATGGAATTCGTGTGTTCAGGTCCCCGTCTTGTGGTCCGAGAAATATAGGCCCACAATCGACACCTTCGTGGCGGGGCCGCAATTCGTGCAGCTCCAGAAGTTCTTGACCGAGTTCCGTGAGGATGACCCCCAGGTGTGTGTGCCCCATCCGTCATCCCCACGCAGCCTGGAAGGTGGGTCCCTGGACGGTCTGCTGGGAACACCACATTATCATTGGCAGCTTGTGGGGGGGCGTTCACTTTTGGGAGGCCATACAGAAAAAAATCCAGGTCATCACCGTTAGACTCCAAAAAGGCGCCGTTCTGGCCGGCTGATATGTACGCCACCCCATCAGGGTAACCGTTGGCATGTGATGAAAGGGACTTGTCGCTCTGAGATTCCATATAGAAGTAGTAGTTATAAGCAGGAGAAAGCTCCACCTCCGGGGGAAATGTCCACCTCTTGCCACCGAATGATGAGTCATCGACTGACACTGAGCTGGCGATGAGACTGGCCGATGTGGACAGGTCAGCGGGTGTACCAGTGTATGGCGCGGACAAGATGTGGAGAGTGCCGACCGCATAATGTGCCGGGGACTGATCGTAAACGACAAAATTGAACTGGATGTTATTGTAGGGGACTAGCACATTCAATTTCGGTATCGGAATCGAAACGGCCTGCCCGTAGAACTGCCCGTCCGTCTGCCCGCTGTTTGTGAGACCGCTGTTAACCGGCCAATTAAGGATGATGGGCGCAACTCCGCAAGCAGGGAGATCGAACGTCCCACCATTGACTGGGCATTGAACATTGCGCGTGTCTAGATTGCCCTTATAACCCTCAGCGCACGTCAGTAAATTCCGGGTGTCAGCACTTGCTGCGAGCGCACCAACGGTACAGCCAGCCTCACCGTTGTTGCAGCTGGTGTCTGTGCTCAATGTTCCCACGGGAAGAGTGCAGAGGGGTTGGCCTGATGCAACCGAGTTCATGTAAAGCAGGATGAGAAAACACGAAATCCTGAACAAGAGCATGTTGCTTCCAGCAAAAAGGATCCCAAAAATAATAGACACTCAGAGCATGGGATGTACGAGAACGGGCATGTGTCTAGGACGAGTCCAACCATTCTCCCCTTCCCCTCCCCACTAATTAGGTCTCACCCCTCTCAAGGGGCCTTCCGCCCACTTCTACTGCGCGCGGCGGGGGGGGGGGGGTCGCGTCTCAACGCAAGAATTTGTCTCCTCTTTGCTGCATGGGAATGCGGGAACGTGGTGCGGGTGAGAATATTGTGGTACATTGTGGTCACCAAACTCAACATCCCAGGGGCGGATGTCGCAGAGTTGTTGCGGCATGGGTGGTCGTGGGCATACAACCTTCTTATGAGTGTACCATTTCCCCCTACCTTGTGTTGCAAGAGGGGTGGGTGCTTCTACCCAGTGGTACAACGAATTTAGCCCTTTTTGGACAACTTCATCTGCCACATTGTGGACTGTGGCCGACTGGGTACCCCTGGGCAAGTCCGGGTCCCCAACTTTGTGGTAGACTAGTCCAGAGGTAGTTAACGGGGGTGGCGGTGGCATGGCCGGCAGGTAGAATATTGGTGTCTTAGTTGGGGTGGAGACATGCCGCATTAATCCTGTAGCCTTACTTGGAGTGCTGTACGGGCTCTAGAAGGAATCCATCATGCCGCTTGGGCCACGGATGCTCAGTTGGACGGCGGAGTCCCCGCCGCTAAATTATGTTACATACCCTGGACCCTGTAAAACCTCCACTAGGAGACCCAACTTGCTGATCAAGACTTAATACTACGACTGAGCTGGGTCTGTATGGTTCTCCTCAAAAGGGTTGAAAAACCGCTCATTTTCATGTCAAAAGCCAGCAACTCATCCCTTACCCCACAACCACAAGGTGCACAACATTGCGATGATGCAGGATTGCAGAAAGCTGTACACAAAGCTGTGCCTTTGATCATCACCAAAGCTGACGTGCACACTGAGAGTCCTGTTCAGGGTTTTTGCTTCGAGCTTGGGTCTAGCATATTTTCATTGTTCTTAATTTGAATCTGAGGCACCCAGGGCTGTGGAATAGAAGCCAACAATTGCACATGGTTGCTTTTTGGGGCAGGCTTTGGAACGGCCTTGGCCAGGGGCTTAGGAATGGGTTTGGGCTCCTGGGCTCCTTTCCTTCAGAACAAAATCATCCTTTGCGACATGCAGCCTACCCTCAAAAACATGACCCCATCCCCAAAGCCCACATGCCATTTTTTCCCATCCTGCTGAAAATCATTCCACGATTGCACATTACACGGATGTGGGTAACAGCCATGCCATAAAAAGCAAATGGTCAGTCGTTAAAAAAAGCAGATCAAAATGTGAACCAATGGCCGTAACTCTCAAGTAAAATGTTGCAATTTCCACAGACAACCCTAACAATCATCAAACAGCCCCTCTGTCTGATCCATCGCCTCAAAATAATGTTGAAAAAACGGTTTTTGCCACAGGAATAAATTTCGCTCCGGCTTTAGTTCACATAAGATCCCAAAATTGCTGTGGTAAGTTTCACATACAGGGGGGGGGGGGGGGGCTGGCCCGGCGTGCACCTGGCGCGCTACTTTTGTACCAAGTATTCCAACTTTAGCCCCAGTTCTACCCTCCCCTGAGGGGGAATGTTTGCCCGGCGCGCTACTTTTCTATTAACTATCCCGACTTCAGCCCCAGATTTACCCTCTCATGGAGAAGCCCCCCAAGTAGACCACATTGCACTGCACACCTTCCCTACAAAGCACGTTGCAAAATAAAGCAATATCTGTGACTTCAACCACTGCAACTGTCATTTGTAGTGTAATTAACAAACAACATTGGTCCCACAAGTGTGGGTGTCAATACATTCATTACAATAGTGCTCCTTACACTCATCACAAACTGCGACGGTGGAGCGCCTTTGGCAACACAAAACACACACTTCCGCCTCATCCTCTGTGGATTGTGAGTCCCTAACCCCAACTCGAGGGGCCACGCAACAAAGCGTGGATTGTGAGTCCCTAACCCCAACTCGAGGGGCCACGCAACAAAGCGTGGATTCAAAGATTGTCCCGGTTTCCTCAATAGCACCGGAAGGTTGGGGCCCAAACGAGGGTGGAAATGCTACGTCACCCCTGCATTCTCGGGGGTCCCCAACAAAGGAGACAAAATCAGAAGTCAAAACCTACGCCGGGGGGTCACCATGATGCTCCTAGTATCTCAAAGTGTGGGTCCCTAGTACAGCCAGGCGCCCAAATAGCTGCACTGTGCTAAGTGCGCCCCCTTAGCGCACCCCCTAAAAGGTCACCGGTGGGGCACGTGTCCAAAAAGATGCCCGGCGCGCGCCCGGCGCGCCCCTGAGAAGCCTCCCAAGCAAACCAGAATCAACCGCAAACCTTTCCAGACCAATTTTGTAAATTCCACTTGCTCAACACATATGACATGGATTGTGCCTAATAAACAATTTCATATGTGTACACTCCGCACAATAATTTCAACTACATGCACCACAAACTGTGGTGGTGTGCTTCTAACAGCACAATACACAAACCCCAACGTCATCCCCTCCATCATCTTGTATGGCAGCTGAGTTGCTTGCATAAGCAGTTTTCTGAACATGAGGGGCAACATGTTCCCATGGTACATAAGGGGGGTAATGGACCAACGTGCCATTCTATCTCCCAATGAAGGCACAATGAAATGAATACGGTCCCGGTACGCCCCTTCATGGCCCCCAGCCTCAAAAGCAAACCGACCAGCTTGTGTGTGAGATGGTCCGTACCTTCCCCATGTTAAGACATGCCATCTGAGGGGAAAATGAAATGGCTACATAACCCCTGCATTCTCTGCAGAGTGTGGAGGAATCAGAGTGGTTGCTTAGTACAGTGCTGGTCACGGGCATTTTGGCCTTAAAAGATGCCCAGTGCACTAACGCACCCCCTCTACCTCCTAGATCTACTACGTGAACACAATGGCACAAATAGTGGAACACACATCATCGTCCAAAAAGCATGTGGTAAGTTTTGCACCGAACTGATTTGCCAAGTTTCCTAGAATGAAACAGACCCGTCCGAAGCCCCCGCCCCCCCGCCCACACACAGAGGCCAAGTTCTTGCACTGTGTGCGCACTGCGTGCGCACTACGTGCATACTGCGCACGCAGAGGCTGGGATACTCACCCAAGAATACCTGTCACCTGTCTAGTAGCACGGGGAAGCAGCAAAGCCCACATGAGAAAAACGAAACTGCCTTCAACTTGGTAATCAACTGTCTTTATGAACAAGCCACTCAGCCTTGTGGTTGTTCTTCCAAAAATCAAAATGGGCCCTATGGAATTCATTGAGGAAGAGGACCCGCTCAAGGGGTCGACATTTTCGGAGACTCATGGGTGGGGGCGGGGTTGAGGGCCACCGGTCCTTGTATTGATTTAAGATTGCCACCTCCTTAGCGTGCATGGCCTTCAACTTACTCTTCACCACATCATGGTACCGAATGCTTGGATGTACTTCAACGGAGCCTCCTCCATGCTTTGAGGGGTCCTCGTCCTTCTTTTTTCCCACTCGTGCTTTGCCACCACTCTTGAATTGATGCCCGGCGCGCACCCCGTGCGCTAACGCCCATGCAGGGGAGGAAATAGGGGGAAATGGTTGAAAATGGGCAAAAATGGTAGACAATTCAAATATGCCACATCCTGAATGCTTAGGAAGCTAAAAAAAACCCCGGTACGGAACCAAAAACTTGTGAAAAGGGGTTGAAACTAGGGTTTGAGTGCGTGCATGGCATTCCCACACACTTGTACCAAGCAAATGAGGACTTTTCTAGATCCAGTCACCCTGCTGATTCCTAGGGCATGGGGTGTAGGCCCTGGTGGCGCATAGCTGCGTTGGTTGTCATGCAATGTTGAGCCTTTGGGACCTTGGACTGCTGTGTGTGTGAGTGCCCCAAGTGGTGGGCAGATGGTTGACCGGAGCAATTTACACCGGATCTCACGAGAGCTCGCGCTTGCTGCAGCTGATCCGCTCGTACCAACTGTGCATCGGTTGCTTGGAAGGGTTGAAGGCCATGGACACAGCGAGGGCTCACTGTGGTGGGCATCATTTCTGGCACTGCTTCTCTTTTTGAGCTTCCGAAGATCCGCACCGCGCGTGCACCGTGCAGACAGCAACCCTTTTGGAACCAAGTTGTCCTATTTCATTAGTTGTGACCATCCAACTATATCCTGGGCGCATACATTGCAGATTTGGTCATTTGATGCATCGATGGGACGTCCGTGCTTCCCTTAATGTGGGCCATCTAATGTTGTGTTTCACGATCAGTAAGGTATTGTGGGACAGAAAATGTTTTCATGGCGGGTGTGTTAGATATAACGACGAATGGTGGGAGCATGTGATGTACGAGAACGGGCATGTGTCTAGGACGAGTCCAACCATTCTCCCCTTCCCCTCCCCACTAATTAGGTCTCACCCCTCTCAAGGGGCCTTCAGCCCACTTGTACTGCGCGCGCGCGGGGGTCGCGTCTCAACACAAGAATTTGTCTCCTCTTTGCTGCATGGGAATGCGGGAACGTGGTGCGGGTGAGAATATTTTTTTTTGCTCAGACTCACAAGTTCATCGTAAGTGCTCGGCCAGACGGGCCGGATCAGTAATGACAGTGTAAGTACAACATATGTTGTCCCGTGCGATACCTGGGCCGCATACCACCCGTGGTGGCGGGACGTATATTTGAAACTCACCTGTAACCTGTCATCCGCTCATGCAGTATCAGAAACTGCCGAGCCACCGGGGCAACGAAGAAAGAAAAACAGTAAATGAGAAAAAGTCTGCTGTGAGAAAAAGAGAGTAGCTTGCCTGGCGTCTCTGGTGGGATTATGTCCTTCATGTAACTCATGTACGTGGGCGCTTGATTGTCCATTGTGCTCTCTGGTCTTCAGGTCCACTGCGTTTTCTGCCCCTGGGGATATTCATCTGCTCGACGCTGGATGAGCATGCAAATGTCCGATCCCGCTGTGGATCAACGAAACCACAATATTCAGAAACACAGTGTAGGCACAAAAAAACCACCCTTTTTTGCCTCCTTGCCTGCCTTTGGTCTGAACCCACCAAGTGACAACTGACAGCACACCAGCAGACATCCGGCGTGTGCGCAACATTCCAGCATTGTTGCTCACGGTGCCTTGCCGCTGATTGTGCAGCTGTTGTGGAGTACATTGTGCGCAGCACAACGATAATTCTGCATGCAACAATTTGTCTGAAATTTTTCTATTTAGAATTCTTGGCCCAGACCAAGATGAGCTGGCCTAGACTGGTCACTGCACCAAATTAGGCAGGGGAAATGCAGTAGCAAGGCGAACATGCACCAGATTTCCAGCACACAGCTCGCAATGCCCATAACTCCACCGGGACTTGCGTGGCGCCACCCACGTCTCAGCACAACTCTGGAGGCTCTGAGAGGTTGGTGAGAAAGAGAAAAGATGCAATGGAAAGATAAATCTTAA
This sequence comes from Eutreptiella sp. 'Long Island Sound 2002', assembly GCA_964036045.1. Taxonomy (NCBI): domain Eukaryota; phylum Euglenozoa; class Euglenophyceae; order Eutreptiales; family Eutreptiaceae; genus Eutreptiella; species Eutreptiella sp. 'Long Island Sound 2002'. The sequence goes on from OZ038378.1 coordinate 155,520,567, forward strand.
TGCAACAATTTGTCTGAAACTTTTCTATTTAGAATTCTTGGCCCAGACCAAGATGAGCTGGCCTAGACTGGTCACTGCACCAAATTAGGCAGGGGAAATGCAGTAGCAAGGCGAACATGTACCGGATGTCCAGCACACAGCTCGCAATGCCCACAAATCCACCGGGACTTGCGTGGCGCCACCCACGTCCAAGCACAACTCTGGAGGCTTTGAGAGGCTTAGCCCCCTAACCAGGCATCCTTCAGGTGTGCTTGGCACGGCACGAGCCCAGGGGGAAGGCAACAACTGTCTTGACCGTAATCCCTCTGACGAGTGATGGCGACAGGGTGCTGCAGGCTTCAGGGGGTCAATAGGGGGCAGCCCCTCCTCTTGCCGTGTTTGTTTCCGGCCTCCTGCCAATGTGCTGCCCCTCTTGCCCATCTCTGTGCCGCGCACCCAAACTCCCTCGCCCCATACTCTACCTGGAGCTGGAAAGGGGAGATGCTCTTGCTCTTCGCCTGCATCACGGCAGCATGGGCCAGCTGCTTGCACCCAAGTTTGATCAGGTGATTATCGTTGTCGCTCAGCTTTTTCAGGCAGTGCAGGTCGTTGATGACGAACTTCAAATACTGCAGCCGCAACATGAAGGTCACCGCCTTCACCTTCGTCTCACTCATCCCCCTCCAGAGCAGCAAGTACCGCACCGACTCCAAAAATGCTCGATACGCTGATGCCTGGCACCGTGGGGGCGTCCGGAAGGCACTGCAAGGTTCGTCACAGGTTTCCGCAATCGCGGCCTGCAACGGTTTGCCTGCAAGCCACGGCAGCAGCCAGTCGTAGACGTTCTCCACATGCTTCTCTGGGCCATCTCCTATCATGCTCATCAGGAAGTACATCCACCATGAATCATCCTGCATCCTGTCATCGGGGATGTTATCAATGGCAATGCAGCCTTTGTACTTGATTTTGCCATCCAGCGTTGCCACCGAGGGATGATACGGGTTCTCGTCCCCACCCGCGCACGCCACAAAGCGGAATCCTGACGCCTTCTTGATCAGCATGAAGACAATCTTCTTCGGTGAGGGCAACAGCAGTGCCTGTCCCACTCCCAACTCCCCGATGTTCTTCTTCAAGAACTTCAACAGCGCGGTCAGCCGCGACACACTCTGCAGGGTCCGCTGCCGCAGGCCGAAGCCCACTGCGCGCTCCAGGTCCTTGAGGGTGGACAGCAGACGATCTTGGTCCTCTTCCATGAAACTTCCCATCCACTGCGACTGCTCCTTCGCCATGCGCGCCATCGAAAAGTGCAGCACCTGTCGCGGAGGAGGAAGCAGAAGGGCGAGGCTGCGAGCACGGGGTGATGGAAAAGGCAGGAACAAGGGGTGGTGGGGAAGGAGGATGAGGGAGGGGCGGTAAGAAATGGAGGGCAGCAAGTAGGAGGGGGCTGTGCGCAAATAGTTTGGGTTGTGTGCCTCAGGGCAAAGAGTTGCGGGTCACCAAGTAATACGCTGCCCCGTTACGTGGCCCTAGCCCAGGGCACACTCCTGCTTCGGGTTTGTTTTGGCGGCACTGCAAGGGTGCCCAGTGGGCGACGACGCCTGTCCTGCTGTTGTGGATGATTTTTGTGGGTGAGCTCCCGCTGTCGCTCAGGCCAACCCTGGCAACGGAGGTGTTCCACGGCGAGTATGGCGGAGAACTGCAGTGCGCCTCTGATGGGTATAACCCCCGCAGAGGCACATGGATGCACACCCTTGGCCCCGGGGCCTTGGTTGTAGTGACCAGGTATCCGCCTCCCACGCAAGGGACCGGGCGGCCCTGACCACAGTGCCAGGCCACCCTTACCTTTCCCCACAAGGCAAAATGCCTGGAAACGCCGCACACCACCGATGAGCGACACTTGGCGTTTCGGACCCTCCTGGCCTATTTTCTCAGGCTTTATGGGAACCCCCACCCCACCCCGCACCCCAGAGTAGACCCTGGCCGACAAGCAGGCCACACAGAAGACATGGCACAACACCGATTGTGTTACATGTGAACCGACCAGCTTTCATGGAATTCCAGAGGTCTCATCCACACCGTTTGTCTGTCAGCTGCACACATCTTGACTCACGTGGCTTCAAGTACCGCATGTATAATGCGGCCTCTCCTTCCTGTTTGACACGAGTGAGCGTCTCAGAGAGTTGCTCTAGGGTCCTCAACATTCACCCATTGTTTATTCGATGGGTGCCCTGGTTTGAGACAGGGATTCAGGCTGTCCTTCGAGCCCCTGAATCTCCTCTGCCAGATCATAGCTCCCTCGCTGAACAACACACAGGCCACAGAGAAGGCCTGAAATGCAGCACAGCGAGCAGCCCACACAGTTCAGGCTCAACCACCGGCGGTTGTTCTGTTCCCTTGCTGTTTCGGGGGGGGGGTACCATAAAGGTGCAGTGTGAGAGGGGGATTCGCGGCTACCAGCCGGGGCCTCTCTTGCTGGAGGGTTTTTCCCCATCACTGCCACGTGCATCACGCTATCGCTTACCTCCCGGATCTTGCAATGACCCATTTTCTGCCTTATGCGCTGACATGTACCAAAGCTCTCCTGTAAGCAGCGTTCTCGTTGGGTATCAAAGAGGAAGAGTCTAAGCAACAGCGCAAGTGAGGGCGGGACTCGGGAATGTGTCGCTTTTGACACCCGAGACCCTGCAGAAGCAAGTTGCAGAGGGAGGAGGGGCCGTGGCATCCCACCTCCTTTTGAGGTGGCTCCACGAGGGCGCCTCCTGCAGATCAATGGACCTGCTGAGGCCTGAAGACCACTGCATCCGGTTGCTAGTGATGGCGTGTTGAACCTCCCCCAATTCCCGTGTCCTCCGCAGGGATCTCCTGGGCCCTCCGCACTGGCCCCTGAGCTTGCGCTCTTGTTCAGTGACCCGTGCGGTGCTGCATCTTTGGGTGACTTGTGGAGGGGCAAGCCAAAAAGATGGCGGCGGCGGGGGAGGTTGTGGGGCTGACCCTGAGGACATAATTAGGTCGTCCACTGCAGGCATTTGTGCCAGAGATGAGGACAGCCTGAGAAACCACCTGAAGCAAGTCCAAGGTCAAAGGGCCGAGACTGTTGGTAAGAAGAAGTCACATTGGCGTCCGACAAGAGAGACAAGGTATAAGAGTTGCGAAAAAAGGGGGGAGGGATTAGGAATCCGGGGGCACAGTGAGGAAGGCATCGTGAGGGCAGAGGGGGAGGAATGGGAGGAAGTGGGGGGTATGGTGCAAGAAGTATGGGGGCAATTGGTACTAGCAGCCAAACGGCGTAGGCAGTATGCGACAGACACGCAATGTCGGATGACCTTGAGGAAATTCATGGGGTCATTCACCTCACCAAAAGCGGTGTCAACAAGGAACGGGTCGCAGAACTCCCCCCAAAACGCAGGGTCGGCCCAGATTGGATGCGGCTTCCGGAACAGCGCCTTCAGAGTGAACTGCTGCCGCAGCTCCTGCTGGGCCTTCTCGGAATCCTTCACGCACTGCGAGTACAGGCTGTCCACGTAAGTTCCCGCGCGCACCTGGGAGCCCGACAGCGCGGTGTTGGCTATGAACTTGACGTACTTGATGCAGACCTCTGTGCTGGCCCCGCCACCAAAAAGCACGATGCCCTCGGGGTCCACGGCGAACCTGCCGCCATGGATTGTGATCTCCTTCTTGGCCACGACCGCACACTTCTTACCCCCCACATACGTGGTCATGGTATCGGACCCAACTGTCACCACAACTCTCGTCCACTTCTCTAAAGGGACCGACCCGTCTTGCCCAAACGACTCATCCAGCCCCAGTCCCAAGTTCGCGCTGACGAGGCATTCGCCAACCTCTGTCGGGTACGGCCAGCCGGTGGTGTACACAGACAACCCCTGCGAAGGGGGTGCCGCTGGCAGCAGCATGTCCATAATCAGCGTGTACAACTGCACCTTCTCCCGCCTCTCTGGGAGTTGATCTTGATGCATCTCATCTGTTGCCGAAGGCTCCTCGGTCTCCTCCCCGCGGGCCTTAGCTCTACGTGCGCGGCGCTCCTGCATCTTCTTCTCCTTCTCTTTTTGCTTCTTCCAGATCATCTGCTGTGTTTCAATGCCCAACCGCACCTTCAAATATGCGCCGGGCTGCAGTCTCAGCATCGTTGCCTTGGTGTTCATTTCCTCCAGATTGCCCTCGCCCACCACCTGGGCCTTCTGGGGCAACGTACCATCCCGGAAGTCAAAGACACGCGTGTTTGGCTCCTCTTTTTTCTTCTTGTGGTCCGCCCGTTGATCCTTGACTCCGGGCACCTCGTAAAAATGCAGAGTGTCAGCTGCATCCGTCCACATCGTGGTATTCTCCGTTGGGTCTGGTTCGGCCTCGGCTGCCGCTGCTTCCAGCTCCTGGATCAGCTCCTCATCCGATTCATCATCCGATAAGGAGACAACGCGGCATGGTTGATACTCGCAATCGTCAGAAACCGCGGACCTTGCAAAGCTGCTGTTGTCCTCCATTCCAGCAGATTTGTCCGCGGCAGGACGCTCAATACTTTTGTTTGTCGCAGTGATGTGGGAACCGATTGCCCTAGAACAGTGGACGTCAATTGCCCTTGAACACTGGAGGTCGATTGGCCTTGAATACTTGAAACCAGCGGTACTTGAACAGACGACGTCCGTGGGACTGGACCAGAGGAAATGAATGGGCCTTGTACGGAGGAAGTGAATGGGACGGCAGCGGTGCTGACGAAGTGGCCTTGAGCACTGGAAATCAGTTGAACGGACGAAAAGCGACAATCAGGGAGCCGGCAAATCCTACTCTCTGCTGACGGTCCGTGGCCATCGCAGTCAGTCCCCCCATATCGGGGGACTGGGCTGCTGCACTCTCTTGTGCGTTGTTGGACCCCGAAACCGCATGGGCCCCATTCACCCCAAGGCCCGTAGCGGCCGTCCACGGCGCATGTGTCGCAGGGTCGGCTCTTGACGGCCGCGGGACACTTGGCTCCTCCGTTCTGCGGCGGCACCGCCACGGCGCGGGTGCGCGTGCGCATTCCGGTGGTGCAGCATCGACTCTACTCGGACCACCGATCGTACCCACAATCAACTGAGCACCCAAAGACCCCAATGAAGCTCTGGCCTTGAATAGTGGAAATCGATTGGCCTTGGACACTGGCCGCCGGTTGTGCCGGGCTGGGGCATGTTGCACTGCCGACGTTGGAGAAACCAGCATATCCCTTGGCACAAACAACCGACTTGGATTTCAACGTCTCAAGCGTGCATCCACCGGCCCCTTCAGTGCACACCGCGTTGTTGTTGTTGTTGTTGTTGTCCTTGCGGATGCTGTACCCCGTTGGGAGGACACACTTGGGCACAGCTTTGATACTGAGGGTGGCTTGATTTGAGGTCGCACCATTGTTGTCCGTCACAGTGTACTGGATAGTAACGGTGCCAACGTATCCTTGTACAGGGGTGAATGTGACCACTCCGTTCGCATCCACAGTGGCAGTTCCCTGACCTTTGATTGTGGTTGTTGTTTGCCGACCGCGAGCTGCAGGGTCCAGGTTCACCCTGCTTGGGTCAATGGTTCCATCAGGATCAACGTCATTGCCAACCAAACTCACGGTCCCTGAAGTGCCGACGAAGTGCTGACTGGTATCACCACCGCATCAGGGGCAGCTTGTGGGGGGCCGTTCACTTTGATACTGAGGGTGGCTTCATTCGAGGTCGCACCATCGTTGTCATTCACAGTGTACGGGATAGTAACGGTGCCAACGTACCCTTGTACAGGGGTGAATGTGACTGCTCCGTACTCATTCACACTGGCCTCGCCCTGACCTCCCAATTTAAGCCAGGATTGCCGACCAGGAGCTGCAGGGAGCAGATCCACAGTGCTTGGGTCAATGGTCCCGTCAGAATCAACGTCATTGCCAACCACAAGGTGAGTCCCTGGACGGTCTGCTGGGAACACCACATTATCATTGGCAGCTTGTGGTGGGGCGTTCACTTTGATACTGAGGGTGGCTTCATTCGAGGTCGCACCATCGTTGTCATTCACAGTGTGCGGGATAGGTTCAGAGTGCCATCAACGATGAACAAGAAACTGCCCCACTCAGGCGCAGGCATGGTCTCCTGAGAGTCTTCAGGAACGTAAATGGGGCCGTTGGGGAGTTTAGTTCTTCCCACACTCATACGGTCCAACAAACGCATCCAATAGGCCTGTTCCCCTATGGTACCCCGGTCGGGGGTGCACAGCACAACTCTCGCTCCTTCAAGGGCGATTTTGGTCAACACCTTAGCGAGTTGGGAGAACGGGGGGTAGCATAGCACAACCCCATCGATCTCCAGTAGAAGCGATAGGGGTTATTGAGACATCGCGAACAATAGAGCTGCATCATATGCTGCTCCTTACTCGCGAACAATTCCACCTGAACTTCATTCAGGTCTACCTGCAGGGCGCCCAGTCCATTTTCCAAGACGGGTCGCACCAAGTGATAGTTTTCAGTTCGATAAGACCGGTTCACATAGCGTAGACCGGATTCTTTTCGTCCTGACAGCTCCAGAGGGACAGAGAAAAGGCCACTGCCGAAGTCGCAGTGTAGGGCATAGGGACGTTGCAGGGACAACAGTTTCACCTAGGGGTTACGGCGCAGGAAATCTGTGCCAATGACAATGTCAAGGGCGTCGGTGTCAAGCATTTTGCAGTGCTGAGTCACCTGTTCATCGCCCAGACATACGGTCACATCGACCCCCCCCCCTAGGGAATGGATGGTTCTTCCATCCCCTACCCTTATGGCCACGGCAAGCAGTTGCACCATGAAGAGAGTGACATTATATTTTCAATTTACAAAAAAACCACTCTCCGCTTCATCGCTGATCACGGTTTACAAGTCATCTCCGTCCTTTGCCCCTTTTGCAGTCTCTTTTTCCGCTGCCCCTGTGTCTTAACTCTGTTTGCTGCTCAACACTATCACTTTACAGAGCCAACGTTTCGGAGTTGCTGACAGTATGTGGAACAAAGATATCGATTTCTTGGTATGAGGAGAATTGGCACATATCCGCAGTAGATGTTAAGTTACTGCCCTACTTTTGATCAATTGCTATGTGCCGCAGCTTCGTGCTTCCGATGATTGCTTGTTGGCAGGTGCTACCCAAACCCCACATTTCTCATATAGTACATCTTTTTCTCTCCTTGTTTCCTGCAGTCCGATTGAAAGCACGGCTGTTCTCGTGAAACAGATTTTGTGGTACGAGGGCCACGACGTCTCCACAACAGTCCTCGAAAAGGCCCTCACCGACCCTTCCATCAATGGGGACGTCCGGATGTTGCTGAACGAGCTTCAGCTCAATCCTTCTCTTCGTGCCACCGACAGGCCCCAGCAACCTGCAGGCACTTAAAGTGCCAATTGAGTTTGCGCCTGCAGTCCGATTGAAAGCGCGGCTGTTTTCGTGAAACAGATTTTGTGGTACGAGGGCCACGACGTCTCCACAACAGTCCTCAAAAAGGCCCTCACCGACCCTTCCATCAATGGGGACGTCCGGATGTTGCTGAACGAGCTTCAGCTCAATCCTTCTCTTCGTGCCACCGACAGGCCCCAGCAGCCTGCAGGCACTTAAAGTGCCAATTGAGTTTGCGCCTGCAGTCCGATTGAAAGCGCGGCTGTTCTCGTGAAGCAGATTTTGTGGTACGAGGGCCACGACGTCTCCACAACAGCCCTCGAAAAGGCCCTCACCGACCCTTCCATCAATGGGGACGTCCGGATGTTGCTGAACGAGCTTCAGCTCAATCCTTCTCTTCGTGCCACCGACAGGCCCCAGCAGCCTGCAGGCACTTAAAGTGCCAATTGAGTTTGCGCTTCTTGGCGTTATCGCCCTTCTCGGCGCTGCCAGCGCTGGGGGTGGAGGGTACAGTCCGCTTGTCACCCGGCTGCTCATCCTTGGGTGTGGGGTTGGGTGCTCCTCTTCCACCAGTGGGGGGTGCTGAGGACCTTCGTCCTCCACCAGGGTTACCCTTACCGGGGGGTCCCCCACGATTACGGCCTCCCCCCTCGGGGTTACCTTTACCGGCGTTCTTTCGCCGTTCTTCTTATGGCTCATGGAATTCGTGTGTTCAGGTCCCCGTCTTGTGGTCCGAGAAATATAGGCCCACAATCGACACCTTCGTGGCGGGGCCGCAATTCGTGCAGCTCCAGAAGTTCTTGACCGAGTTCCGTGAGGATGACCCCCAGGTGTGTGTGCCCCATCCGTCATCCCCACGCAGCCTGGAAGGTGGGTCCCTGGACGGTCTGCTGGGAACACCACATTATCATTGGCAGCTTGTGGTGGGGCGTTCACTTTTGGGAGGCCATACAGAAAAAAATCCAGGTCATCACCGTTAGACTCCAAAAAGGCGCCGTTCTGGCCGGCTGATATGTACGCCACCCCATCAGGGTAACCGTTGGCATGTGATGAAAGGGACTTGTCGCTCTGAGATTCCATATAGAAGTAGTAGTTATAAGGAGGAGAAAGCTCCACCTCCGGGGGAAATGTCCACCTCTTGCCACCGAATGATGAGTCATCGACTAACACTGAGCTGGCGATGAGACTGGCCGATGTGGACAGGTCAGCGGGTGTACCAGTGTATGGCGCGGACAAGATGTGGAGAGTGCCGACCGCATAATGTGCCGGGGACTGATCGTAAACGACAAAATTGAACTGGATGTTATTGTAGGGGACTAGCACATTCAATTTCGGTACCGGAATCGAAACGGCCTGCCCGTAGAACTGCCCGTCCGTCTGCCCGCTGTGTGTGAGACCGCTGTTAACCGGCCAATTAAGGATGATGGGCGCAACTCCGCAAGCAGGGAGATCGAACGTCCCACCATTGACTAAGCATTGAACATTGCGCGTGTCTGGATTGCCCTTATAACCCTCAGCGCACGTCAGTAAATTCCGGGTGTCAGCACTTGCCGCGAGCGCACCAACGGTACAGCCAGCCTCACCGTTGTTGCAGCTGGTGTCTGTGCTCAATGTTCCCACGGGAAGAGTGCAGAGGGGTTGGCCTGATGCAACCGAGTTCATGTAAAGCAGGATGAGAAAAAACGAAATCCTGAACAAGAGCATGTTGCTTCCAGCAAAAAGGAGCCGGAAAAAAATAGACACTCAGAGCATGGGATGTACGAGAACGGGCATGTGTCTAGGACGAGTCCAACCATTCTCCCCTTCCCCTCCCCACTAATTAGGTCTCACCCCTCTCAAGGGGCCTTCCGCCCACTTCTACTGCGCGCGGCGGGGGGGGGGGGGGGTCGCGTCTCAACGCAAGAATTTGTCTCCTCTTTGCTGCATGGGAATGCGGGAACGTGGTGCGGGTGAGAATATTGTGGTACATTGTGGTCACCAAACTCAACATCCCAGGGGCGGATGTCGCAGAGTTGTTGCGGCATGGGTGGTCGTGGGCATACAACCTTCTTATGAGTGTACCATTTCCCCCTACCTTGTGTCCCAAGAGGGGTGGGTGCTTCTACCCAGTGGTACAACGAATTTAGCCCTTTTTGGACAACTTCATCTGCCACATTGTGGACCGTGGCCGACTGGGTACCCCTGGGCAAGTCCGGGTCCCCAACTTTGTGGTAGACTAGTCCAGAGGTAGTTAACGGGGGTGGCGGTGGCATGGCCGGCAGGTAGAATATTGGTGTCTTAGTTGGGGTGGAGACATGCCGCATTAATCCTGTAGCCTTACTTGGAGTGCTGTACGGGCTCTAGAAGGAATCCATCATGCCGCTTGGGCCACGGATGCTCAGTTGGACGGCGGAGTCCCCGCCGCTAAATTATGTTACATACCCTGGACCCTGTAAAACCTCCACTAGGAGACCCAACTTGCTGATCAAGACTTAATACTACGACTGAGCTGGGTCTGTATGGTTCTCCTCAAAAGGGTTGAAACCCCGCTCATTTTCATGTCAAAAGCCAGCAACTCATCCCTTACCCCACAACCACAAGGTGCACAACATTGCGATGATGCAGGATTGCAGAAAGCTGTACACAAAGCTGTGCCTTTGATCATCACCAAAGCTGACGTGCACACTGAGAGTCCTGTTCAGGGTTTTTGCTTCGAGCTTGGGTCTAGCATATTTTCATTGTTCTTAATTTGAATCTGAGGCACCCAGGGCTGTGGAATAGAAGCCAACAATTGCACATGGTTGCTTTTTGGGGCAGGCTTTGGAACGGCCTTGGCCAGGGGCTTAGGAATGGGTTTGGGCTCCTGGGCTCCTTTCCTTCAGAACAAAATCATCCTTTGCGACATGCAGCCTACCCTCAAAAACATGACCCCATCCCCAAAGCCCACATGCCATTTTTTCCCATCCTGCTGAAAATCATTCCACGATTGCACATTACACGGATGTGGGTAACAGCCATGCCATAAACAGCAAATGGTCAGTCGTTAAAAAAAGCAGATCAAAATGTGAACCAATGGCCGTAACTCTCAAGTAAAATATTGCAATTTCCACAGACAACCCTAACAATCATCAAACAGCCCCTCTGTCTGATCCATCGCCTCAAAATAATGTTGACTTACATTGGAGACTGCAAAAAACGGTTTTTGCCACAGGAATAAATTTCGCTCCGGCTTTAGTTCACATAAGATCCCAAAATTGCTGTGGTAAGTTTCACATACAGGGGGGGGGGGGCGGGGCTGGCCCGGCGTGCACCTGGCGCGCTACTTTTGTACCAAGTATTCCAACTTTAGCCCCAGTTCTACCCTCCCCTGAGAAGCCTCCCAAGCAAACCAGAATCAACCGCAAACCTTTCCATACCAATTTTGCAAATTCCACTTGATCAACACATTTGACATGGACTGTGCCTAATAAACAATTTTATATGTGTACACTCCGCACAATAATTTCAACTACATGCACCACAAACTGTGGTGGTGTGCTTCTAACAGCACAATACACAAACCCCAACGTCATCCCCTCCCATCATCTTGTATGGCAGCTGAGTTGCTTGCATCAGCAGTTTTCTGAACATGAGGGGTAACATGTTCCCATGGTACATAAGGGGGGTAATGGACCAACGTGCCATTCTATCTCCCAATGAAGGCACAATGAAATGAATACGGTCCCGGTACGCCCCTTCATGGCCCCCAGCCTCAAAATCAAACCGACCAGCTTGTGTGTGAGATGGTCCGTACCTTCCCCATGTTAAGACATGCCATCTGAGGGGAAAATAAAATGGCTACATAACCCCTGCATTCTCTGCAGAGTGTGGAGGAATCAGAGTGGTTGCTTAGTATAGTGCTGGTCACGGGCATTTTGGCCTTAAAAGATGCCCAGTGCACTAACGCACCCCCTCTACCTACTGGATCTACTACGTGACCACAATGGCACAAATAGTGGGACACACATCATCGTCCAAAAAGCATGTGGTAAGTTTTGCACCAAACTGATCTGCAAAGTTTCCTAGAATGAAACAGACCCGTCCGAAGCCCCCGCCCCCCCCACGCCCACACACACACACACTTGTACCAAGCAAATGAGGACTTTTCTAGATCCAGTCACCCTGCTGATTCCTAGGGCATGGGGTGTAGGCCCTGGTGGCGCATAGCTGCGTTGGTTGTCATGCAATGTTGGGCCTTTGGGACCCTGGACTGCTGTGTGTGTGAGTGCCCCAAGTGGTGGGCAGATGGTTGACCGGAGCAATTTACACCGGATCTCACGATAGCTCGCGCTTGCTGCAGCTGATCCGCTCGTACCAACTGTGCATCGGTTGCTTGGGAGGGTTGAAGGCCATGGACACAGCGAGGGCTCACTGTGGTGGGCATCATTTCTGGCACTGCTTCTCTCCTTGAGCTTCCGAAGATCCGCACCGCGCGTGCACCGTGCAGACAGCAACCCTTTTGGAACCAAGTTGTCCTATTTCATTAGTTGTGACCATCCAACTATATCCTGGGCGCATACATTGCAGATTTGGTCATTTGATGCATCGATGGGACGTCCGTGCTTCCCTTAATGTGGGCCATCTAATGTTGTGTTTCACGATCAGTAAGGTATTGTGGGACAGAAAATGTTTTCATGGCGGGTGTGTTAGATATAACGATGAATGGTGGGAGCATGTGATGTACGAGAACGGGCATGTGTCTAGGACGAGTCCAACCATTCTCCCCTTCCCCTCCCCACTAATTAGGTCTCACCCCTCTCAAGGGGCCTTCAGCCCACTTGTACTGCGCGCGCGCGGGGGTCGCGTCTCAACACAAGAATTTGTCTCCTCTTTGCTGCATGGGAATGCGGGAACGTGGTGCGGGTGAGAATATTTTTTTTTGCTCAGACTCACAAGTTCATCGTAAGTGCTCGGCCAGACGGGCCGGATCAGTAATGACAGTGTAAGTACAACATATGTTGTCCCGTGCGATACCTGGGCCGCATACCACCCGTGGTGGCGGGACGTATATTTGAAACTCACCTGTAACCTGTCATCCGCTCATGCAGTATCAGAAACTGCCGAGCCACCGGGGCAACGAAGAAAGAAAAACAGTAAATGAGAAAAAGTCTGCCGTGAGAAAAAGAGAGTAGCTTGCCTGGCGTCTCTGGTGGGATTATGTCCTTCATGTAACTCATGTACGTGGGCGCTTGATTGTCCATTGTGCTCTCTGGTCTTCAGGTCCGCTGCGTTTTCTGCCCCTGGGGATATTCATCTGCTCCACGCTGGATGAGCATGCAAATGTCCGATCCCGCTGTGGATCAACGAAACCACAATATTCAGAAACACAGTGTAGGCACAAAAAAACCACCCTTTTTTGCCTCCTTGCCTGCCCCTGGTCTGAACCCACCAAGTGACAACTGACAGCACACCAGCAGACATCCGGCGTGTGCGCAACATTCCAGCATTGTTGCTCACGGTGCCTTGCCGCTGATTGTGCAGCTGTTGTGGAGTACATTGTGCGCAGCACAACGATAATTCTGCATGCAACAATTTGTCTGAAACTTTTCTATTTAGAATTCTTGGCCCAGACCAAGATGAGCTGGCCTAGACTGGTCACTGCACCAAATTAGGCAGGGGAAATGCAGTAGCAAGGCGAACATGCACCGGATGTCCAGCACACAGCTCGCAATGCCCATAAATCCACCGGAACTTGCGTGGCGCCACCCACGTCCAAGCACAACTCTGGAGGCTCTGAGAGGTTGGTGAGAAAGAGAAAAGATGCAATGGAAAGATAAATCTTAATGCAACAATTTGTCTGAAACTTTTCTATTTAGAATTCTTGGCCCAGACCAAGATGAGCTGGCCTAGACTGGTCACTGCACCAAATTAGGCAGGGGAAATGCAGTAGCAAGGCGAACATGCACCGGATGTCCAGCACACAGCTCGCAATGCCCATAAATCCACCGGAACTTGCGTGGCGCCACCCACGTCCAAGCACAACTCTGGAGGCTCTGAGAGGTTGGTGAGAAAGAGAAAAGATGCAATGGAAAGATAAATCTTAATGCAACAATTTGTCTGAAACTTTTCTATTTAGAATTCTTGGCCCAGACCAAGATGAGCTGGCCTAGACTGGTCACTGCACCAAATTAGGCAGGGGAAATGCAGTAGCAAGGCGAACATGTACCGGATGTCCAGCACACAGCTCGCAATGCCCACAAATCCACCGGGACTTGCGTGGCGCCACCCACGTCCAAGCACAACTCTGGAGGCTCTGAGAGGTTGGTGAGAAAGAGAAAAGATGCAATGGAAAGATAAATCTTAATGCAACAATTTGTCTGAAATTTTTCTATTTAGAATTCTTGGCCCAGACCAAGATGAGCTGGCCTAGACTGGTCACTGCACCAAATTAGGCAGGGGAAATGCAGTAGCAAGGCGAACATGCACCGGATGTCCAGCACACAGCTCGCAATGCCCACAAATCCACCGGGACTTGCGTGGCGCCACCCATGTCCAAGCACAACTCTGGAGGCTCTGAGAGGCTTGTGAGAAAGAGAAAAGATGCAATGGAAAGATAATTCTGCATGCAACAATTTATTGTACTTCAATTTGATAATGCCATTCGCTGTTGGTCCAGTCCAGGGGGGGGAATATTATGCATACACGGGTCTTGGATTATGTAATGCACAATTATGCACAACTGTGCACAATTGTGCACGATCATGCACGACTATGTGGGCTGCATTTTGACGAAGACACGGGGGGATTGCAAACAAGAGGGATCATGGGATTGCGATCCCCTAAAAACAGACAATACAGCAAAGTCTCCAGCAGTCACTCATGCGCAGTCTTTTCAGAAGCATTCCTCAATATCACCATTGCACATCAGCATCATTGTTGTCCTCATTTTCAGACGGTGGAAGAATTTCATCGTCTGGCAAAGCATCTTCAGCAGTGGAAACATGTGCTGGTGCATTCTGGTGGACAAAACTGTCCATGATAAACACAACACCAAACTGCATTGCACAAGAGTGAAGCAGAACATTATGCACGATTATGCATGTGCATAGTCCCCTCCCCTCTGCCCAGTCCACAACGAGCTGGCCTAGACTGGTTCACTGCATCAAATTGGGCAGGGGAAATGCAGTAGCAAGGAGAACATGCACCGGATGTCCAGCACAAAGCTCGCAATGCCCACAAATCCCCCGGGACTTGCGCGGTGCCACTCACGTCCAAGCACAACTCTGGAGGCTCTGAGGGGGCGGTGAGAAAGTGACGATTGCCGGGGGCAGGCGGTGCACTGAAACAAAAAACGGGGATGCACACGGACTGAAATGCCGGGAGGTGGTGTGTTCCATGCCCGTGCCCATTTCTTAAGGCATGGTGGGTTGCCCCACCCAAATTATTTCAAATCTGCTCAACTGCGAGGTTCACCGAAGGACAGCTGCACAAATTTACAGCCATGCCCGTTCCATGCCGGTCCCCTTGCCCATGTGATGGACACAGGACGAGGGAGGACAGGAGGCACAGCCCTAACGAGCAAAAGGCCCTTTGTTGGAGGGCCTCGTTTGCCAGGGGCAACGGCGCATCACCGAAACGGCGGGGAGGGGCCGAAGTACGGGGCTGGCGACTTCACCGCCGGCGTGGGCACGGCCGATGCGAAGGGAGAAGGCATCGGCGGCGGGGGCTGCATGTTCGTAGCAATCAACGGGTAGGGGCCCAGGACGTACTGAGCGGACTCGGTGGACAGCCTCGCGGCGCGTTTGGACCAGTAGAGCATGGCCAGGCCGATGGCGATGAAGGGAATGACCAGGAGGGCGAGCAGACCAAGCAACGCCGTGTCGCTCCCCGTGTCCCCCGCGGCGGTGGCGTTGTGACTCGGACTGGGACTTGCGCCCGGACTCGGCGATGCGGAGATGTTGAAGGCGGCGAGCGAGGAGGTCCGGAGGGTCCTGACGTTGTAGCAGCCCCCGGCGTCCGCCACGGTCCCCCCTTCGTTGATCAGGTGGTTGGGCACGCTGGAGCCGTCGTCGTAGCGGTGGAACTCGGGGGGGCTCCCGAAGGTTGCGTAGTCGGCGCCCAGGCAGAGCGTGAAGTCCAAGGGCCCGAATGATATCTTGTTCCCATTCACGTCCCAGCGGGTGACCGACACCACTTGTGAGGCCCAGGAATGGAACTCAGAAGGAGGGTCCAAGCTGATGCCGACGGCCGTCACAGCATCGCCCTGGTCGTGCACTACGATTGTGGCCCGTTCCACGCCCTCCCCCCAGTTGGTGATCTCGATTTTCTGGGCCCCGACCGTGACTCGAGGCAGGCTGAAGGACGTGGACAGCCACGTGCCGACGGCCATCTGCGTGCCGTACATGACTAGTTCGGTCGAGGTGACCTGCGGCGCTGCAGTGGGGACCCGGCCCAGTACGAACCCCAAGTACTGTTGCACGTGGAGGGCCAGTGCTTCGAAAGTAAGCTTCGTTTGAATGTTTGCCCGGGGGTTCCCAGCAGCCGGGCCCTTGGGCTTGGAACCTGCACCCGGCGGTCCTGAGCTCTTGGGCCCAGAATCGGACTGGGGTGCCTTCGGTCCATCACATGGATTGCAGTCGCGGGTCTGGGCCGTGTCCAAGCACTTTGCGGCACCATCATCACCTTCAGGGGCAACCACCGCCCTCCACCGCCAGTGCTGTCCCGCCGCGGGGCACTGGAAGTTGCATGGACCCCATGGGCCCCACTCGGCCATTCGACAATCGACGCCACAGTCGGTATTGGTCATTAGACGATACTCCACCGTGCCCCAGAAGGCGTTGGGGCCCGTGTAGTGGCTACCCACCAGCGAAGTGCCGTCTGGGCGGAGGCACTCGTACTTCCCGGGGCCATGCGTGTCCAGGATGTACATCGTGGCCTGGGCATCTCTGCCTTGCGTGCACTTACTGCCCACGTCAGTGAACCGCAGCATGTCCGTAAAGATGCCTGGCTGAGAGGCACTGATGTCGCAGCCAATGATCATATCGGTCGTCCTTCGGCCCTTTCGGCCTCCGGTCCTTTGGTAGTACACGCCATAAACCCCAGCGTACTCTTGGCCTTGGGCTGGAAGGTCGGAAACTGATTGCCCTTGAACAGTGGAAGTCAATTGTCCTTGAACACTGGACGTCAATTGTCCTTGAATACTGGACGTCGGCACTTGAACTGGAACGGTGGAAACCGATTGCCCTTGAATAGTGGAAATCAATTGCCCTTGAACACTGGACGTCAATTGTCCTTGAATACTGGACGTCGGCACTTGAACTGCAAGGGTGGAAACCGATTGCCCTTGAACAGTGGAAGTCAATTGCCCTTGAACACTGGACGTCAATTGTCCTTGAATACTGGACGTCGGCACTTGAACTGGTTTGCCGTAGCACGTAAACTTTATGTCTATGTTTCCGGGAGGGTTTCCAGGGGTTTGAGCAAAATTGACATCGTTATTGCTCTGGTAGCCGGAACCACCAGAGTATACTCTGTTGAGGTGCCCCGATACTTGTTCGCTGGCCTCTTGGTCCATGTAGGCCCAGTACCGCCTCCCAGCCTCAAGCATCACACTGGGAGCAAACGTCCACTGGCTGCCCCCCTGGACACTGGCGATTCCCGTTGACATGGCGAGGAGGTCGTTCCAACTCGCCACGAGAGAGGGCGGGCCATTTGTCGCGGAAGTCAAGATGTGGAGATTGCCGGTTGCATAAGGGGACCCGTCGTTGTGCTTGTAGAAGTTAAACGTGATGTGATTGAAACTGGTGCCTCCCGGAATGGTAAAGGACTGCCCCCACGCTATTGAAGCCGCCAGGTTGGTGAGGGTACTTGTGTATTGAGTGGTTCCGACAATCATCACTGTGGGAACCGATTGCCCTAGAACAGTGGACGTCAATTGCCCTTGAACACTGGAGGTCGATTGGCCTTGAATACTTGAAACCAGCGGTACTTGAACAGACGACGTCCGTGGGACTGGACCAGAGGAAGTGAATGGGCCTTGTACGGAGGAAGTGAATGGGACGGCAGCGGTGCTGACGAAGTGGCCTTGAGCACTGGAAATCAGTTGAACGGACGAAAAGCGACAATCAGGGAGCCGGCAAATCCTACTCTCTGCTGACGGTCCGTGGCCATCGCAGTCAGTCCCCCCATATCGGGGGACTGGGCTGCTGCACTCTCTTGTGCGTTGTTGGACCCCGAAACTGCACGTTGCTGAGCATGGGCCCCATTCACCCCAAGGCCCGTAGCGGCCGTCCACGGCGCATGTGTCGCAGGGTCGGCTCTCGACGGCCGCGGGACACTTGGCTCCTCCGTTCTGCGGCGGCACCGCCACGGCGCGGGTGCGCGTGCGCATTCCGGTGGTGCAGCATCGACTCTACTCGGACCACCGATCGTACCCACAATCAGCTGAGCACCCAAAGACCCCGATGAAGCTCTGGCCTTGAATAGTGGAAATCGATTGGCCTTGGACACTGGCCGCCGGTTGTGCCGGGCTGGGGCATGTTGCACTGCCGACGTTGGAGAAACCAGCATATCCCTTGGCACAAACAACCGACTTGGATTTCAACGTCTCAAGCGTGCATCCACCGGCCCCTTCAGTGCACACCGCGTTGTTGTTGTTGTTGTTGTTGTCCTTGCGGATGCTGTACCCCATTGGGAGGACACACTTGGGCACAACTTTGATACTGAGGGTGGCTTGATTTGAGGTCGCACCATTGTTGTCCGTCACAGTGTACTGGATAGTAACGGTGCCAACGTATCCTTGTACAGGGGTGAATGTGACCACTCCGTTCGCATCCACAGTGGCAGTTCCCTGACCTTTGATTGTGGTTGTTGTTTGCCGACCGCGAGCTGCAGGGTCCAGGTTCACCCTGCTTGGGTCAATGGTTCCGTCAGGATCAACGTCATTGCCAACCAAACTCACGGTCCCTGAAGTGCCGACTGGTATCACCACCGCGTCAGGGGCAGCTTGTGGGGGGCCGTTCACTTTGATACTGAGGGTGGCTTCATTCGAGGTCGCACCATCGTTGTCATTCACAGTGTACGGGATAGTAACGGTGCCAACGTACCCTTGTACAGGGGTGAATGTGACTGCTCCGTACTCATTCACACTGGCCTCGCCTTGACCTCCCAATTTAACCCAAGATTGCCGACCAGGAGCTGCAGGGAGCAGATCCACAGTGCTTGGGTCAATGGTCCCGTCAGAATCAACGTCATTGCCAACCACAAGGTGAGTCCCTGGACGGTCTGCTCGGAACACCACATTATCATTGGCAGCTTGTGGTGGGGCGTTCACTTTGATACTGAGGGTGGCTTCGTTCGAGGTCGCACCATCGTTGTCATTCACAGTGTGCGGGATAGTAACGGTGCCAACGTACCCCTGTATAGGGGTGAATGTGACAGCTCCGTTCGCATCCACAGTGGCAGTTCCCTGACCTGTGAATTGCGCTGCTGTTTGCCAACCAGGAGTTACAGGGAGCAGATCCACAGTGCTTGGGTCAATGGTCCCGTCAGAATCAACGTCATTGCAAACCACAAGGTGAGTCCCTGGACGGTCTGCTGGGAACACCACATTATCATTGGCAGCTTGTGGTGGGGCGTTCACTTTTGGGAGGCCATACAGAAAAAAATCCAGGTCATCACCGTTAGACTCCAAAAAGGCGCCGTTCTGGCCGGCTGATATGTACGCCACCCCATCAGGGTAACCGTTGGCATGTGATGAAAGGGACTTGTCGCTCTGAGATTCCATATAGAAGTAGTAGTTATAAGCAGGAGAAAGCTCCACCTCCGGGGGAAATGTCCACCTCTTGCCACCGAATGATGAGTCATCAACTGACACTGAGCTGGCGATGAGACTGGCCGATGTGGACAGGTCAGCGGGCGTACCAGTGTATGGCGCGGACAAGATGTGGAGAGTGCCGACCGCATAATGTGCCGGGGACTGACCGTAAACGACAAAATTGAACTGGATGTTATTGTAGGGGACAAGCACATTTAATTTCGGTATCGGAATCGAAACGGCCTGCCCGTAGAACTGCCCGTCCTTCTGCCCGCTGTTTGTGAGACCGCTGTTAACCGGCCAATTAAGGATGATGGGCGCAACTCCGCAAGCAGGGAGATCGAACGTCCCACCATTGACTAAGCATTGAACATTGCGCGTGTCTGGATTGCCCTTATAACCCTCAGCGCACGTCAGTAAATTCCGGGTGTCAGCACTTGCTGCGAGCGCACCAACGGTACAGCCAGCCTCACCGTTGTTGCAGCTGGTGTCTGTGCTCAATGTTCCCACGGGAAGAGTGCAGAGGGGTTGGCCTGATGCAACCGAGTTCATGTAAAGCAGGATGAGAAAACACGAAATCCTGAACAAGAGCATGTTGCTTCCAGCAAAAAGGAGCCGAAAAAAAATAGACACTCAGAGCATGGGATGTACGAGAACGGGCATGTGTCTAGGACGAGTCCAACCATTCTCCCCTTCCCTCCCCACTAATTAGGTCTCACCCCTCTCAAGGGGCCTTCCGCCCACTTCTACTGCGCGCGGCGGGGGGGGGGGGGTCGCGTCTCAACGCAAGAATTTGTCTCCTCTGTGCTGCATGGGAATGCGGGAACGTGGTGCGGGTGAGAATATTGTGGTACATTGTGGTCACCAAACTCAACATCCCAGGGGCGGATGTCGTAGAGTTGTTGCGGCATGGGTGGTCGTCGGCATACAACCTTCTTATGAGTGTACCATTTCCCCCTACCTTGTGTCCCAAGAGGGGTGGGTGCTTCTACCCAGTGGTACAACGAAGTTAGCCCTTTTTGGACAACTTCATCCGCCACATCGTGGACCGTGGCTGACCGGGTCCCCCTGGGCAAGTCCGGGTCCCCAACTTTGTGGTAGACTAGTCCGGAGGTAGTTAACGGGGGTGGCGGTGGCATGGCCGGCAGCTACAATATTGGTGTCTTAGTTGGGGTGGAGACATGCCGAATCAATCCTGTAGCCTTACTTGGAGTGCTGTACGGGCTCTAGAAGGAATCCATCATGCCGCTTGGGCCATGGATGCTCAGTTGGACAGTGGAGTCCCCGCCGCTAAATTATGTTACATACCCTGGACCCTGTAAAACCTCCACTAGGAGACCCAACTTGCTGATCAAGACTTAATACTAGGACTGAGCTGGGTCTGTATAGTTCTCCTCAACAGGGTTGAAAAACCGCTCATTTTCACGTCAAAATGGACCACCACATGGCACCACCAGAGGAATAGCATGGGCTGGTTAACCCCCATAGCATTGGATGGTTGAACGGATGCAATCCAAAGGGGCATTTGGTGAAACCTAGTATGCATGTAGCAAAACCTAGTAAAATGTAGCAAAACCTAGTAAAATGTAGCAAAACCTAGTAAAAAAAATTTGTTAAAAAATTTTTTTGAAAAAAATTTTTTACTGGGTAAAAAAAGCAAAATTTAAAATTTTTTTCCTTACTAGGTTACTAGGTAGTGACAAATTTGGACTTGAATTTGAACAAAAAAAACAAAGTTTATGGGGGGGGTCAACGGTAGGTGGTATTTGTGTTTAAGGGCATGGTGCCCCCTGGTCTATTCCAGGCCACTTGTGTAAGTGGCGCCCCAACCGGGCCAAACCGTGTATTGCAAGGTCAACGGAAAGAAAATGAGGGTCAAGAAAAGAAGGAGCTTTTATATCATATATATATATATATATATATATATATATATATACATATACGAGGTGCACACACGTGTGCTTTATATGAAGTCGCAAAACACGCGCTTGTAGATGAGGTCCGCCTTCTTATCTTTGTATGTGGGCTGTGCAGAGGGAGGGTTGTGCTTGCACATGTTGCGAAGCACGCCCGTGGTCTTTTCTTCCAACTCTTTGATTAGATTTTTGTCCTACTCCAATTTCCCAGAGGCATCTTTGGGGTAATGCTCTGGAACAAAAAATTCTTGACCACGGATCACCACCTTTGGATGGACCTCATCTACAGAAGGCGGCTTGTCACCCAAGGCGAATGCCAACACAATACATGCCAATGTGGCAGTAAATTGCACTCTCCAATTGCGCAATGCGACACATATCTCCGAGGGACAGAAACCGGAAGCATGCAGGGCACACTGATAAACTGCACATTGAGGGCACATGATGTGGATTGTGTCGTCGCAAAAAAAAAGCATGACGAACGGCTGGGTGAACAATAGGGCGTAGCATACATCCGTGCCAAGGCCCAACTGGGGGTGGCCTCAATAGGGGGGGCGTGCGGAGAATTGCGATAGGGCAAAGCAGCCTGTGCAATCTCACGCAACAACCACAATCTGTCTTGTGGAAGTTGGATGCTACCATAGACAACACGCCTAGACAAAAGGCAATGTAGCATCAGAAGGCAGGCAGGATGGCAGCTCACAAAGTCGTCCTGATGTAGGAAGTGGCCCACAAGTGGGCAAGGTGGCTACATAACCACTGCCGCCTGGGGGGTCCCCACCGCTTCACAGCGGGGGGCTGAATCAGTAGTGGCCCACAAGTGGGCAAGGCGGCTACATAACCCCTGCCGCCTGGGGGGTCCCCACCGCTTCAGATCTAGGGGCAAAATCAGAGGTGGCGCATAAGTGGGCAAGGTGGCTACATAACCCCTGGCGCCTAGGGGGTCCCCGCTGCTTCAGAGCGGGGGGGGCAGAATCAGAAGTGGCCCACAAGTGGGCAAGGTGGCTACATAACCCCTGTGTTCCAGGGGGTCCCCACCGCTTCAGAGCGGGGGGCAGAATCAGAAGTGGCCCACAAGTGGGCAAGGTGGCTACATAACCCCTGCCGCCTGGGGGGTCCCCACCGCTTCGGAGCGGGGGGCAGAATCAGAGGTGGCCCACAAGTGGGCAAGGTGGCTACATAACCCCTGCCGCCTAGGGGGTCCCCACTGCTTCAAAGCGGCGGGCAGAATCAGAAGTGGCCCACAAGTGGGCAAGGTGGCTACATAAACCCTGCCGCCTGGGGGTCCCCACCGCTTCAGAGCGGGGGGCAGAATCAGTAGTGGCCCACAAGTGGGCAAGGCGGCTACATAACCCCTGCCGCCTGGGGGGTCCCCACCGCTTCAGAGCGGGGGGCAAAATCAGAGGTGGCGCATAAGTGGGCAAGGTGGCTACATAACCCCTGCCGCCTGGGGGGTCCCCACCGCTTCAGAGCGGGGGGCAGAATTACAGGTGGCCCAGAAGTGGGCAAGGTGGCTACATAACCCCTGCCGCCTGGGGGTCCCCACCGCTTCAGAGCGGGGGGCAGAATCAGAAGTGGCCCACAAGGGGGCAAGGATGCTACATAACCCCTGCCGCCTGGGGGGTCCCCGTTGGTTGAGAGCGGGGGGCGGAATCTGAGGTGGCCCACAAGTGGGCAAGGTGGCTACATAACCCCTGCCGCGGGGGGGGTCCCGACTGCTTCAAAGCGGGGGGCACAATCAGAAGTGGCCCACAAGTGGGCAAGGTGGCTACATAACCCCTGTGTTCCAGGGGGTCCCCACCGCTTCAGAGCGGGGGGCAAAATCAGAAGTGGCCCACAAGTGGGCAAGGTGGCTACATAACCCCTGCCGCCTAGGGGGTCCCCACTGCTTCAGAGCGGGGGGGCAGAATCAGAAGTGGCCCACAAGTGGGCAAGGTGGCTACATAACCCCTGTGTTCCAGGGGGTCCCCACCACTTCAGAGCGGGGGGCAGAATGAGAGGTGGCCCACAAGTGGGCAAGGTGGCTACATAACCCCTGCCGCCTGGGGGTCCCCACCGCTTCACAGCGGGGGGCAGAATCAGTAGTGGCCCGCAAGTGGGCAAGGCGGCTGGCTACATAACCCCTGCCGCCTGGGGGGTCCCCACCGCTTCAGAGCGGGGGCAAAATCAGAGGTGGCCCATAAGTGGGCAAGGTGCCTACATTACCGCTGCCGCCTTGGGGGTCCCCACCGCTTCAGAGCGGGGGGCAGAATCAGAGGTGGCCCACAAGTGGGCAAGGTGGCTACATAACCCCTGCCGCCTAGGGGGTCACCACTGCTGCAGAGCGGGGGGCACAATCAGAAGTGGCCCACAAGTGGGCAAGGTGGCTACATAACCCCTGTGTTCCAGGGGGTCCCGACCGCTTCAGAGCGGGGGGCAGAATCAGAAGTGGCCCACAAGTGGGCAAGGTGCCTACATTACCGCTGCCGCCTGGGGGGTCCCCACCGCTTCAGAGCGGGGGGCAGAATCACAGGCGGCCCACAAGTGGGCAAGGTGGCTACATAACCCCTGCCGCCTGGGGGGTCCCCATCCCTTCAGAGCGGCGGGCAGAATCAGAGGTGGCCCAAAAGTGGTCAAGTTGGCCACATATCCTCTGCCGTGTGGGAGGTCCCCACCGCTTCAGAGCGGGGGGCAGAATCAGAAGTGGCCCATAAGTGGGTAAGGCGGCTACATAACCCCTGCCGCCTGGGGGGTCCCCACTGCTTCAGAGCGGGGGGCAGAATCTAAGGTGGCCCACAAGTGGGCAAGGTGGCTACATAACCCCTGCCGCCTAGGGGGTCCCCACTGCTTCAGAGCGGGGGGCAGAATCAGAAGTGCCCCACAAGTGGGCAAGGTGGCTACATAACCCCTCTGTTCCAGGGGGTCCCCACCGCTTCAGAGCGGGGGGCAGAATCAGAAGTGGCCCACAAGTGGGCAAGGTGGCTACATAACCCCTGCCGCTTGGGGGTCCCCACCGCTTCACAGCGGGGGGCAGAATCAGTAGTGGCCCACAAGTGGGCAAGGCGGCTACATAACCCCTGCCGCCTGGGGGGTCCCCACCGCTTCAGAGCGGGGGGCAAAATCAGAGGTGGCGCATAAGTGGGCAAGGTGGCTACACAACCCCTGCCGCCTGGGGGGTCCCTACCGCTTCAGAGCGGGGGGCAGAATCAGAGGTGGCCCACAAGTGGGCAAGGTGGCTACATAACCCCTGCCGCGGGGGGGGTCCCGACTGCTTCAAAGCGGGGGGCACAATCAGAAGTGGCCCACAGGTGGGCAAGGTGGCTACATAACCCCTGTGTTCCGAGGGGGTCCCCACCGCTTCAGAGCGGGGGGCAGAATCTAAGGTGGCCCACAAGTGGGCAAGGTGGCTACATAACCCCTGCCGCCTAGGGGGTCCCCACTGCTTCAGAGCGGGGGGGCAGAATGAGAGGTGGGCAAGGTGGGCAAGTGGGCAAGGTGGCTACATAACCCCTGTGTTCCAGGGGGTCCCCACCGCTTCAGAGCGGGGGGCAGAATGAGAGGTGGCCCACAAGTGGGCAAGGTGGCTACATAACCCTTGCCGCCTGGGGGTCCCCACCGCTTCACAGCGGGGGGCAGAATCAGTAGTGGCCCGCAAGTGGGCAAGGCGGCTACATAACCCCTGCCGCCTGGGGGGTCCCCACCGCTTCAGAGCGGGGGCAAAATCAGAGGTGGCCCATAAGTGGGCAAGGTGGCTACATTACCGCTGCCGCCTGGGGGGTCCCCACCGCTTCAGAGCGGGGGGCAGAATCAGAGGTTGCCCACAAGTGGGCAAGGTGGCTACATAACCCCTGTGTTCCAGGGGGTCACCACTGCTGCAGAGCGGGGGGCACAATCAGAAGTGGCCCACAAGTGGGCAAGGTGGCTACATAACCCCTGTGTTCCAGGGGGTCCCCACCACTTCAGAGCGGGGGGCAGACTCAGAAGTGGCCCACAAGTGGGCAAGGCGGCTACATAACCCCTGCCGCCTGGGGGGTCCCCACCGCTTCAGAGCGGGGGGCAGAATCACAGGCGGCCCACAAGTGGGCAAGGTGGCTACATAACCCCTGCCGCCTGGGGGTCCCCATCCCTTCAGAGCGGCGGGCAGAATCAAAGGTGGCCCAAAAGTGGTCAAGGTGGCCACATATCCTCTGCCGTGTGGGGGGTCCCCACCGCTTCAGAGCGGGGGGCAGAATCAGAAGTGGCCCATAAGTGGGCAAGGCGGCTACATAACCCCTGCCGCCTGGGGGGTCCCCACTAGTTCAGAGCGGGGGGCAGAATCTAAGGTGGCCCACAAGTGGGCAAGGTGGCTACATAACCCCTGCCGCCTGGGGGGTCCCTACCGCTTCAGAGCGGGGGGCAGAATCAGAGGTGGCCCACAAGTGGGCAAGGTGGCTACATAACCCCTGCCGCCTAGGGGGTCCCCACTGCTTCAGAGCGGGGGGCAGAATCAGAAGTGCCCCACAAGTGGGCAAGGTGGCTACATAACCCCTGTGTTCCAGGGGGTCCCCACCGCTTCAGAGCGGGGGGCAGAATCAGAAGTGGCCCACAAGTGGGCAAGGTGGCTACATAACCCCTCCCGCCTGGGGGTCCCCACCGCTTCACAGCGGGGGGCAGAATCAGTAGTGGCCCACAAGTGGGCAAGGCGGCTACATAACCCCTGTCGCCTGGGGGGTCCCCACCGCTTCAGAGCGGAGGGCAAAATCAGAGGTGGCGCATAAGTGGGCAAGGTGGCTACACAACCCCTGCCGCCTGGGGGGTCCCCACCGCTTCAGAGCGGGGGGCAGAATCAGAAGTGGCCCACAAGTGGGCAAGGTGGCTACATAACCCCTGCCGCCTGGGGGGTCCCCGTTGTTTCAGAGCGGGGGGCGGAAATAGAGGTGGCCCACAAGTGGGCAAGGTGGCTACATAACCCCTGCCGCGGGGGGGGTCCCGACTGCTTCAGAGCGGGGGGCAGAATCAGAGGTGGCCCATAAGTGGGCAAGGTGTTTGCAAAAGGCGGAGCACAAGAACACTGCACAGAACTTGGGACGGCAGTACAAAGTATCACCAAGGCCGGTACCAATGCCGGCGATAGAAGCGGACCCCGCCCTCCAAGAGAGTCCCAGCACATAGCGGTCAACAGACGAGATTGACCCAACGCAAGAACCCGGGGATGAATCGGTCTCCCGCTCAGCACGTCAGACTGCCGCCACATGAGGCGGTGATCATGCTGGACCCAACCACACGCAACCATTTAACCCGTGAAGGGCGGGGTGCAGGTGCAACCCCCCCCCCCAACTAAACTAGACTTGGCTGGGGTCCGGTGGGCGGATGGCCGAACCCAGAAGAGGAGCGGCTGCCGTGGGTGGGTGGGCGGGTAAAGACAGAAAAACTGCCTAAGAAAGGAGGTGCAAACAAAAATTGAAACGAGGTTCAACTAGTGTTTGCAAAAGGCGGAGCACAAGAACACTGCACAGAACTTGGGTATTCATTCTCCGCCGCAACCCTCCCTGCCCCCCCCCCCCCGGCCCCAGCCACGCACTGGTGCCATCAGGAACCCGCTGGCCATAGCGGAGAACCCGAGGGGTGGAAACTGAGTTCTAAACCCCCTCCGAAACACCAACCAACGCAGAAAACTCCCCATGGGCCTTAGGGCCGCCACTGCAGTTTGCACAAGCAGAGCACAAGAAAACTGCACAGACCCCCCCCCCCCCACAGCAACCGCAGGTCCCGCTAACGTGCACAGCTGTCCCGTGTCTACCCGAGACACGGCGCCGCGCTCATGGGCTGGGACCAACGGCTGAAGGGGAGTGGAAGCAGGGGCCGCGCCGGGCTCTTTGCCCAATTCAGCAGGAGTGCACCCGGCGGCCTCCACTCATGAGCCTATCAGTAATAGTCCACAGGCCTGGCAAGACTGGACCTGGGGCCATATTCAGCTTACGGGCAGGTCCTTGGGACAGGCGGTCTGCCTCCGCCTGGGCACAAAGGCCTTGGCTCACTGGGCAGCGAATAGGGCGACCTCCTCTGCAGTCCTCAGAGCCTTCACCCGTCACGACGGCCTGCACATAGTTGCCGAACATGGAGAACAAGGCCAATCAGCTGCCAGAACTAGTGGTCTGGGGGCCAGTGCTGCTCAATCCGCTGCCGCCAGAACTGTGTCCTGGAGGCCAGTGCTGCTCAAACCGCGGCCGCCAGCACTGGTGGTCTGGAGGCCAGTGCTGCTCAAACCGCTGCCGCCATAACTAGTGGTCTGGAGGTCAGTGCTGGTCAAACCGCTGCTGCCAAAATTGGTGGTCTGGAGGCCAGAGCTGCTCGAACCGCTGCCGCCAGGAACGGTGGCCTGGAGGCCATTGCTGCTCAAACCGCTGCTGCCAAAATTGGTGGCCTGGAGGCCAGTGCTGCTCAAACCGCTGCCGCCAGAACAGATGGTCTGGAGGCCAGTGCTGCTCAAACCGCTGCTGCCAAAATTGGCGGTCTGGAGGCCAGTGCTGCTCGTACCGCTGCCGCCAGAAATGGTGGTCTGGAGGTCAGTGCTGCTCAAACCGCTGCTGCCAAATTTGGTGCCTTGGAGGCCGACGCTGCTCAAAACGCTGCTGCCAAAATTGGTGGTCTGGAAGTCGATGCTGCTCACACCGCTGCCATCAGAACTGGTGGTCCGGAGGTCAGTGCCGCTCAAACCGCTGCCTGCCCTAAGGCCCATGGTGGGGAGTCATATGTCCCCCTAAAAAGACAGAAAAACTGCCTAAGAAAGGAGGTGCAAACAAAAGCTGAAACGAGGTTCAACTAGTGGCTACATAACCCCTGCCGCCTGGGGGGTCCCCATTGCTTCAGAGCGGGGGGCAGAATCAGAAGTGACCCACAAGTGGGCAAGGTGGCTACATAACGCCTGCAGTCCAGGGGGTCCCCACTGCTTCAGAGCAGGGAGCACAATTAGAGGTGGCCCACAAGTGGGCAAGGTGGCTACATAACCACTGCCGCCTGGGGGGTCCCCACTGCGTCAGAGCGGGGGGCAGAATCAGAGGTGGCCCACAAGTGGGCAAGGTGGCTACATAACACCTGCCGCCTGGGGGGTCCCAACCGCTTCAGAGCGGGGGGCAGAATCAGAGGTGGCCCACAAGTGGGCAAGGTGGCTACATAACCCCTGCCGCCTGGGGGGTCCCCACTGCTTCAGAGCGGGGGGGGGGCAGAATCAGAAGTGGCCCATAAGTGGGCAAGGTGGCCACATAACCCCTGTCGCCGGGGGGGTCCCCACCGCTGCAGAGCGGCGGGCAGAATCGGAGGTGGCCCACAAGTGGGCAAGGTGGCCACACAACCCCTGCCACCTGGGGGGTCCCCAGTGCTTCAGAGCGGGGGAAAAAATCAGAGGTGGCCCACAAGTGGGCAAGGTGGCTACATAACCCCTGCCGCCTGGGGGTCCCCACTGCTTCACAGCGGGGGGCAGACTCAGTAGTGGCCCAACAGTGGGCAAGGCGGCTACATAACCCCTGCGGCCTGGGGGTCCCCACCGCTTTAGAGCGGGGGGCAGAATTCCAGGGGGCCCACAAGTCGGCAAGGTGGCTACATAACCCCTGCCGCCTAGGGGATCCCCACCGCTTCAGAGCGGGGGGCAGAATCAGGGGGCCCACAAATGGGCAAGGTGGCTACATAACCCCTGCAGTCCAAGGGGTTCGCACCGCTTCTGAGCGGGGGGCAGAATCAGAGGTGGCCCATAAGTGGGCAAGGTGGCTACATAACCCCTGCCGCCTCGAGGGTCCCCACTTCTTCAGGACGGGGGGCAGAATCAGAAGTGGCCCATAAGTGGGCAAGGTGGCCACATAACCCCTGCTGCCTAGGGGGTCCCCACCGCTTCACAGTGGGGGGCAGAATTAGAGGTGGCCCACAAGTGGGCAAGGTGGCTACATAACCCCTGCAGTCCAGGGGGTCCCCACTGCTTCAGAGCGGGGGGCAGAATCAGAAGTGGACCATAAGTGGGCAAGGTGGCTACATAAACCCTGCCGCCTGGGGGGTCCCCACCGCTTCAGAGCGGGAGGCAGAATCAGAGGTGGCCCACAAGTGGGCAAGGCGGCTACATAACCCCTGCCGCCTAGGGGGTCCCCACCGCTTCAGAGCGGGGGGCACAATCAGAGGTGGCCCACAAGTGGGCAAGGTGGCTACACAACCCTGCCGCCTAGGGGGTCCCCACTGCTTCCGAGCGGGGGGGGCAGAATCAGAGGTGGCCCACAAGTGGGCAAAGTGGCTACATAACGCCTGCCGCCTGGGGGGTCCCCACCGCTTCAGAGCAGGGGGCAGAATCAGAGGTGGCCCACAAGTGGGCAAGGTGGCTACATAACCCCTGCCGCTAGGGGGGGTCCCAATTGCTTCAGAGCGGGGGGCAGAATCACAGGTGGCCCAGAAGTGGGCAAGGTGGCTACATAACCCCTGCCGCCTGGGGGGTGCCCATCGCTTCAGAGCGGGGGGCAGAATCAGAGGTGGCCCGCAAGTGGGCAAAGTGGCTACATAACGCCTGCCGCCTGGGGGGTCCCCACCGCTTCAGAGCAGGGGGCAGAATCATAGGTGGCCCACAGGTGGGCAAGGTGGCTACATAACCCCTGCCGCCTGGGGGTCCCCACCGCTTCAGAGCGGGGGGCAGAATTACAGGTGGCCCAGAAGTGGGCAAGGTGGCTACATAACCCCTGCCGCCTGGGGGGTGCCCATCGCTTCAGAGTGGGGGGCAGAATCAGAGGTGGCCCGCAAGTGGGCAAGGTGGCTACATAACCCCTGCCGCATGGGGGGTCCCCACCGCTTCAGAGCGGGGGGCAGAATCAGAGGTGGCCCACAAGTGGGCAACATGGCCACATAACCCCTGCCGCCTGGGGGGTCCCCACCGCCTCAGAGCGGGGGGCACAATTGGAGGTGGCCCACAAGTGCGCAAGGTGGCTACATAACCCCTGCCGCCTGGGGGGTCCCCACCACTTCAGAGCAGGGGGGAGAATTAGAGGTGGCCCACAAGTGGGCAAAGTGGCTACATAACCCCTGCCACTTGGGGGGTCTCCACCGCTTCAGAGCGGGGGGCAGAATCAGAGGTGGCCCACAAGTGGGCAAGGTTGCTACATAACCCCTGCCGCCTGGTCCCCACTGCTTCAGAGCGGGGGGCAGAATCAGAAGTGGCCCGCAGGTGGGCAAGGCGGCTACATAACCCCTGCCGCCTGGGGGGTCCCCACCGCTTCAGAGCGAGGGGCAGAATCAGAGGTGGCCCACAAGTGGGCAAGGTGGCTACATAACTCCTGCCGCATGGGGGGTCCCCACCGCGTCAGAGAGGGAAGCAGAATTGGACGTGGCCCGCAGGTGGGCAAGGTGGCTACATAACCCCTGCCGCCTGGGTGGTCCCCATCCCTTCAAAGCGGGGGGCAAAATCAGAGGTGGCCCACAAGTGGGCAAGGTGGCTACATAGCCCCTGCCGCCTGGGGGGTCCCCATCGCTTCAAAGCGAGGGCCAAAATCAGAAAGGGCCCACAAGTGGGCAGGGTGGCAACATAACCCCTGCCGCCTAGGGGGTCCACACTGCTTCAGAGCGGGGGGCAGAATCAGAGGTGGCCCACAAGTGGGCAAGGTGGCTACATAACCCCTGCCGCCTGGGGGGTCCCCACTGCTTCAGAGCGGGGGGCAGAATCAGAAGTGGCCCACAGGTGGGCAAGGCGGCTACATAACCCTTGCCGCCTGGGGGGTACCCATTGCTTCAGAGCGGGGGGCAGAATCAGAAGTGGCCCGCAGGTAGGCAACGTGGCTACATAACCCCTGCCGCCTGGGGGGTCCCGACCGCTTCAGAGCGAGGGGCAGAATCAGAAGTGGCCCATAAGTGGGCAAGGTGGCTACATAACCCCTGCCGCCTGGGGGGTCCCCACCGCTTCAGAGCGGGGGGCACAATCAGAGGTGACCCACAAGTGGGCAAGGTGGCTACATAACCCCTGCCGCCTGGGGGGTCCCCATTGCTTCAGAGTGGGGTGCAGAATCAGAGGTGGCCCCCAAGTGGGTAAGGTGGCTACATAACCACTGCCACCTGGGGGTCCCCACCACTTCAGAGCGGGGGGCACAATCAGAGGTGGCCCGGAAGTGGGCAAGGTGGCTACATAACCCCTGCCGCCTGGGTGGTCCCCATCCCTTTAGAGTGGGGGGCAGAATCACAGGTGGCCCGCAAGTGGGCAAAGTGGCTACATAACTCCTGCCGTTGGGGGGGTCCCCACCGCTTCAGAGCAGGGGGCAAAATCAGAGGTGGCCCACAAGTGGGCAAGGTGGCTACATAGCCCCTGCCGCCTGGGGGGTCCCCATCGCTTCAAAGTGAGGGCCAAAATCAGAAAGGGCCCACAAGTGGGCAAGGTGGCTACATAACCCCTGCCGCCTAGGGGGTCCACACTGCTTCAGAGCGGGGGGCAGAATCAGAGGTGGCCCACAAGTGGGCAAGGTGGCTACATAACCCCTGCCGCCTGGGTGGTGCCCACTGCTTCAGAGCGGGGGGCAGAATCAGAAGTGGCCCACAGGTGGGCAAGGCGGCTACATAACCTTGCCGTCTGGGGGGTCCCCATTGCTTCAGAGCGGGTGGCAGAATCAGAAGTGGCCCGCAGGTAGGCAACGTGGCTACATAACCCCTGCCGCTTGGGGGGTCCCGACCGCTTCAGAGCGAGGGGCAGAATCAGAAGTGGCCCATAAGTGGGCAAGGTGGCTACATAACCCCTGCCGCCTGGGGGGTCCCCACCGCTTCAGAGCGGGGGGCACAATCGGAGGTGACCCACAAGTGGGCAAGGTGGCTACATACCCCCTGCCGCCTGGGGGGTCCCCATTGCTTCAGAGCGCGGGGCAGAATCAGAGGTGGCCCCCAAGTGGGCAAGGTGGCTACATAACCCCTGCAGCCCGCGGGGTCCCCACCGCTTCAAAGCGGGGTGCAGAATCAAAAGTGGACAATAAGTGGGCAAGGTGGCTGCATAACCACTGCCGCCTAGGGGGTACCCACCGCTTTAGAGCGGGGGGCAGAAT
Source organism: Eutreptiella sp. 'Long Island Sound 2002' (assembly GCA_964036045.1). Taxonomy (NCBI): domain Eukaryota; phylum Euglenozoa; class Euglenophyceae; order Eutreptiales; family Eutreptiaceae; genus Eutreptiella; species Eutreptiella sp. 'Long Island Sound 2002'. Next base: position 155,552,611 of record OZ038378.1, read on the forward strand.
CAGAGGTGGCCCACAAGTGGGCAAGGTGGCTACATAACCCCTGCCGCCTGGGGGGTCCCCACCGCTTCAGAGTGGTGGGCACAATCAGAAGTGGATTAAAAGTGGGCAAGGTGGCTACATAACCCCTGCCGCCTAGGGGGTCCCCACCGCTTCACGGCGGGGGGCAGAATCAGGGGTGCCCCACAAGTGGGCAAGGTGGCTACATAACCCCTGCAGTCCAGGGGGTCCCCACCGTTTCAGAGTGGGGGGCAGAATCAGAAGTGTCCCATAAGTGGGCAAGGTGGCTACATAACCCCTGCCGCCTGGTGGGTCCCCACCGCTTCACAGCGGGGGGCACAATCAGAGGTGGCCCACAAGTGGGCAAGGTGGCTACATAACCCCTGCAGTCCAGGGGGTCCCCATCGTGTTAGAGTGCTGGGCAGAATCAGAAGTGGCCCACAAGTGGGCAAGGTGGCTACATAACCCATGCCGCCTGGGGGGTCCCCATTGCTTCAGAGCGGGGGGCAGAATCAGAGGGGGCCCACAAGTGGGCGAGGTGGCTACATAACCCCTGCCGCCTGGGGGGTCCCCACCGCTTCAGAGCGGGGGCCACAATCAGAAGTGGCCCACAAGTGGGCAAGGTTGCTACGTACCCCCTACCGCCTGGGGGGGTCCCCATTGCTTCAGAGCGGGGGGCAGAATCAGAAGAGGCCCACAAGTCAGCAAGGTGGCTACATAACCCTTGCCTCCTGGGGGGTCCCCATCGCTTCAGAGCGGGGGGCACAATCAGAAGTGGCCCACAAGTGGGCAAGGTGGCTACATAACCTCTTCCACCTGGGGGGTCCCCACTGCTTCAGACCGGGGGGCAGAATCAGAGGTGGCCCATAAGTGGGCAAGGTGGCTACATAACCCCTGCCGCCTGGGGGGTCCCCACCGCTTCAGAGCAGGGGGCAGAATCAGAGGTGGCCCACAAGTGGGCAAGGTGGCTACATAACCCCTGCCGCCTGGGGGGTCCCCACTTCTTCAGAGCGGGGGGCAGAATCAGAGGTGGCCCACAAGTGGGCAAGGTGGGTACATAACCCTTGCCGCCTACGGGGTCCCGACCGCTTCAGAGCGGGGGGCAGAATCAGAGGTGGCCCACAAGTGGGCAAAGTGGCTACATAACCGCTGCCGCAAACGGGATCCCTACCGCTTCAGAGCGGGGGGCACAATCAGAGGTGGCCCGGAAGTGGGCAAGGTGGCTACATAACCCCTGCCGCCTAGGGGGTCCCCAACGCTTCAGAGCGGGGGGCAGAATCAGAGGTGGCCCACAAGTGGGCAAGTTGGCTACATACTCCTGCCGCCTGGGGGGTCCCCACCTCTTCAGAGCGGGGGGCACAATCAGAGGTGGCCCACAAGTGGGCAAAGTGGCTACATAACCCCTGCCGCCTACGGTATCCCCACCGCTTAAGAGCGGGGGGCAGAATCAGAAGTGGCCCACAAGTGGGCAAGGTGGCTACATAACCCCTGCCGCCTGGGGGGTCCCCACCGCTTCCGAGCGGGGGGCAGAATCAGAAGTAGCCCACAAGTGGGCAAGGTGGCTACATAACCCTTGCCTCCTGGGGGGTCCCCATCGCTTCAGAGCGGGGGGCACAATCAGAAGTGGCCCACAAGTGGGCAAGGTGGCTACATAACCTCTTCCACCTGGGGGGTCCCGACCGCTTCAGAGTGGGGGGCAGAATCAGAGGTGGCCCATAAGTGGGCAAGCTGGCTACATCATAACCCCTGCCACCTGGGGGTCCCCACCGCTTCACAGCGGGGGGCAGAATCAGAGGTGGCCCACAAGTGGGCAAGGTGGCTACATAACCCCTGCAGTCCAGGGGGTCCCCATCGTGTCAGAGTGCTGGGCAGAATCAGAAGTGGCCCACAAGTGGGCAAGGTGGCTACATAACCCCTGCCGCCTGGGGGGTCCCCACCGCTTCAGAGCTGGGGGCAGAATCAGAAGTGGCCCACAAGTGGGCAAGGTGGCTACATAACCCCTGCCGCCTGGGGGGTCCCCACCGCTTCCGAGCGGGGGGCAGAATCAGAAGTAGCCCACAAGTGGGCAAGGTGGCTACATAACCCTTGCCGCCTGGGGGTTCCCCACCGCTTCAGAGCGGGGGGCAGAATCAGAGGTGGCCCACAAGTGGGCAAGGTGGCTACATACCCCTGCCGCCTAGGGGGTCCCCACCGCTTCAGAGCGGGGGGCACTATCAGGGGTGGCCCGCAAGTGGGCAAAGTGGCTACATAACCACTGCCGCCTACGGGATCCCCACCGCTTCAGAGCGGGGGGCAGAATCAGAAGTGGCCCACAAGTGGGCAAGGTGGCTACATAACACCTGCCGCCTGGGGGGTCCCCACCGCTTCACAGCGGGGGGCAGAATCAGAAGAGGCCCACAAGTGGGCAAGGTGGCTACATAACCCTTGCCGCATGGGTGTTCCCCACCGCTTCAGAGGAGGGGGCAGAATCAGAGGTGGCCCGGAAGTGGCCCAGGTGGCTACACAACCCCTACCGCCTAAGGGGTCCCCACCGCTTCAGAGCGGGGGGCAGAATCAGAGGTGGCCCACAAGTGGGCAAGGTGGCTACATAACCCCTGCCTCCTGGGGGGTCCCCGCCGCTTCACAGCGGGGGGCAAAATCAGAGGGGGGCCACAAGTGGGCAAGGTGGCTACATAACCCCTGCCGCCTAGGGGATCCCCAACGCTTGAGAACGGGGGGCAGAATCAGAAGTGGCGCACAAGTGGGCAAGGTGGCTACATAACCCCTGCCGCCTGGGGGTCCCCACCGCTTTAGAGCGGGGGGCAGAATCAGAGGTAGCCCACAAGTGGGCAAGGTGGCTACATAACCCCTGCCGCCTGGGGGGTACCCATTGCTTCACAGCGGGGCGCAGAATCAGAGGTGGCCCATAAGTGGGCAAGCTGGCTACATCATAACCCCTGCCGCCTGGGGGGTCCCCACCGCTTCAGAGCGGGGGGCAGAATCAGAAGTGACCCAGAAGTGGGCAAGGTGACTCCATAACCCTTGCCGCCTAGGGGATCCCCAACGCTTGAGAACGGGGGGCAGAATCAGAAGTGGCGCACAAGTGGGCAAGGTGGCTACATAACCCCTGCCGCCTGGGGGTCCCCACCGCTTTAGAGCGGGGGGCAGAATCAGAGGTAGCCCATAAGTGGGCAAGGTGGCTACATAACCCCTGCCGCCTGGGGGGTACCCATTGCTTCACAGCGGGGCGCAGAATCAGAGGTGGCCCATAAGTGGGCAAGCTGGCTACATCATAACCCCTGCCGCCTGGGGGGTCCCCGCCGCTTCACAGCGGGGGGCAAAATCAGAGGGGGGCCACAAGTGGGCAAGGTGGCTACATAACCCCTGCCGCCTAGGGGATCCCCAACGCTTCAGAGTCGGGGGCAGAATCAAAGGTGGCCCACAAGTGGGCAAAGTGGCTACATAAACCCTGCCGCCTAGGGGGTCCCCACCGCTTCAAAGCGGGGGGCAGAATCAGAGGGGGCCCACTAGTGGGCAAGGTGGCTACATAACCCCTGCCGCCTAGGGGATCCCCAACGCTTGAGAACGGGGGGCAGAATCAGAGGTGGCCCACAAGTGGGCAAGGTGGCTACATAACCGCTGCCGCCTGGGGGTCCCCACCGCTTCAGAGCGGGGCGCAGAATCAAAGGTGGCCCATAAGTGGGCAAGCTGGCTACATCATAGCCCCTGCCGCCTGGGGGGTCCCCACTGGTTCAGAGCGGGGGGCAGAATCACAAGTGGCCCACAAGTGGGCAAAGTGCCTACATAACCCCTGCCGCCTTGGGGTTCCCCACCGCTTCAGAGCGGGGGGCATAATCAGAGGTGGCCCACAAGTGGCCCAGGTGGCTACATAACCCCTGCCGCCTGGGGGTTCCCGACCGCTTCAGAGCTGGGGGCAGAATCAGAAGTGGCGCACAAGTGGGCAAGGTGGCTACATAACCCCTGCCGCCTACGGGATCCCCGCCGCTTCAGAGCAGGGGGGCAAAATCAGAGGTGGCCCACAAGTGGGCAAGGTGGCTACATAACCCCTGCCGCCTGGGGGGTCCCGACGGCTTCAGAGCGGGGGGCAGAATCAGAGGTGGCCCACAAGTGGGCAAGGTGGCTACATAACCCCTGCCGCCTAGGGGATCCCCAACGCTTGAGAACGGGGGGCAGAATCAGAAGTGGCGCACAGGTGGGCAAGGTGGCTACATAACCCCTGCCGCCTGGGGGTCCCCACCGCTTCAGGGCGGGGGGCAGAATCATAGGTGGCCCACAAGTGGGCAAGGTGGCTACATAACCCCTGCCGCCTGGGGGTCCCCACCGCTTCAGACCGGGGGGCAGAATCAGAGGTGGCCCACAAGTGGCCCAAGTGGCTACATAACCCCTGCCGCCTAAGGGGTCCCCACCGCTTCAGAGCGGGGGGGCAGAATCAGAAGTGGCCCACAAGTGGGCAAGGTGGCTACATAATCCCTGCCGCCTAGGGGATCCCCAACGCTTGAGAACGGGGGGCAAAATCAGAAGTGGCGCACAAGTGGGCAAGGTGGCTACATAACCCCTGCCGCCTGGGGGTCCACACCGCTTCAGAGCGGGGGGCAGAATCAGAGGTGGCCCACAAGTGGGCAAGGTGGCTACATAACCCCTGCCGCCTGGGGGGTCCCCACTGCTTCAGAGCGGGGGCAGAATCAGAGGTGGCCAACAAGTGGGCAAGGTGGCTACATAACCCCTGCCGCCTGGGGGGTCCCGACGGCTTCGGAGCGGGGGGCAGAATCACAGGTGGCCCACAAGTGGGCAAGGTGGCTACATAACCCCTGCCGCCTGGGGGGTCCCGACGGCTTCAGAGCGGGGGGCAGAATCAGAAGTGGCGCACAAGTGGGCAAGGTGGCTACATAACCCCTGCCGCCTGGGGGTCCCCGCTGCTTCAGACCGGGGGGGCTGAATCAGAGGTGGCCCACAAGTGGCCCAGGTGGCTACATAACCCCTGCCGCCTAAGGGGTCCCCACCGCTTCAGAGCGGGGGGCAGAATCAGAAGTGGCCCACAAGTGGGCAAGGTGGCTACATAACCCCTGCCGCCTACGGGATCCCCACCGCTTCAGAGCGGAGGGGCAGAATCAGAGGTGGCGCACAAGTGGGCAAGGTGGCTACATAACCCCTGCCGCCTAGGGGATCCCAACCGCTTGAGAACGGGGGGCACAAACAGAGGTGGCCCACAAGTGGGCAAGGTGGCTACATAACCCCTGCTGCCTGGGGGGTCCCCACCGCTTCAGAGCGGGGGGCAGAATCAGAGGTGGCCCACAAGTGGGCAAGGTGGCTACATAAGCCCTGCCACCTGGGGGGTCCCCAGTGCTTCAGAGCGGGGGGCAAAATCAGAGGTGGCCCATAAGTGGGCAAGGTGGCTACATCATAACCCCTGCTGCTTGGGGGGTCCCCGGCTCTTCAGAGCGGGGGGCAGAATCAGAAGTGGCCCACAAGTGGGCAAGGTGGCTCCATAACCCCTGCCACCTGGGGGGTCCCCACCGCTTCAGAGCGGGAGGCAGAATCAGAGGTGGCCCACAAGTGGGCAAGGTGGCTACATAACCCCCGCCGCCTGAGGGTCCCCATTGCTTCAGAGCGGGGGGCAGAATCAGAGGTGGCCCATAAGTGGGCAAGGTGGCTACATCATAACTCCTGCTGCCTGGAGGGTCCCCACCGCTTCAAAGCGGGTGGCAGAATCAGAGGGGGCCCACAAGTGGGCAAGGTGGCTACATAACCCCTGCCGCGTGGGGGGTCCCCACCGCTTCAGAGCGGGGGGCAGAATCAGAGGTGGCCCAGAAGTGGGCAAGGTGGCTACATAACCCCTGCCGCCTGGGGGTCCCCACCGCTTTAGAGCGGGGGGCAGAATCAGAGGTGGCCCACAAGTGGCCGAGGTGGCTACATAACCCCTGCCACCTAAGGGGTCCCCACCGCTTCAGAGCGGGGGGCAGAATCAGAAGTGGCCCACAAGTGGGCAAGGTGGCTACATAACCCCTGCCGCCTACGGAATCCCCACCGCTTCAGAACGGGGGGGCAGAATCAGAGGTGGCCCACAAGTGGGCAAAGTGACTACATAACCTCCGCGGCCTAGGGGATCCCAAACGCTTGAGAACGGGGGGCAGAATCAGAGGTGGCCCACACGTGGGCAAGGTGGCTACATCATAACCCCTGCCGCCTGGGGGGTCCCCACCGCTTCAGAGCGGGGGGCAGAATCAGAAGTGGCCCACAAGTGGGCAAGGTGGCTCCATAACCCCTGCCACCTGGGGGGTCCCCACCGCTTCAAAGCGGGGGGCAGAATCAGAGGTGCCCCACAAGTGGGCAAGGTGGCTACATAACCCCTGCCGCCTGGGGGGTCCCGACGGCTTTAGAGCGGGGGGCAGAATCAGAGGTGGCCCACAAGTGGGCAAGGTGGCTACATAACCCCTGCCGCCTAGGGGATCCCAACCGCTTGAGAACGGGGGGCACAAACAGAGGTGGCCCACAAGTGGGCAAGGTGGCTACATAACCCCTGCCGCCCGGGGGGTCCCCACCGCTTCAGAGCGGGGGGCAGAATCAGAGGTGGCCCACAAGTGGGCAAGGTGGCTACATAAGCCCTGCCACCTGGGGGGTCCCCAGTGCTTCAGAGCGGGGGGCAAAATCAGAGGTGGCCCATAAGTGGGCAAGGTGGCTACATCATAACCCCTGCTGCTTGGGGGGTCCCCACCGCTTTAGAGCGGGGGGCAGAATCAGAAGTGGCCCACAAGTGGGCAAGGTGGCTCCATAACCCCTGCCACCTGGGGGGTCCCCACCGCTTCAGAGCGGGAGGCAGAATCAGAGGTGGCCCACAAGTGGGCAAGGTGGCTACATAACCCCCGCCGCCTGGGGGTCCCCATTGCTTCAGAGCGGGGGGCAGAATCAGAGGTGGCCCATAAGTGGGCAAGGTGGCTACATCAGAACTCCTGCTGCCTGGGGGGTCCCCACCGCTTCAAAGCGGGGGGCAGAATCAGAGGGGGCCCACAAGTGGGCAAGGTGGCTACATAACCCCTGCCGCGTGGGGGGTCCCCACCGCTTCAGAGCGGGGGGCAGAATCAGAGGTGGCCCACAAGTGGGCAAGGTGGCTACATAACCCCTGCCGCCTGGGGGTCCCCACCGCTTTAGAGCGGGGGGCAGAATCAGAGGTGGCCCACAAGTGGCCGAGGTGGCTACATAACCCCTGCCACCTAAGGGGTCCCCACCGCTTCAGAGCGGGGGGCAGAATCAGAAGTGGCCCACAAGTGGGCAAGGTGGCTACATAACCCCTGCCGCCTACGGGATCCCCACCGCTTCAGAACGGGGGGGCAGAATCAGAGGTGGCCCACAAGTGGGCAAAGTGGCTACATAACCTCCGCGGCCTAGGGGATCCCAAACGCTTGAGAACGGGGGGCAGAATCAGAGGTGGCCCACACGTGGGCAAGGTGGCTACATAACCGCTGCCGCCTGGGGGTCCCCACCGCTTCAGAGCGGGGGGCAGAATCAGAGGTGGCCCACAAGTGGGCAAGGTGGCTACATAAGCCCCGCCACCTGGGGGTCCCCACTGCTTCAGAGCGGGGGGCAGAATCAGAGGTGGCCCATAAGTGGGCAAGGTGGCTACATCATAACCCCTGCCGCCTGGGGGGTCCCCACCGCTTCAGAGCGGGGGGCAGAATCAGAAGTGGCCCACAAGTGGGCAAGGTGGCTCCATAACCCCTGCCACCTGGGGGGTCCCCACCGCTTCAAAGCGGGGGGCAGAATCAGAGGTGCCCCACAAGTGGGCAAGGTGGCTACATAACCCCTGCCGCCTGGGGGGTCCCGACGGCTTTAGAGCGGGGGGCAGAATCAGAGGTGGCCCACAAGTGGGCAAGGTGGCTACATAACCCCTGCCGCCTAGGGGATCCCGACCGCTTGAGAACGGGGGGCACAAACAGAGGTGGCCCACAAGTGGGCAAGGTGGCTACATAACCCCTGCCGCCTGGGGGTCCCCACCGCTTCAGAGCGGGGGGCAAAATCAGAGGTGGCCCACAAGTGGGCAAGGTGGCTACATAACCCCTGCCGCCTGGGGGGTCCCCACTGCTTCAGAGCGGGGGGCAGAATCAAAGGTGGCCCATAAGTGGGCAAGGTGGCTACATAACCCCTGCCGCCTAAGGGGTTCCCACCGCTTCAGAGCGGGGGGCAGAATCAGAAGTGGCCCACAAGTGGGCAAGGTGGCTACATAACCCCTGCCGCCTACGGGATCCCCACCGCTTCAGAGCGGGGGGCAGAATCACAGGTGGCCCACAAGTGGGCAAGGTGGCTACATAACCCCTGCCGCCTAGGGGATCCCAAACGCTTGAGAACGGTGGGCAGAATCAGAAGTGGCGCACAAGTGGGCAAGGTGGCTACATAACCCCTGCCGCCAGGGGGTCCCCACCGCTTCAGAGCGGGGGGCAGAATCAGAGGTGGCCCACAAGTGGGCAAGGTGGCTACATAACCCCTGCCGCCTACGGGATCCCAAACGCTTGAGAACGGGGGGGGGAATCGGAAGTGGCGCACAAGTGGGCAAGGTGGCTACATAACCCCTGCCGCCTGGGGGGTCCCGACCGCTTCAGAGCGGGGGGCACAATCAGAGGTGGCCCACAAGTGGCCCAGGTGGCTACATAACCCCTGCCGCCTAAGGGGTCCCCACCGCTTCAGAGCAGGGGGGCAGAATCAGAGGTGGCGCATAAGTGGGCAAGGTGGCTACATAACCCCTGCCGCCTAGGGGATCCCAAACGCTTGAGAACGGGGGGCAGAATCAGAAGTGGCGCACAAGTGGGCAAGGTGGCTACATAACCCATGCCGCCTGGGGGTCCCCACCGCTTCAGAGCGGGGGGCAGAATCAGAGGTGGCCCACAAGTGGGCAAGGTGGCTACATAACCCCTGCCACCTGGGGGGTCCCCACCGCTTAAAAGCGGGGGGCAGAATCAGAGGGGGCCCACAAGTGGGCAAGGTGGCTACATAACCCCTGCCGCGTGGGGGGTCCCCACCGTTTCAGAGCGGGGGGCAGAATCAGAGGTGGCCCACAAGTGGGCAAGGTGGTTACATAACCCCTGCCACCTCGGGGGTCCCCACTGCTTCAGAGCGGGGGGCAGAATCAGAGGTGGCCCACAAGTGGGCAAGGTGGCTACGTAACTCCTGCCGCCTGGGGGGTCCTGACGGCTTCAGAGCGGGGGGCAGAATCAGAAGTGGCCCACAAGTGGGCAAGGTGGCTACATAACCCCTGCCGCCTAGGGGATCCCCACCGCTTTAGAGTGGGGGGCAGAATCAGAAGTGGCCCATAAGTGGGCAAGGTGGCTACATAACCCCTGCCGCCTGGGGGTCCCCACCGCTTCAGAGCGGGGGGCAGAATCAGAGGTGGCCCACAAGTGGGCAAGGTGGCTACATAACCCCTGCCGCCTAAGGGGTCCCCACCGCTTCAGAGCGGGGGGGCAGAATCAGAGGTGGCCCAGAAGTGGGCAAGGTGGCTACGTAACCCCTGCCGCCTGGGGGGTCCCAATGGCTTCAGAGCGGGGGGCAGAATCAGAAGTGGCCCAAAAGTGGGCAAGGTGGCTACATAACCCCTGCCGCCTAGGGGATCCCCACCGCTTCAGAGCGGGAGGGCAGAATCAGAGGTGGCCCACAAGTGGGCAAGGTGGCTACATAACCCCTGCCGCCTGGGGGTCCCCACCGCTTCAGAGCGGGGGGCAGAATCAGAGGTGGCCGAGAAGTGGGCAAGGTGGCTACATAACCCCTGCCGCCTACGGGGATCCCCAACGCTTGAGAACGGGGGGCAGAATCAGAGGTGGCCCACAAGTGGGCAAGGTGGCTACATAACCCCTGCCGCCTAGGGGATCCCCACCGCTTCAGAGCGGGAGGGCAGAATCAGAGGTGGCCCACAAGTGGGCAAGGTGGCTACATAACCCCTGCCGCCTGGGGGTCCCCACCGCTTCATAGCGGGGGGCAGAATCATAGGTGGCCCACAAGTGGGCAAGGTGGCTACATAACCCCTGCCGCCTAAGGGGTCCCCACCGCTTCAGAGCGGGGGGGCAGAATCAGAGGTGGCCCAGAAGTGGGCAAGGTGGCTACGTAACCCCTGCCGCCTGGGGGGTCCCGATGGCTTCAGAGCGGGGGGCAGAATCAGAAGTGGCCCACAAGTGGGCAAGGTGGCTACATAACCCCTGCCGCCTAGGGGATCCCCAACGCTTGAGAACGGGGGGCAGAATCAGAGGTGGCCCACAAGTGGGCAAGGTGGCTACATAACCCCTGCCGCCTGGGGGTCCCCACCGCTTCAGAGCGGGGGGCAGAATCAGAGGTGGCCCACAAGTGGGCAAGGTGGCTACATAACCCCTGCCGCCTAAGGGGTCCCCACCGCTTCAGAGCGGGGGGGCAGAATCAGAGGTGGCCCAGAAGTGGGCAAGGTGGCTACATAACCCCTGCCGCCTACGGGGATCCCCAACGCTTGAGAAAGGGGGGCAGAATCAGAGGTGGCCCACAAGTGGGCAAGGTGGCTACATAACCCCTGCCGCCTAGGGGATCCCCACCGCTTCAGAGCGGGAGGGCAGAATCAGAGGTGGCCCACAAGTGGGCAAGGTGGCTACATAACCCCTGCCGCCTGGGGGTCCCCACCGCTTCAGAGCGGGGGGCAGAATCATAGGTGGCCCACAAGTGGGCAAGGTGGCTACATAACCCCTGCCGCCTAAGGGGTCCCCACCGCTTCAGAGCGGGGGGGCAGAATCAGAGGTGGCCCAGAAGTGGGCAAGGTGGCTACGTAACCCCTGCCGCCTAGGGGATCCCCAACGCTTGAGAACGGGGGGCAGAATCAGAGGTGGCCCACAAGTGGGCAAGGTGGCTACATAACCCCTGCCGCCTGGGGGTCCCCACCGCTTCAGAGCGGGGGGGCAGAATCACAGGTGGCCCAGAAGTGGGCAAGGTGGCTACATAACCCCTGCCGCCTAGGGGATCCCCAACGCTTGAGAACGGGGGGCAGAATCAGAGGTGGCCCACAAGTGGGCAAGGTGGCTACATAACCCCTGCCGCCTAGGGGATCCCCACCGCTTTAGAGCGGGAGGGCAGAATCAGAGGTGGCCCACAAGTGGGCAAGGTGGCTACATAACCCCTGCCGCCTACGGGATCCCCACCGCTTCAGAGCGGGGGGGGCAGAATCAGAGGTGGCCCACAAGTGGGCAAGGTGGCTACATAACCCCTGCCGCCTAGGGGATCCCAACCGCTTGAGAACGGGGGGCAGAATCAGAGGTGGCCCACAAGTGGGCAAGGTGGCTACATAACGCCTGCCGCCTAGGGGATCCCCACCGCTTCAGAGCGGGGGGCAGAATCAGAGGTGGCCCACAAGTGGGCAAGGTGGCTACATAACCCCTGCCGCCTAGGCGGTCCCGACGGCCTCAAAGCGGGGGGCAGAATCAGAAGTGGCCCACTAGTAGGCAAGCTGGCTACATCATAACCCCTGCCGCCTAGGGGGTCCCCACCGCTTCAGAGCGGGGGGCAGAATCAGAGGTGGCCAACAAGTGGGCAAGGTGGCTACATAACCCCTGCCGCCTAGGGGATCCCCAACACTTGAGAACGGGGGGCAGAATCAGAGGTGGCCCACAAGTGGCCCACGTGGCTACATAACCCCTGCCGCCTGGGGGGTCCCGACGGCTTCGGAGCGGGGGGCAGAATCACAGGTGGCCCACAAGTGGGCAAGGTGGCTACATAACCCCTGCCGCCTAGGGGATCCGCAACGCTTGAGAACGGGGGGCACAATCACAGGTGGCCCACAAGTGGGCCAGGTGGCTAGATAACCCCTGCCGCCTAAGGGGTCCCCACCGCTTCAGAGCAGGGGGCATAATCAAAAGTGGCCCACAAGTGGGCAAGGTGGCTACATAACCCCTGCCGCCTACGGGATCCCCACCGCTTCAGAGCGGGGGGGCAGAATCAGAGGTGGCCCACAAGTGGGCAAGGTGGCTACATAACCCGTGCCGCCTAGGGGATCCCAAACGCTTGAGAACGGGGGGCAGAATCAGAAGTGGCGCACAAGTGGGCAAGGTGGCTACATAACCCCTGCCGCCTGGGGGTCCCCACTGCTTCTGAGCGGGGGGCAAAATCAGAGGTGGCCCACAAGTGGGCAAGGTGGCTACATAACTCCTGCCGCCTGGGGGTCCCCGCCGCTTCAGACCGAGGGGCAGAATCAGAGGTGGCCCACAAGTGGCCCAGGTGGCTACATAAACCCTGCCGCCTAAGGGGTCCCCACCGCTTCAGAGCGGGGGGCAGAATCAGAAGTGGCCCACAAGTGGGCAAGGTGGCTACATAACCCCTACCGCCTACGGGATCCCCACCGCTTCAGAGCGGGAGGGCAGAATCAGAGGTGGCCCACAAGTGGCCCGGCTGGCTACATAACCCCTGCCGCCTAGGCAGTCCCGACGGCCTCAAAGCGAGGGGCAGAATCAGAAGTGGCCCACAAGTGGGCAAGGTGGCTACATAACCCCTGCCGCCTAGGGGATCCCAAACGCTTGAGAACGAGGGGCAGAATCAGAAGTGGCGCACAAGTGGGCAAGGTGGCTACATAACCCCTGCCGCCTGGGGGTCCCGACCGCTTCAGAGCGGGGGGCAGAATCAGAGGTGGCCCACAAGTGGGCAAGGTGGCTACATAACCCCTGCCACCTGGGGGGTCCCCACTGCTTCACAGCGGGGTGCAGAGTCAGAGGTGGCCCACAAGTGGGCAAGGTGGCTCCATAACCCCTGCCGCCTACGGGATCCCCACCGCTTCAGAGCGGGGGGGGCAGAATCAGAGGTGGCCCACAAGTGGGCAAGGTGGCTACATAACCCCTGCCGCCTAGGGGATCCCAAACGCTTGAGAACGGGGGGCAGAATCAGAGGTGGCCCACAAGTGGGCAAGGTGGCTACATAACGCCTGCCGCCTAGGGGATCCCCACCGCTTCAGAGCGGGGGGCAGAATCAGAGGTGGCCCACAAGTGGGCAAGGTGGCTACATAACCCCTGCCGCCTAGGCGGTCCCGACGGCCTCAAAGCGGGGGGCAGAATCAGAAGTGGCCCACTAGTAGGCAAGCTGGCTACATCATAACCCCTGCCGCCGAGGGGGTCCCCACCGCTTCAGAGCGGGGGGCAGAATCAGAGGGGGCCCACAAGTGGGCAAGGTGGCTACATAACCCCTGCCGCCTAGGGGATCCCCAACACTTGAGAACGGGGGGCAGAATCAGAGGTGGCCCACAAGTGGCCCACGTGGCTACATAACCCCTGCCGCCTGGGGGGTCCCGACGGCTTCGGAGCGGGGGGCAGAATCACAGGTGGCCCACAAGTGGGCAAGGTGGCTACATAACCCCTGCCGCCTAGGGGATCCGCAACGCTTGAGAACGGGGGGCACAATCACAGGTGGCCCACAAGTGGCCCAGGTGGCTAGATAACCCCTGCCGCCTAAGGGGTCCCCACCGCTTCAGAGCAGGGGGCATAATCAGAAGTGGCCCACAAGTGGGCAAGGTGGCTACATAACCCCTGCCGCCTACGGGATCCCCACCGCTTCAGAGCGGGGGGGCAGAATCAGAGGTGGCCCACAAGTGGGCAAGGTGGCTACATAACCCGTGCCGCCTAGGGGATCCCAAAAGCTTGAGAACGGGGGGCAGAATCAGAAGTGGCGCACAAGTGGGCAAGGTGGCTACATAACCCCTGCCGCCTGGGGGTCCCCACTGCTTCTGAGCGGGGGGCAAAATCAGAGGTGGCCCACAAGTGGGCAAGGTGGCTACATAACTCCTGCCGCCTGGGGGTCCCCGCCGCTTCAGACCGAGGGGCAGAATCAGAGGTGGCCCACAAGTGGCCCAGGTGGCTACATAAACCCTGCCGCCTAAGGGGTCCCCACCGCTTCAGAGCGGGGGGCAGAATCAGAAGTGGCCCACAAGTGGGCAAGGTGGCTACATAACCCCTACCGCCTACGGGATCCCCACCGCTTCACAGCGGGAGGGCAGAATCAGAGGTGGCCCACAAGTGGCCCGGCTGGCTACATAACCCCTGCCGCCTAGGCAGTCCCGACGGCCTCAAAGCGAGGGGCAGAATCAGAAGTGGCCCACAAGTGGGCAAGGTGGCTACATAACCCCTGCCGCCTGGGGGTCCCGACCGCTTCAGAGCGGGGGGCAGAATCAGAGGTGGCCCACAAGTGGGCAAGGTGGCTACATAACCCCTGCCACCTGGGGGGTCCCCACTGCTTCACAGCGGGGTGCAGAGTCAGAGGTGGCCCACAAGTGGGCAAGGTGGCTCCATAACCCCTGCCGCCTGGGGGGGTCCCCACCGCTTCAGAGCGGGGGGCAGAATCAAAAGTGGCCCACAAGTGGGCAAGGTGGCTCCATAACCCCTGCCACCTGGGGGGTCCCCACCGCTTCAGGGCGGGGGGCAGAATCAGAGGTGGCCCACAAGTTGGCAAAGTGGCTACATAAACCCTGCCGCCTAGGGGGTCCCAACCGCTCCAAAGCGGGGGGCAGAATCAGAGGTGGCCCACAAGTGGGCAAGGTGGCTACATAACCCCTGCCGCCTACGGGATCCCCACCGCTTCAGAGCGGGGGGCAGAATCAGAGGTGGCCCACGTGGCTACATAACCCATGCCGCCTAAGGGGTGCCACCGCTTCAGAGCGGGGGGCAGAATCAGAGGTGGCCCACAAGTGGGCAAGGTGGCTACATAACCCCTGCCGCCTAGGGGGTCCCCACCGCTTCAGAGCGGGGGGCAGAATAAGAGGTGGCCCACCTCTGGGCAAGGTGGCTACATAACCCCTGCCGCCTGGGGGGTCCCGATGGCTTCAGAGCGGGGGGGCAGAATCACAGGTGGCCCAGAAGTGGGCAAGGTGGCTACATAACCCCTGCCGCCTACGGGATCCCCACCGCTTCCGAGCGGGGGGCAGAATCAGAGGTGGCCCACAAGTGGGCAAGGTGGCTACATAACCCCTGCCGCCTAGGGGGTCCCCACCGCTTCAAAGCGGGGGGCAGAATAAGAGGTGGCCCACCTCTGGGCAAGGTGGCTACATAACCCCTGCCGCCTAGGGGGTCCCCACCGCTTCAGAGGGGGGGACAGAATCAGAGGTGGCCCACAAGTGGCCCAGGTGGCTACATAACCCATGCCGCCTAAGGGGTCCCCACCGCTTCACAGCGGGGGGCAGAATCAGAGGTGGCCCACAAGTGGGCAAGGTGGCTACATAACCCCTGCCACCTACGGGATCCCCACCGCTTCAGAGCGGGGGGCAGAATCAGAGGTGGCGCACAAGTGGGCAAGGTGGCTACCTAACCCCTGCCACCTAGGGGGTCCCCACCGCTTCAGAGCGGGGGGCAGATTCAGAAGTGGCCCACAAGTGGGCAAAGTGGCTACATAACCCCTGCCGCCTGGGGGGTCCCCACCGATTCAGAGCGGGGGGCAGAATCGAAAGTGGCCCACAAGTGGGCAAGGTGGCTACATAACCCCTGTCGCCTGAGGGCTCCCCACCGCTTCAAAGCGGGGTGCGGAATCAGAGGTGGCCCACAAGTGGCCCAGGTGGCTACATAACCCTTGCCGCCTACGGGATCCCCACCGCTTCAGAGCGGGGGGCAGAATCAGAGGTGGCCCACAAGTGGGCAAGGTGGCTACATAACCCCTGCCGCCTGGGGGGTCCCCACCGCTTCAGAGCGGGGGGCAGAATCAGAGGTGGCCCACAAGTGGGCAAGGTGGCTACATAACCCCTGCCGCCTGGGGGGTCCCCACTGCTTCAGAGCGGGGGGCAGAATCACAGGTGGCCCACAAGTGGGCAAGGTGGCTCCATAACCCCTGCCGGCTGGGGGGTCCCCGCCGCTTCAGAGCGGGGGGCAGAATAAGAGGTGGCCCACCTCTGGGCAAGGTGGCTACATAACCCCTGCCGCCTAGGGGGTCCCCACCGCTTCAGAGCGGGGAGCAGAATCAAAAGTGGCCCACAAGTGGGCAAGGTGGCTACATAACCCCTGCCACCTGGGGGGTCCCCACCGCTTCAGAGCGGGAGGCAGAATCGGAGGTGGCCCACAAGTGGGCAAGGTGGCTACATAACCCCTGCCGCCTGGGGGGTCCCCACCGTTTCAGAGAGGGGGGCAGAATAAGAGGTGGCCCACAAGTGGCCCAGGTCGCTACATAACCCCTGCCGCCTAGGGGGTCCCCACCGCTTCACAGCGGGGGGCAGAATCAGAAGTGGCCCACAAGTGGGCAAGGTGGCTACATAACCCCTGCCGCCTGGGGGGTCCCGACCGCTTCAGAGAGGGGGGCGGAATCGGAGGTGGCCCACAAGTGGGCAAGGTGGCTACATAACCCCTGTCGCCTAGGGGATCCCCAACGCTTCAGAACCGGGGGCAGAATCAAACGTGGCCCACAAGTGGGCAAGGTGGCTACATAACCCCTGCCGCCTGGGGGGTCCCCACCGCTTCAGACCGGGGGGCAGAATCAGAGGTGGCCCACAAGTGGGCAAAGTGGCTACATAACCCCTGCCGCCTACGGGATCCCCACCATTTCTTAGCAGGGGGCAGAATCAGAAGTGGCGCACAAGTGGGCAAGGTGGCTACATAACCCCTGCCGCCTGGGGGGTCCCCACCGCTTCAGAGCGGGGGGCAGAATCAGAGGTGGCCCACAAGTGGGCAAGGTGGCTACATAACCCCTGCCGCCTAGGGGGTCCCCACCGCTTCAAAGCGGGGGGCACAATAAGAGGTGGCCCACAAGTGGCCCAGGTGGCTACATAACCCATGCCGCCTAAGGGGTCCCCACCGCTTCAGAGCGGGGGGCAGAATCAGAAGTGGCCCACAAGTGGGCAAGGTGGCTACATAACCCCTGCCACCTACGGGATCCCCACCGCTTCAGAGCGGGGGGCAGAATCAGAGGTGGCGCACAAGTGGGCAAGGTGGCTACCTAACCCCTGCCACCTAGGGGGTCCCCACCGCTTCAGAGCGGGGGGCAGATTCAGAAGTGGCCCACAAGTGGGCAAAGTGGCTACATAACCCCTGCCGCCTGGGGGGTCCCCACCGATTCAGAGCGGGGGGCAGAATCAGAAGTGGCCCACAAGTGGGCAAGGTGGCTACATAACCCCTGTCGCCTGGGGGCTCCCCACCGCTTCAAAGCGGGGTGCAGAATCAGAGGTGGCCCACAAGTGGCCCAGGTGGCTACATAACCCTTGCCGCCTACGGGATCCCCACCGCTTCAGAGCGGGGGGCAGAATCAGAGGTGGCCCACAAGTGGGCAAGGTGGCTACATAACCCCTGCCGCCTGGGGGGTCCCCACCGCTTCAGAGCGGGGGGCAGAATCACAGGTGGCCCACAATCGGGCAAGGTGGCTACATAACCCCTGCCGCCTGGGGGGTGCCCACTGCTTCAGAGCGGGGGGCAGAATCAGAGGTGGCCCACAAGTGGGCAAGGTGGCTCCATAACCCCTGCCGGCTGGGGGGTCCCCGCCGCTTCAGAGCGGGGGGCAGAATCCGAGGTGGCCCACAAGTGGGCAAGGTGGCTACATAACCCCTGCCGCCTAGGGGGTCCCCACCGCTTCAGAGCGGGGAGCAGAATCAAAAGTGGCCCACAAGTGGGCAAGGTGGCTACATAACCCCTGCCGCCTGGGGGGTCCCCACCGCTTCAGAGCGGGAGGCAGAATCGGAGGTGGCCCACAAGTGGGCAAGGTGGCTACATAACCCCTGCCGCCTGGGGGGTCCCCACCGCTTCAGAGAGGGGGGCAGAATAAGAGGTGGCCCACAAGTGGCCCAGGTCGCTACATAACCCCTGCCGCCTAGGGGGTCCCCACCGCTTCACAGCGGGGGGCAGAATCAGAAGTGGCCCACAAGTGGGCAAGGTGGCTACATAACCCCTGCCGCCTGGGGGGTCCCGACCGCTTCAGAGCGGGGGGCGGAATCGGAGGTGGCCCACAAGTGGGCAAGGTGGCTACATAACCCCTGCCGCCTAGGGGATCCCCAACGCTTCAGAACCGGGGGCAGAATCAAACGTGGCCCACAAGTGGGCAAGGTGGCTACATAACCCCTGCCGCCTGGGGGGTCCCCACCGCTTCAGACCGGGGGGCAGAATCAGAGGTGGCCCACAAGTGGGCAAAGTGGCTACATAACCCCTGCCGCCTACGGAATCCCCACCGTTTCTTAGCAGGGGGCAGAATCAGAAGTGGCGCACAAGTGGGCAAGGTGGCTACCTAACCCCTGCCGCCTGGGGGGTGCCCACCGCTTCAGAGCGGGGGGCAGAATCAGAGGTGGCCCACAAGTGGCCCAGGTGGCTACATAACCCCTGCCGCCTACGGGATCCCCACCGCTTCAGAGCGGGGGGCCAATCAGAGGGGGCCCACAAGTGGCCCAGGTGGCTACATAACCCATGCCGCCTAAGGGGTCCCCACCGCTTCACAGCGGGGTGAGAATCAGAAGTGGCCCACAAGTGGGCAAGGTGGCTACATAACCCCTGCCGCCTACGGGATCCCCACCGCTTCAGAGCGGGGGGGCACAATCAGAGGTGGCCCACAAATGGGCAACGTGGCTACATAACCCCTGCCGCCTGGGGGGTCCCCGACGCTTCAGAGCGGGGGGCAGAATCAGAGGTGGCCCACAAGTGGCCCAGGTGGCTACGTAACCCATGCCGCCTAAGGGGTCCCCACCGCTTCACAGCGGGGTCAGAATCAGAAGTGGCCCACAAGTGGGCAAGGTGGCTACGTAACCCCTGTCGCCTACGGGATCCCCACCGCTTCAGAGCGGGGGGCAGAATCAGAGGTGGCGCACAAGTGGGCAAGGTGGCTACCTAACCCCTGCCGCCTGGGGGGTCCCCACCGCTTCAGAGCGGGGGGCAGAATCAGAAGTGGCCCACAAGTGGGCAAAGTGGCTACATAACCCCTGCCGCCTGGGGGGTCCCCACCGATTCAGAGCGGGGGGCAGAATCAGAAGTGGCGCACAAGTGGGCAAAGTGGCTACATAACCCCTGCCGCCTAGGGGGTCCCCACCGCTTCAGAGCGGGGGGCAGAATCAGAAGTGGCCCACAAGTGGGCAAAGTGGCTACATAACCCCTGCCGCATGGGGGGTCCCCACCGCTTCACAGCGGTGGGCAGAATCGGAGGTGGGCCACAAGTGGGCAAGGTGGCGACATAACCCCTGCCGCCTAGGGGGTCCCCACCGCTTCAAACCCGGGGGCAGAATCAGAGGTGGCCCACAAGTGGCCCAGGTGGCTACATAACCCCTACCGCCTGGGGGGTCCCCACCGCTTCAGAGCGGGGTGCAGAATCAGAGGTGGCCCACAAGTGGGCAAGGTGGCTACATAACCCCTGCCGCCTGGGGGGTCCCCACCGCTTCAGAGCGGGGGGCGGAATCAGAGGTGGCCCACAAGTGGGCAAGGTGGCTACATAACCCCTGCCGCCTAGGAAATCCCCAACGCTTCAGATGCGGGGGCAGAATCAAAAGTGGCCTACAAGTGGGCAAGGTGGCTACATAACCCCTGCCACCTGGGGGGTCCCCACCGCTTCAAACCGGGGGGCAGAATCAGAGGTGGCCCACAAGTGGGCAAAGTGGCTACATAACCCCTGCCGCCTAGGCGGTCCCCACCGCTTCAGAGCGGGGGGCAGAATCAGAGGTGGCCCACAAGTGGGCAAGGTGGCTACATAACCCCTGCCGCCTAAGGGGTCCCCACCGCTTCAGAGCGGGGGGCAGAATCAGAGGTGGCCCACAAGTGGGCAAGGTGGCTACATAACCCCTGCCGGCTGGGGCGTCCCGACCGCTTCAGAGCGGGGGGCATAATCAAAGGTGGCCCACAAGTGGGCAAGGTGGCTACATAACCCCTGCCGCCTAGGGGGTCCCCACCGCTTCAAACCCGGGGGCAGAATCAGAGGTGGCCTACAAGTGGGCAAGGTGGCTACATAACCCCTGCCGCATGGGGGGTCCCCACCGCTTCAGAGCGGGGGGCAGAATCAGAGGTGGCCCACAAGTGGGCAAGCTGGCTACATAACCCCTGCCGCCTGGGGGGTCCCCACCGCTTCAGAGTGGGGGGCAGAATTACAGGTGGCCCACAAGTGGGCAAAGTGGCTACATAACCCTTGCCGCCTGGGGGTTCCCCACCGCTTCAGAGCGGGGGGCAGAATCAGAGGTGGCCCACAAGTGGGCAAAGTGGCTACATAACCCCTGCCGCCTGGGGGGTCCCCACCGCTTCACAGCGGGGGGCAGAATCAGAGGTGGCCCACAAGTGGGCAAGCTGGCTACATAACCCCTGCCGCCTGGGGGTCCCCACGGCTTCAAAGCGGTGGGCAGAATCAGAAGTGGCCCATAAGTGGGCAAGCTGGCTACATAACCCCTGCCGCCTAGGGGGTCCCCACCGCTTCAGAGCGGGGGGCAGAATCAGAGGTGGCCCACAAGTGGGCAAGGTGGCTACCTAACCCCTGCCACCTGGGGGGTCGCCACCGCTTCAGAGCGGGGGGCAGAATCAGAAGTGGCCCACAAGTGGGCAAGGTGGCTACATAACCCCTGCCGCCTGGGGGGTCCCCACCGCTTCAGAGCGGGGGGCAGAATCAGAAGTGGCCCACAAGTGGGCAAGGTGGCTACATAACCCCTGCCACCTACGGGATCCCCACCGCTTCAGAGCGGGGGGCAGAATCAGACGTGGCCCACAAGTGGGCAAGGTGGCTACATAACCGCTGCCGCCTGGGGGGTCCCCACCGATTCAGAGCGGGGGGCACAATCAGAAGTGGCGCACAAGTGGGCAAGGTGGCTACATAACCCTTGTCGCCTGGGGGGTCCCCACCGCTTCAAAGCGGGGTGCAGAATCAGAGGTGGCCCACAAGTGGACAAAGTGGCTACATAACCCCTGCCGCCTACGGGATCCCCACCGCTTCAGAGCGGGGGGCAGAATCACAGGTGGCCCACAAGTGGGCAACGTGGCTACATAACCCCTGCCGCCTGGGGGGTCCCCACTGCTTTAGAGCGGGGGGCACAATCAGAGGTGGCCCACAAGTGGGCAAGGTGGCTACCTAGTAACGTAGTAAAAAAAAAACACGTTTTCTTCACTAGGTTTTGAAACCTGGCAAAAACAAAAACTTTTTTTACTAGGTTCCGAAATCTATTAAAAAAAATTTTTTTACTAGGTTCCGAATACCTGGTAAAAACTAGTGAAACTAGTAAACTGATACCTACTAAAAAAATTTTTTTAAAAAAAAAGGTTTCATTACAGACCCAATCCAAAGTGGATATGCAACCCTTGCCGTCTGTGGGTGACGAAGAAAAGCGGCTATACAACCTCTGACCTCTTGGGGTCTTGAAACCCGAGAGGCAACTAGAGAGGAATCAAAGGAGCTGTGTAACCCTTGCTGCTTTGGGGTCCCCTCTATAGGGAAGAATAAAAGTGGCTTGTCCCACGGGGGAGCCGACTCCTCGATTTAGGACGCCAATTACACGCCCATCTAACCGTTGGCTGAAGGCCCCCAAGGGGGTGACGGGGGGGGGCTGGGAGAGGGTTTTTTGGTAGGGGTGATGGGTGGGGCGTCTGCGGCTGCTGTTGTTGAACAGCGACCCACAAAGAACACAGTGTCAATTGACACCGTGCTCACTATTAATTAGCAACTAAATGTGGTAGGCAGCCTGAAGTGCGCGCAAGGATACAACCCTGTGTTCATTGCAGCGGTATGCACAGCCGCCAAGCAGACAACACACATTCCAAGCAGACCATCAATGCACATGACGCGTTTAATTCTGCAACCTCCCCTGATCGTATGATACGTAGATATAGGTGTCACGAAAGGAGGTGAAGTGCAGCAAGGTCTTGATGCTAGGGTGCACAATGTTCAGTGCAGGGTCCTGCATGTGGTGCATGCCATGAAGCATAAGTTGGACCGTCCCATACCACTTCCTTTTTCAGCCAACCACGCAAAAAGTATCCTGTGTCAACTGGGGTAGTGGGCAGGTGATGTGCCTGCACGACAGCCCATTGGATGGATGCGTCTACGCACCATGCAGCCCTGCTACAGCACTTGTGTATTGCAATCTTGATTGCACAAAGAATCATGCATACAAGGTGATTGCAAAAGGTTGCCACCTGCATCCATGTTGATACACTTAGCAAAAAACAGGCCCCTGAAAATTGGAAAGGCATAGCATTGATGAGTGCACCAGTGAATATGTTTGCCAGACTGGCTGTTGGCATGGCCCATGGGCGGTGCCCCCCCCCCCCCCGTTACTATTCAAGGGTGGCTATTATTCAAGGGGGGGGCATTTTTGATTCCTTGCAATGGGGACCCTGAGATGGCAGCGGCTATGTCGCCACTCCGATTCCTCTTAGCTTTTGCGACCCCAAGACGGCACGGGTTATGTAGCCACATTTCTTCAGTGACCCCAAGAAGGTAGGGCTTATGTGGCCACTTCGATTGCTGTCCACTTTGGGGACCTGGAGACGGCAAGGGTTTTGCAGCCACATTGATTCCTCCCCACTGTAGGACCCCCAGATGACAGTGTTTATGTGCCCACTTTGATTCCCCTCTGCTCTATAGACCATGAGAGGCCAAGGGTAACGTAGCCATTTTGATTCCTCCCTGCTCTAGGCCAAAGACAGCAACATCTTCTTGGAGACCCAGGGCAAGGAGCGATTAAAACAGTGACATAACTCGTGCCTTCTCAGGGTCCCCAAAATGGGGAAGAATCAAAATGTCTGCATCACCCCTGCCATCTCGGGGTCCCAAAGTGGGGAAGAATGAACATTGCTGTGTAACCCTTGCCTGCTTGAGGTCTCCAAAGCAGAGAGGAATCAATGGGGCAACGTAACCCTTTATGTTGTGTTATGTTGTCACGTTGATCGCTCTCTTTGGAGACCCCGAGACAGCAGGGACTATGGTACCAGTTTGATTCCTCTCTGCTTTGGAGACCCCAAGATGGCCACTTTGATTCCACTCTGCTTTGGAGACCCCAAGATGGCCACTTTGATTTCCTTCTGCTTGCGAGACCTGGCTAATGTTCACCCCCAAAATACAAACCAAGTGCCACACAAGGTTATCAAGGTAGTACTATGCCCTTGACCAAAATACACTCGCCTGCCACCCCAAAAGTAAATGCATATCAGTGGTTTCAGGGCAGGTGAATCAAGCACATCACAATGAAATCTCAAGAGTGTTCCATTCGCTGGTGTTCCCTCAGATCACCCTACAGCTGGGATTGTGACAGATGACAATGCCCACTTGCACGAGGTCAACTCATCAACCAACAGGGCCAAACATTGGTCGCCAAAGCCCGTCCCTGTGGTGCTTGTGGTGTGTGCAACGGTTTCCATGGCACTTTGACCGTTTTGCACAAAGCAATACCTGCCAAAATCAATCACCGACGAACATTGCTACAACTGTCAAGTCTGACTCACCCGCGGACACGCACTTCAGCTGTAAGCGTCAACGCTCCCTGTGCCCACAAAGCCCCATGATGCCATGGTGATGTGTAGCCTGATGCCCTCACAACCACATACACCTTGTATCCCGGACATTTGGCACAAAGTTGGCCAAGTACGATTAAGCCTTTGAAAAGAGGTATGGAGGACGCAAAAATACTGGCACTCTCCTTTCTGCAAGACTGCTGCCTTCTGGGGATGCTCTGGTGTTCTGCATGCCTCAGGCTTGCCAAAAAAACATGAAGTCAGAACCCTCCATGTGCCTGCTCACTGGAACATCATGCAGACCCTGGCCTGTGCTCTTTGCAAATCCACTGTCTCCGTTATTTGAGCCCCTGGGTGCTTCCTCAGCACCAAGAAGTGCTTAATGGTGGATTGATTGATGGATGAATCGATGGAACCCAGCGGCAACCGACCGGCTCGGCACTCTTGTGTAGCAATTTGCTTAATCTCTGGAATGCAACACCTCGTCCCTCAACATATGGGCAATCCGTATCCATTCGTTGGGAAGGTTAGCAGCAAAAACACATCCAACACAGTACACAATCACTAAATGCAAAACCATGTGTGCCATCATTTGACACCATTTTTGACCACGACTGTGGCACTGTGTGTGCATGTACCAGCAGTGGCAGAACCAGGCAGAAATCACCACATCCCAGACGATAAGAGCTTTGGGTAAGAATAGATCCTGGCACCAGACACCCGCTGTGAAGAACATGTGGCTGAAACATCTCAATAAGTCAACAATCCCTAATGTCTAATCAACAAACGCACCTTCTGCAGTCCATGCGGGCTGCAATACACAACTTGAATCTGAAGAAAAAGAATTTATCCGCCGACAACTGCTATCAATTACCGGCCGACGATTTATCATCAACACTGTCAATAGACCGCCAGTAAACCCAGACTCGCCTCTTCGCCAGCATCCCTGCCGTAAGACCACCCACTTGCATCCATTGGGCCATTGGTCTAAATGTCAACAGGTGCGACATCATGCTGTTTCTGGGGAGGGGTCTGCGACACAAGACTAGGGGGCGGTGTGGTTAAGGCAGCGCTTCCAAAGACTCGATAGAGGAGACCCTGAAATTGGAACCCGCAGAAAGCAGCTAGAAATGCGGTTGGTTGCGCCAGCCGGATCCAGGCAAAATTAGAACAGGAAAAGGGTGGAGTGAGCAATCGCATGATATAAGATAAGGTGCACAACACTGGCACGCCTGTAAGGCCTTCTGCGGGTTGGCATCCGGTTGCGCACAACTCTGGCTCGTGCCAAAAGGGAGGATTGTTTTGCCCCACGGACCCACTGGAGGGCATTGCCCCCCTCCCCTCCCCCCCGGGTGGGAGGGGTGTGAGGGGGGTCATCTTAAAACAGCCACACACGTGCGCACGCACACGCATGCACAGATACACAGAATTTTTGGCACCTTTATCAAACTTGCGCCTGAGCAGATTTACCCCACAAGAGCGGCGGAGGGCTGGGGGTGTAGTGGTGTAGTGGGAGTGCAGTGTAGTGGTGACTGGGACAGGGAGTGTTGGGCTGCTATATCGGAGGTGTGGTGCCAACAGTCGTAGATGACAGGGGCAGTGCACCACTGGAAGGGGGCGCCGCAAAGAGAACCCACAAACAGACAGACAAACACGCACACGCATGCACACGCACACACACACACACATCGACACACATACAGACAAACGGATAGGCATACACACACGGCGCGCACCCATACGCAAATGCACATGCCCACATCCAAAGTCAAGCGTGCCCTGATTGCTAAACCGCTGCCGGGGTATCTGAAGACCTTCCCACAACACATGGGAATACCAGCGGCATATATCAACAACGAGTCATTTGCTACACCAGATGGATTTACTACTGAGGACAAAGGGTTGGTTATTGGACAGCCAGAAACTCGGCATTGGGAGAAAAAGGGAAGCAATGGACCAGCCCGCCAGCTGGTGCAAATATGACGCGACATGAAATGTGCATGTACCAGACCCACCCACAAAGAGATGCTCCTGTTCCCAGACCACCATGTAATGGCGATAAGGAGTGACGTCGCGAGTGAGACTGTCGATTTAGCACCGCAGGGGGTGGCAGGATGTCAGAAACCATGCACCAATGCAGCCATGGCTCAAACAAGGAGGCCGATGTAGCCCGGTCCCATCGATACATCCACGGTGGTCTTGAAACGATTCCCACGGGTCAGCACACCGAGCCTCGTCAGCTTCCTGGCGCCCTCTATCATCGGGCACTGCCCATGGTCACCTACAGGATGTACTGGCCTGCAATCTGTGGAGCTTTGGTTCAGGCAGCAGCGGAGTTGGCAGGGGACTGAGGTTGGGCGCTCCGGTATCGTTTTCATTGCGCACCACAGCACACTGTGCGCAAACGTCTGTGTACTCTTTCCCAGTTTGGGGCAGTTTTTGACAATGGCAGGGACGCGGTTGCCCAGGGAACCAGCATGTGACACAGAGGCCTCCACTGTCCCTCTTACCCAAAGCAACTGCGGTTGTAGCCGCCCACACACCCTGCAGAGGAGGGCGGTTCACCACGGAGATGGAGACACACAGCCCCTTAGAGAGGCCTGCCGAGACGCCCATTTTCAGAATGTGGGGATTTCGCATCAGTTGGTTTCGCACTTGGAAATGCGACATCATCCTCTCCCACCTCCCACCCTCCCCTGTAGTGTCGGCGCCGGATGTAACCGATGAGCCCAAAGAGGATCATGAATCCGGATCACAGTCATGGTGCCTGATGGCCTTCAGCTGCCCGAAGAAGGCGCTCGGGGACTGCTCCCGGTCACCACAGGTCTGAAAGCACATACTGCACGCACGCATTCAGAAACTGTTGGATGTGCAACATTGCCCTCCCACAAACTCTAAATCTGGTTATGGAGCAGCGGCGTGCTCAGCGGTACCGAATACAAACAGGCAATAGTAAAACACTGAGTTGACTCCGGGTGCATCCACAATAAGGCCCTACTACTGCGCACCGCGCGGTGCCCCGCACGTTGCCCGCACGTCCCCATGTGGCTGTGGGCTGAGGGTGGTGAAGAGCGTCCTGTCTCTATCTGATGAATACGTCACAGATACCAGTGACAATACACTCTGTTCCCCTATGCACACCACACCACGGATCGCAGGATGGAGCCGCAAGAGACGATGCAACGTGAAGCATTACGCGCTGAACCTTAAACGTCATCCAGCCCAATGCAGCGGCCCTTGTACTGTGGGAATTGCACAAGCAGATCGCAGCCACCTTCGCGTGATATCTTGTCTTTAGAAACCCAGTTGTGCGTCCAAACACGTCTGAAATCATCTCGTACGGCACAAAATTCAAGGCAGGTTCACCGTTGCCTAACAATACGCGCAGAGCATCGTGAGCGTGCAAATTGTGCAATTGAATTACCGTCCCACACCAGATACATTTTGTGCAAATTGTTTAACTTCTTAATTTTTTTTGTTACGAATCTGCCCTGGTTTTGCGAAATGAGGTTACACGAGCAAGAAAAACCAAACAATAAACACAACACGCACAATAATTCCTGCAGGCCCATCCCTACCTCTGGGTGAGAAAAAAATAACGTGATACACACATTCAGCAGCAAAATCCATCCTACCTGTGATTCTGGGTAGACTGTGCATCGCTGTGGTGCATGAATGGCAGGGTTCAGATCCAACAGAACGGCGGAGCCGCTTGAAAATTGTTGACTCTTTCGCTTTGAGGAGATGCAACCTACGGAGCACTGGAAGATAGAGGGTGCTTGGCATGTCAAAAAGGTGAGATGCTGCTGAGTCTGAAAATGGTTGACCGATGGTGTGTTGTGGTGTCATGACCGTGTTTCTTTAACACATGACGGTACGACGTGTTTGCGTGGCGATTCCCACAAGATCATCCCCCTCCGCTGGGCAGCTGTTTTGGGGTTTGGAACAGGCGCTCCAATAAAAATCCCCCGAAAAGAGCGGTTTGCTTTGCCCCTTCCCTTCCACCACACGACAATGTGCTGCCAGCCAATGCCAATGAATCGGCATCGTGATCGAGCAGAGACAGCACAATTCTTGCGCAAACATCGACATGCCGTACATCCCGAATCAGCGAAATGTGTGCAATCATGCACCAGGTAAGAATGTCGTGGCATCGGCTGGAAATGCCAACCTCGTCTCCTGTCGCCACACGAACAGGCCTTCCAGGACTGGTGGTTGGTTGTTTTGTACTCCAGCAGGCATTTTCTATGCCCAAACCTCTTGAAAATTTGAGGGCTAGAGCTGCAAGATTGGTTGCATCGGTTTTTTGTATGCATAGATGAGAGCCAACTCGATTGAGTGTTCTGCCGCAGAGGACTTTGTTTAAATGGGTGAAATGCGCACTGCCACACACGAGGACTGAGACCCCTCTTGCAGCATTACGCTATCAGCGGAGCGTCCAATACACATGTGGACTGCCCATCGTCCCCATGGATGTTGGGGCCTGGGCCTGCGGGGTCGCGGGCGCGTAGTGGAAGGCGCCGTTCGGTGAACCCCTGGCATGCGGGGGCGAACCTGGGAAAACCGGTGCAAATTCAGGTCCGCCGATGCCAGGGGACAACGCATACTTCAGGGGATGTCCTGACACGTATGAGCCCTGGGGTGTGCCGGTGTAGGTGAATCCAGGCACGGTGTATGCCACTGTGTATGGGCTCTTTGCAGGCATCGGGGACCCCGGGGGAGCACGTGCGGCCGACAACGGAGGGCTCCCTGGCGCAACACCAGAAGAGTGGTACTCCTTTGGTGTTGGGGATCGCAACTGCGTGCCCACCCCTGACGGGCAGGGGGCTGTCTTGCCGGATGGAGGGGATGCAGGGGATGCAGGGGGCCTCTGCGACCTCCTGGGGCTCTTGTGAGGCGTACTGAGGGACGCTGGCGTCGTCCGGTTTGGGGAATCTTGCGACGCTCGAGGACTTTTGGAAGGTTTCGCCACATTTGCATTTCGACCCTGAGCGCAGAATCGTTTCGTGGAATGTTCGTGGAGCAACAGGACCTTGGCCAAGAGGACGGTAAAGGACTCATTGGGTGATGGTATGCACGAAATCTCCCCCCTGTGTGACATTCCGTCTGGTTGTTGTTCCTTTACGGGGCCCTGCATAGTCACCCGTGCTTCCCTTCGCATGTTGCGTTGGGTTGCTGCTTTCTGGCGGCCGCTGCGGCCGGTGCTCTTGCTGGTGTCGTTTCCGCGTTCGCGGAGCCCAGTAGTTGGTGTGTTGGGGCTGTGCTGAATGTGGTGTGCCGTTTGCGCGTCAGCGGCGCCCAATAGTTGGCGTATTGAGGATGTGCTGGTTGCTGCCAGGGTCGTTTGACTGCTTTTGCTGTCCACGCGCCTCTGTCCACAGGCCGTCCATAGCCTGCCTCGCTGTGTTTCTGTGTGCGTGAGGCCCAGGTGCCCTGTTCCTCCACGCGCTGTCCCGGCCATCCACCATATGTCCTTTTCCCCCTCACGGCTGGTCTGCCCCTGATGGGCTCCCGCTCCTGTTGCGCAAACAGCCCATTTGGGCTACGGGAGACACCCCCCACCTGATGCCGGTTGAGCAGGGGTTGCCCTGGCACACGGTAGCGACGGGGCTGACTGGCCAGGCCATCCCCTTTGTTGTCGCTGCCTCCCATGCACACGCTCTCCCATCCGCTCCATTCCGGTTCCCTGTTCCCGCTGTTCTGGTTGCCTCTCCTGCCTCGCTGTGCCCCTCCTCCTTGTCTACTGTGCTCACCCTTGTCCCTCCTGGTGTGGCTCCCGCGTTCTGTGTGTCTGTGTTGCTCCCCCCCCTGTCTGTTGGCGCTCCTGGGTGCCCCTGTCGCGCACCCCCTCCTGTCCCACCCGCCTGCCCCCCCCTACGAGTGTGGGCTGGGGACCTCAATCTACTGAGAAGCGTCAGCACATACGCACAGCCCCAAGAGAGAAGAAAGGGCCAGGACTGGCCCCAGACACCTTCCGCCAAGCTCTGTTGAAAAGGAAGTGTGTAAACCACTGATGGCACGAATGGGGATAGGATCCATTGGTTCATCACCAACCCCCCTGTGTGACAATTCATCGGGTTCCGGTTTCGTTAGGGGGCCGTGGACAGTCAGTCACCCGTTCTTCCCTTCGCGTGCTGTGTGGGGTCAATGCTTTCTGACGGCTGCTGCGGCCGGTGTTCCTCATGGTGTCGTTCCCACGTCGGCGGGACCCAGTAGTTGGCACACTGGGGGTTATATTGGTTGTTGCGGGGGTCGTTTTACAATTTTTGCTACCCACTCTTGTCCCCGTCCAGGTTGTCCACTCCATGTCTCGCCGTGTTTCCGTGTGCGTGAAGCCCAGTGGCTCCACCCCTCTGCGTGTTGTCCTGGTCGTCCGCAGCGTGCCTCCCCATGTTGCCATGTGCGTCAGGTCCAATTACTCCACCTCTCCGCGTGGTGCGTGTGGGCATGGTGTGCACCTTCATGGTTTCCGCGGATGTCGTGCGCACCCCCGCGGGTACGCGTGCTCCTTTGTGGTTGACGCGGGCGTTGGGCGTGCCTCCCTGGTGGCAAGGGTGGTTACTGTGCCTGCGCCGTTGTCCTTGGTTCTACCCACCCCGGGTTTGTCGGAGGTTCCTTCCCTTTCCCGACAAACCAGACATTCATAGGATACTTCAGGGGCCGGATCCCCTGGGCGTTGGCAAACGGGAATGTTGCGCTGCAGGCGCCCCAGGGTTGGCCCTGTGGGTGCCCCATCCCCTCCCTGACCTGCCATGGCGGGGCACCCGCCATGGCAGAGTGTTTGCACTCTGCACCGAAGATCATTGATGTGTGGATCCTTGGCGTGTTGGTCCCACAAACACACTTACACCCAGAGACTAGGGAAACAAAAGGATAAATAGTGCCCGGTGCGAAGCCTCCCAACATGGCCCGCATGTCTCAACAAAGTAGTGAGACATACTAACGGAGTCGCTGTACAAAACCCCCCCCTCCAAAACAACCCTTTAGTTTCCCCCTACTCTCAATAGATGGCAGAACAAATCCGGGTACATGGGTGCATGATTGCCACAAACTAGAGGCAGGCTCAAAAAGCCGATCTATAATTGGATGTGAGTATGCTACGCTCCGCCAAACCTCTGAAACCTCAGAGGTAGTGCATGCAACATCTAGCAAAGGAAAACAATCACTGGAAAGAACCGTCAGCCAACTCCAAAGTGAGAACTCTCACGTACAGTAACGCTTGAAAGAAGCTCCATCCATATCAGTACAAGATCTTACCTGCAATCGCGTTTCGGCATTTGCCGTACAACTTTATTTGCAAGCGAGAGCCCGGGATTGGGTAGATACGGTGGTAGATTTTTGCCGAGACTACGTACCGAGTAATTTCAATCCCTTGCACCCCCGTGCATGCCAAATACTCGGAATCTGTCCATTTTCCTGTCAACTTTTTGGTATCATTGGCATTACCCACCGCATTAACCACCGAGCGCGGCACCAGGGGATGCCCAGGGATGGAAATAAGGAGCCCCCGCCCCTTTGATGACGAAATGACGAACCCATGGGAGGATCAGTTGCACCCCCTCTGAGAGACAAAGTGCACACGGTGCACAGAACATGGAACAAAAAATGATGGAACTGTTACTGAGGTTTGAAGACACATTTCACCAAAATTCGACGAATTTCAGCCTTAGCGGCACCACGTACGACGCGCAGCTCATATTTGTAAAGTGAAAATTGGAAACTTTGTCATTGTCATTTCCGTATCATCCTTCAGCAGAGCCCCCCCCTCCCCCCGCCAAAAAAAAGCGTCATCAAAACGTGTATCCGAATTGATCGTGTTTGGTATTCGTGCTTTAGGCAAAATCCAACTAAATAGCCATTGATGTTGCGCCTTCACAAGTAGCAGGCATCCATGAAGTTTGGGGGCTTTACCTGAGCCGATCCATGATCGGTTCCCACGTCATCCGTCGAATCCAACGATACGCTTACGTGCAAATCATCGTCCGATTTGTTGTGTCGAGGGGTACTCATTCTCCCTAGTGTGGCTGCTGCTCCTCCGACTCCCAGTTCAAGCTTATGAGGAGTCGAGGGTGCGCTATTTGCAGAGCAAAGCACTTCACGTGCCTTTGCTTCATCGATAACGTCCACCCCCAGATCCAACTCCTCAGGTGTATCCGCGCCGTGCGCTTCTTCGGTTACTCCTGTGGGCATCGGAGAAGCCCGACGGACGGGGTGTGGGGCGACTACGTGGGAAGCTCTCTCTTGTGTGGTGGCCGGGATAGCATCGTGTACGCTTGCCTTCGAAGCAACACCTTCTACATGCACCGTGCGCTCCGCTTGGCAAGTCTCTTTGGGCTCTTGTTGCACAACAATATTGGTTGCCTTTCCCTCCTCGACGTTCTCCTCCCGAATTGTAGTTGGTTTCCCTTCTTCCGACTTGTCGGCGTCTTGCACGGTAGCCATGGCTTTTTGGAATGATTCCCGAGGCTCCTCCTCCTTCTCTTCCTCCTCCTCCCTGTGGTTCTCCTCCTCCTCCTCGCGTTGCCCCTCTTCGTGAACCACCACCTCCTCCTCCTCGTCCACGTGCACCCCGGCCGCGTCCTCCTCTTCTTGCTCCTCCTCGTGCTCCTCCTCCTCCTCCTCCTCCTCCTCCTCCTCTTCCTCGTCATATTCTTCGTCATCATCGGGGTACACAGGTTCTCCAGTGAAGGGATGCACCTTCCGAAAATTTTCAACTGCACACAAGACAATGGCACGCGGTTATGACGCATTCCAAATATCACCATCGCTGTTAAAATGTGCCTTGCTCAACATCCCGAACCATCCAACTAGTGATTTGGCTCCACATGATGAGTTGTGGAGGCCGCATCCATCGGTAGGGAATTGCATCACTGCCTTTGCCCCATGTAACGTCACCAATAATTTCTGGGCTAGGAAGGAGCACCCCAATGTTCAACTACCGATTGATGGCCCTTTCGACGTTTCGTAGAAACACGAGAAGGAAAATCATCAAAGGTAAAGATATTTCATTTCTTGCTTGCTTGGTCTTACGACTCCGGAGTTCAGACAATCCTAACAATGTTCCGATAGCTCGGCCCCCGGTTTGGAGTGTGGGTTTTGAAGCCATGCACATGAAATCGGAAAAAAAGGTGCAAATGCTTTGTGGAAACTGAAATTGGCGGCCCGTCAAAAACCAAATCAACGCCGCGTGATTCATTCCAAGTTGACTCGAATGTGAAATGCTTTCCTGTTGGTGTGCCCCTCGCATAATTGGGCACTACGGATGCCACCTTCTTCGTAGCCATTTTCCAAAAGAAATTGCTTCAAGATCCCATCATCTTCGAGCCGTTGCAAATCATCATAGTTGCCGATGTATTTTGACCCGATGAAGACCTGATAAATACGGAAGCCATGCCACATGCAATGCAAAAAAAATGTGCGAATGTTTCTCCCCGTACTATGAGACAATTGCAAGAAATTGCCATGATCGCGTATGAAGAAGGCAGACAATGTACCTCCAATATGTTTCCGAAGAAAGGCCTTGGGTTGGGAAGAACAAAACATAGCGAAACATGCCTG
The DNA here is from genome assembly GCA_964036045.1 of Eutreptiella sp. 'Long Island Sound 2002'. Lineage (NCBI taxonomy): Eukaryota > Euglenozoa > Euglenophyceae > Eutreptiales > Eutreptiaceae > Eutreptiella > Eutreptiella sp. 'Long Island Sound 2002'. Next base: position 155,585,508 of record OZ038378.1, read on the forward strand.
CGGAAGATGGGTCGTGCCCGAAAGTTGCGATAACTTGTTTCTGAGAAATTGAATGTTCCCGACATCTGCTTCATTATATTGCAGCTTAAGGATGTCGAACAACAAGCGTACACGACGGCAATCATCCGCCTCTTTCCGTATCGCTCCTGCAAGACAGGTCAAAACCATGGGTGATCCGATGAAGACGTATTTTTACGTTAGAATGATGCAAGGAGCTTGTGCTAAACTAAAAGTAGAACATGTAACATGTAACCGCGTGGTGTGTTCGGTAGCCCATCCCAAAGGCACCAAGAGTTGGAATCTTGGAGGTCACACAGTCATGGGCGACACGAGGGCGACACAAGCACTCAAAAATTCGAACGTCATTGCACACCGATGGATGTCGAGTAGGTAATCAAACCACTAGGGAGGTCTACGTCTGCCATTTTGGAGATGATTAGGGAACACGAAATCGCACCCTCAAATACATGTAACCTACACAAAAGAGTGTTCAAAGCATTGTGCTTTGCAAGTCTGCCAAGCGTCAGATGAACGTATGCCATTGTATTCCCGGGCTTTGAGATGAGCACCTTTGCTTCAGCAGCCTTGGTTGCTCAGCCCGCTCTGAGCTCACAGCTCAATGACTTGCATGGGTTGGTTTGCGAGGTGCAATACTTGAGTACACAATGCCCTTTGGCCTGGAGGGCGGTCAATTGATTTTGGGTAAAATTTGTAGGGCTTGCATCTTGCTTTGGATCCGAAGTGTCACATCGCCAAACTGTGAAGTTTGAATTGTCCCTGTGTGTCCACCGAACCCCCCCCCTTCGGTCCACGGTTCTTAGCAACGCAAAATAAAACACGGATCAGGGCACGGCAATGATGGGGATACTAGCCACAAACTCGCGCTACTCTCGATGTCCGTCAAAAATATGTAGAACTGCCGTTTGTGGTTCATGGGTTCATGGGCCCTATGGTCGCGTTTATCACCACAGCAGCAAGAAGCATGATTAACCCCACGCCACCCCCGGGGGCTCTCGTCGGCGTACTATTTCACGGCTTTGATTCATGTTTCCCTTCTTGCTCCGCTTTGCTTTGCATTTGTCCTGCCTGACTCTTTGCAACCGGGGCCCTCGTACCCACTAGGGCAATCCAACCCCATACGCATTCGAGCTCGCTTGCGGTGCCATAAGGTACCGTGCCAAAGAGGACCCCTTGCCGGTAGTTCCTACGACCGTGGTGCTACATCTTGTTTTCGGGCACCACCACAAACACTACACAATGTCACTTGGGGTGCGAAAGTACTGGCAAGACTCGTCAGCGGGCAGGACAAAGCAACAAGACGGCGTTAGCCCATAGACTGTGGAACACGAATGTGTGAGCGTCTTTCGTCAAGCCAGAGTGCACATAAAACAGGGGGCCGGAGCCCCCTGGAATCACCAAGTCATCAAAGGCCAAGTATATTGGCACTGCAGAGTGCAGTTGTGGCATCCGTACCAGGCAACCCCAGGCTGTGGAGCACAGGATTACATACGGGGGGCAGGGAGGGAGCAGGCGGGTAAAGCAGACCTAGAACCAGATCACGGTCACACAAATTAGACCGGGTGAGTCCCGAATAAAGACCAGGTTTCCACCATGAGGTGGGGTACCGCTTCATGTGTAATTCGTGCACGCATGCAAGGGCATTGTGTTGTACATCGGACCAGCGCGTGGAATACCCAGCGGATTTGAGCCCCAGGGTGACCGCAATGCTCTTGGTGGAGCGTTTTGCTTGGACAGCCTCGGGGTCCGGGAATCGGGAGAATCGTTTGTGGGGGGGCACGCTCCAATCTACCTTAGTTTTCAGGCGCATTGATACCTCTGCGGTGTCTGGTAGCACGCACAGAACCGCTTCCAGGCTGGGAATCACCAGACCCTCGGATTCCTGTTGCAATTCCAGCCCATACAGTTTTTCGAACATACGCTGGAGTCTAGTCAGGCCAATATTCCCACATATGGCGCCTACAATGTTGTCCATGTACCTGTAAGGGGGGATGGGAAGGGCATGTTTGGGCAGGCGTCGTGACAGCTTGTGAGCCGGAGAGCCAGAGGAAGTGTTAAACGACAATTCACGCATCATGCAAAAAAGTTGCGCAGCTTGCGCCGAGCATAGACCGCCTATCGCAACGCCGCGTTTTTGTTTGGCCACCCTGCTACCAATGACAAAAATATCATTGTGATATACATCAAAATTCATATAAGCTAAAACATCTGACATGCTGAGTATGTGAAAGTCACTAGTGTAGCCACGACCCAAGCGGTCCAGCTTGCGGTTACGACGATGGATGCTGAAGAGGAGGCCGTTAGAGCCCACTCGGAGGTTGCTGGGTATGTGAGGTTTCGGGGATGGTGGGGCTGCACGGATCGCGTCCGCAAGGGCATCGGCAATCTGGGATATTGCTTCAATAACGCCATCCCTAGGGAGGCGAGGGAACATCTCCCGGACGTCCAACTCGAACAGACGCAGTCTTTTGCGGGGGGGGGGTCCTGAGGGGTACAGGCGAGCCATCGCTGAGTTGAGCTTCTCGACATACGCACGCACGTCGCGCACATCCAGAATTGCCCATGTATCCAGCATCTGGGTCGCTGCACTGATGAGTAGTGTGAGACAGCGACTTATGAGGCGGCCATGCTGTTTCATGGGATGGCTAAAGTGGGAAAACAACAGACGCCATTTCAGGGTATCAGTGAACTCGTCACTTTTATGCTTCAAGAAGGGGAAGGACACTGGGGGAGAGGTGCGGGCAGAGCAGCGGAAGTACTTGGTCAATCCAAACTGACGTGCAGCGTCCATGAGCTTTTGCAGAGCAAAAACTTTAGCATCAACCACAGTCGGAAAATCGCCCAAAACTTCAAACTGTTCGGGGTCGGAGTACAGGATCCGGATGTAGCTGAAAAATAAACGCTTACACATAACCCAGGTGCGCCCGGGGTTTTTATCAACAACAAGGAAAACGTAGCGATCACCCCATTTGCGTTTAAATTCCTTGATACGCTCCGGCCGCAGATACCAGGGTAGGCTGTGGGCCGTGTCCGTGTGAAGCGACTTGGCCTTGTGGACCATCGCAGCACAGTAGGTGCCGACTAGGTTATCAGGCAGGCGCGACACTGTGGCAATGCGCTTCGCGCATCGGACCACGTCCCCTTCCATAGATTCCCACGTGGTGATCGTTCTGTTGCCCATGTGTTGAGTAAGCAAGCAGTATTCAGGCCCAAAGAGGGTTCGCCATTCAGAGGGGTCACGCGTGCATACACAGTTCTGTATCGTGTGAACACCGGAGACATGGGAGCACGCACAGTGGGAAGACCGGCGGCAGATGTAGTCCCAGGATTTCTGAATTTTCCGCGTACACAGATGGTCACGAACAGTGCAGCCACTCTTCGAGGTGAGCTGGACAGCGGACCGCAGGTAGGAACGGAGTGGCAGGGGGAGGGGGGATTGGGAGATGGTGTCTTGAATGCAGCTTTTGATATCCTGGGGGGCAGGGTCGTTGGAGGCAGGATATGGGAAGGGAAGACGCTGGGGCAGGTGGATACCGACGCGTTGATGAACACGGGCAGACACCTTGCGGAATAAATCGTTCCACTCCTGACGTGGTATAATGGATTTGGATACAGTTAGAGTATCCAACAGGGTGGGTAGAGAGAGGGCGATGCGGCGGTTCTTCTGGATGTAGCCGACAATCGTTTTGACACGCTGGCGGCTGCAGATTTCCGTGGATGCCTGGATGCGTTTCAGCAGTTTCCATTTGAGGTGGCAGTAGTGGGCGGTATCGCGCTGATTGTATACATTGGCACCGAAGTACCGAATCCATTTCTTTTCCACTGACGCATGCTGAGACTGGTGGCACACTTCCAGGGGCAAAATTAGAAAATGGTGCAAGCCTTTTCGCGCCATAGCACTATAAAAATCAAGGCCTTCAAGAAACTCGTGTTCCCCGCGGTGAATGTGAAAGAGTGCGCGCATAGCCCCCGCGATGTGTTCCAGGAAACGCACGACAAGGGGTCGGTCCGTGCGGCCTACATACACTCTGGAGTCCAACAGAGAGAAGACAACATAAACAGAGTGGAGACCAGGTTTCAGGTATGGGAGAGAGAGAGCTTTTGAGAGACCGAACAGTTTCCGGATCCAGGTTTGCGGAGCAAAATGCAGAAGTGTTCTCATTTCTTCAAGGTGCGTGGACAAAGCGAGCTTCTGGGTTTCAGAGTGTGGTTTGAAAGTGTTGCTGGAATACAGATTGTCACGAAATTCAGTGTTGCGTTCCATAGACGCCCGAAAGATGACGCGCATAGGGCCCTTGCCCATGGAAGCGGTGAAGCGTGCAGGCGGCATGTTCCAAAAGCCACGGCCGTTTTTGGCTCTAGCGCTCATAGCAGCAATGTATGTATAAATATTGAAGAGGGGCGCGCCATTTGCTGATGCACAGCAATCCTCAAGTAGGGTTGGGGTTGTGACAAACCAGGAGACGGGGGAATTCACGAATTTTTTACGTTGGTGTTTGGTATAGAAAGGATGGAACAGGGGGCACGAAACGGAGTATTTTTCTTCGAAGGCACACCACGCATTACCGTTCTTGCACAATTTTCTCGCATACTCAATCCAAACCTTGTGGGAATGGGGGATACCGAACACTGCCAGTTCCAAGCCGGGGTTGGCGCGTAAAGTATCGGTTAGCAAGCCAGGGGAGTCACCCGGCTGCGGTAACAGGAGTATGCGACGCGATCTGCAGGCCACATCATGTGGCGAAGGGAGCGCGCCGAAATGGTGCTCAAACGGGGCCATGGGCCCGGTGAACGCTGTGTGTTGTGAGCCACGAGAGAAGGAGGTGGTACCTATCGTCCCATCGATGTTGAATACATTAAATAAGGTATCCCACCATGTTTCGAGCGGAGACCAGAATTGGGAGCAGGGTAAAAAGGCAGGTTCTGAAGAAACGGATTGTGTGTAGTCAAGCACATGCAAACAAAATTGGAAACATTCGTGGTCAGATATCATACTCCAATGAAGATTGTTATAGGAGCGATGAAAGCGATACCAAAAGCGGCGGCAAACTATGGAATCATTAATTAGATGCATGCATTGCGTTACGGCATTTGAGACGAACTCGGGTTGGGAAGGAAAACGGACATTCATATTGCAGAGTGCATCGCATGCAAACTGGCGGATAGCCATAGATGACATGGATTCACCAAATTCAATAACCGTATCCTGGAAGTCGGAAATGACCGAGGCGGTGTTATGGACGGGGGTGTGGGTGGCATGGGCTTGAAGGGCATTGGCCACGGTGGCGACTTGCTCGAGCCACGGAAGGCCATGAATGGGGAGCAGTTGCAAAACCGATTTTTCAATTGGTTCCGGTCGAGAGGAGACACTACCAAAGCGGCGAATGCGCTTGCATGCACGGTGCGCGCGTGAGTGTGGTGTAGAGGACGCGGTTTTGGGTGGGGGATGGGACCAACGTGAGTGACGGCGTTTAACGGCTAAGCAAATAGAGCTTCGCCGTCGCCGGGCAGACGCAGTTGGCGATGGTTGTGGATTTTCCTTGGGGACGACGGAAATTGGACGTTGAAACACCGGTGGGGAATAACGGCGTGGGGGTCGAGTGCAGCGTGTACGCGTGCGAGACATCCGCATAGATTCATCCATAATTAACGTGTAAAGAGCGTGTAAAAAGCGAAGGCACGTGTGAGTCAACCAAACGTGGAAAAAATAGAAAGCTCGAAGCGACAAATTGACTAACGTGTCTTGGATGTGTTGCGGGTCATGTGGCGCTTGGCGCCGCGGCAACGATCAAAGGAAGGGACAAGCGACTCGCGGTCCCGGGAGAGGTGAGGAGACTCGATGAAGAACGGCGCACCGGTGGGTTTACCAGCATTGAGGAGTTGCACCATGTATCCCGGCGTGTTGTCTTGTTCCCCGTAGGACACAATAGACACTTGTTGGAGCATAGCGCTACCGCCGGCACCCCATGCACCCCATACGTGTTCATTGGCATTGTAATTGACTCCAAGGGGTGTTTCACCATTGTCCACCGTCATGCGTTCCGGGCCCATTTGTGGCGTAGGCGGCGCGGATGTAGAGGCGGGGCCAACTGCGGCGCTAGATGAAGACGAATTAGAAGCGGGCGCAGGCTCGGGAGCGGGTTCACCGGAAGGCGGAGTTGGCCTTTTTATCAAGCCGGACTCGAGCAAGCCATTGAAAAGGCCGTCCAATTTATTGTTCATGGATTCATGGCCGGAAGAGACCTTGGCATCAAGAGCGTGAACGGAAGATCGGACCTCAGAAATTTCTGTTTTCATGGCGGATTGAGTCTCTTCAAGTGCACGCAATTTATTATCGGTGTATACTTCGAAAGCCGATTGTGCGATAGGCGTTTGGGATGTGCCATTCATGGGCGCATTAGTAGATTGCTTGGAAGAAGACGAATTTCCAACGCGGCGAGTAACGGATGTCCAACACTCACCATCGGGGTCTTTAGAATTTCGAATGCGCGAAATGAGATCACTAGTCGTGGCGTCGGGCACACCGGCGATGGTGAGAGTGTGCTCATCGAAAGACACATGGGACACCTCAAGTGATAGCTCGTCGGCAAATAGCTTCATGCGCTCGTCATTCCATGGAGAAACACCAACCACATCAAGTGAATAGACGCTAGCGGCGGAAGCCTTGGGCGTAGTAGCGACCGGTGGTCCCATGGACTCAGGGCGGATACCTTCGAACGTAGTCCCATTCTCCTTGCACTCAAAGAACTTGCGTTTGTTAACGCAAATGCGCCACCACATCCATTGGTAGGGACAATTTTTGAGGAGGTGCTTTTCGAGGCAATTGAAACATGTAACTTGTCGAATGTAGCTCCCATCGGAAGCAATGTCACCACACTTCTTGATGCGTTGAGGGCATTGGAACATGTAATGGCCATAGTTGTCGCACATGGAGCAATATGTTTTGTCCGTAGCTTCGGGACGTTGAGAGGCATCGGAACGGCTCTTGGGAGGCATGAGGAGCGAGTTAGGTTTACTATGTTTGGTGTGACTCTCTTCCTGAATGCCGCTTTGGCAAGGAGTGTTGCCACCTCTTGAACTCCCTTCTGTGAGACCGAGGTGGCAACTTGGCCAGAGCGGTATTGAGGCACAGAGTAACACTGGCCACAGTCCAGACGCAAGCCGCATCCCCACAGGCAGTAGCGACGGTGAACAGCCCATGGAACCTCAACAGATCGTGAAGCAGAAACATTGAAGGTACAGGCAACTTGCAAGTTGCCTCTACGGCCGTACGGCGCGGTACCGAAGAATGACAGAGGTAGTGCCCGTACATGCAACTTGTGCTTGCGCAAGTGTGCTACCATACTGTGCGGTGACGGTATGCAGACTGCGGCCCTAGCAGACTGCGAAAGACTGCGTACGAACAGGCGACACGCGCATTTGATCAACTGCTAAAAGGCGACAAGGATGTTTTGAACCGTTCTGCAGCCCAAATTTATAAAAAAATTGCATTATTTTATCGCCAGATAGGGGAACGATACCTTACTGGTAACAAGGCTACTGCTGCTGATTTTCAAGTACCTCCAAGTGAAAATCCACTCCCTCCTACTCATTTTCAACTCCCTCCTACTCATTTTCAACTCCCTCCTACACATTTTCAACTCTCCCCTGCTCATTTTCAACTCCCTCCAAGTGAAAATCCACGCCCTCCTACTCATTTTCAACTCCCTCCTACTCATTTTCAACTCCCCCCTGCTTATTTTCAACTCCCTCCAAGTCAAAATCCACTCCCTCTTACTCATTTTCAACTCCCCCCTGCTCATTTTCAACTCCCTCCAAGTGAAAATCCACTCCCTCCTACTCATTTTCAACTCCCTGCTGCTCATTTTCAACTCCCCCCTGCTCATTTTCAACTCCCTCCAAGTGAAAATCCACTCCCTCCTACTCATTTTCAACTCCCCCCTGCTCATTTTCAACTTCCTCCAAGTGAAAATCCACTCCCTCCTATTCATTTTCAACTCCCTGCTGCTCATTTTCAACTCCCCCGTGCTCATTTTCAACTCCCTCCCAGTGAAAATCCACTCCCTCCTACTCATTTTCAACTCCCTCCTGCTCATTTTCAACTCCCTCCAAGTGAAAATGCACTCCCTCCTACTCATTTTCAACTCCCTCCTACTCATTTTCAACTCCACCTTGCTCATTTTCAACTCCCCCGTGCTCATTTTCAACTCCCTCCCAGTGAAAATCCACTCCCTCCTACTCATTTTCAACTCCCTCCTGCTCATTTTCAACTCCCTCCAAGTGAAAATGCACTCCCTCCTACTCATTTTCAACTCCCTCCTACTCATTTTCAACTCCGTGCTGCTCATTTTCAACTCCTCCCTGCTCATTTTCAACTCCCTCCTACTCATTTGGAACTCCCTCCTGCTCATTTTCAACTCCCTCCTACTCATTTTCAACGGACCTCAGACCTCAGCAGTGGCAAACCCAACCTCACACAGGCAAACCGTGAAGGCATGGAACATAAACTCAGAAATGAAATTTGAAATGTCCTTAGTTCTTCGACACTTGAGCCCGCCACTCCAAAAGCTGCTTACACTGATGCAGCTCAGTTGGCGAAAGTTGTTCCCCACATGCAGTCCAAGCATACAACTGAGCCAAGTGAGTATCAACCTGCTAAGCCGAGTCAACCATATTGTGAATGTGTGCATGCAAATGATCATTATACGCGGCCTGCTGCGCACTCAGGCCCCGAGGAGCCTGATTCACGGTGGTTAGCGCATCTGAAAGCTCAAGGGCAGCATTCAGCTCTTCCTTTAGCGGCGGACCGCTACCCCTACCCTGACCCCTACCTCTTCCCTTTGTAGCACCCTTTGGACCATCCCCTCGCTTAGCGGCCTTCCTGACAGTTGGCTGCACGGTTCGCTGGGCGGCCACCGGCGGGGGAACAGGTCGAGTAAGAAAAAGTCACTGCCATGTCTTTCTTGGAGGGCTTGATCCAGGCTAAGCCCCCCTTAAAACCCTTTTGTTGATGCTAAGACAAACTTAAGTGTTTTTATCTCTCTTTTGTTGCCTAAAGTATACTTTCTCAAAGTAACTAGGGTTGTGACCCTAGCCCCCCCATGAAGTTCACCCCTACCACTCAACTGAGCGGAGGTACCTTCCTTCATGGAGGACATACCAAAATAAATCAGGCATTTCATGCTTGTTGGCCTTGGAGGTTAAGCCTAGTGGTCTCCCACCCCAAGACCCCTATACTCAATTGTTTCTACCACTTATTGTGGTCCTACTTTGTAACTGTTTCTGAATTCAGTTGCTTGGCCAAGTCATTTTCTGTGTGGTCCTGACATCTATGCCCCTCAGTCCTAACCAGCACCATTTCACCCAAAAGAGTGCACATGAAGTGCCTAATGCAATCTCTGAGGCAAGAGTCAGACCAATTTTCATATAAAACCTTTTGTATTATCCATTTGTGATTGAATCTATGTGCATAAACCTGCTTTGTCTATCTGCAGCCCTTCTGTGTTACACTGGATTCCAAAACCAATCATTGATTCGATCCACATCCTCTTATTGCTCTACTTGCTGCTTTGGTTTGGGTTTTCAACTACAAAACCTGCAGGACATCATCAAAATATCTAGGGCATAAAGCAAGGACATCTTTCCGGTAGCAGAGACAGTCCCTTGTGACCTTTTGAACCGACCCTGAGAAGAAGTGCAGCACAAAAGCTCAACAACAAATTCACAATGTCCACGCCAAGCGTCAGGACCTGGCCCATCCGAACTGTCCAAGTGCAAATGGGCAGCATGGCCCACCCAATGAGTGAACCGCCTTACCGAGCTCCACATCATCTCAGTGGCGCATCTGGGTCCCAAGGAGATCCAGAACGCAGAAGGGCGGAAGAGAATAAAGGCCTTACCACCGAGGCTTTAGCAGCACACGGTGGAGACAGCTTCAGTCACCTCCACAGACGTGTGGCTGCTTCAGTATCAAGATCCAATTGTCCAGCTTCATCCTCAACTGCCATTGAACGACCTGAGGAGTATGAGGAGCTGAAGAAGAAGATGGATGAGTACATCATGCATGAGGAGTACTATGTAAAGGGAAGCTCAGGACAGGACAGAACAAGGTTGGTTTCTTCTGTGGACCTCTGCATTTGGCAGGGTCAGGATTACAGCAATTATGTCTAATTTCTGTTTGTTGTGCATGACATAGCCCCATATAAGTTATTTGCTGTGGTGCGTCGCAGATGCCGCTATTTGGGCACTGCAGGGCACGTGTGCGCACTGACGTGTGCATTGTTTTCGTTCTGAGAAGCACTGATTTTTATTATAAAAAGATCTGATTTTGTAGGATTTTAGCATGTTTACAGGGTATGTATTGTGCTGAGCGTCCATTATTGTTTAGGCCATGAAACGGCTTATCTGTTGAATCACTCCGTATCACCAAGTCAAGATTGATCAACTCATTTGATTTATTGCGTGCGGCAATTACAAGAAGGGCGTCGTTTCAAGGTTTTCAAAATGGGACTGCAGGAGATTCAAAATGAGAGGTTTGAAAATTCTGAGTACTGGCCGAAACAAGACTCTGAGGTCTTGAAATATTCAACAGATAAACACGACGTTTCTTTGCCTTTGCCTGTAGCTGCAGATGAGATCAATAAGAGTGAGGAGTGCAATCACAGGAGTCTACGGCCCGGCCGAGCCGTCAATCAAGACACCATCAAGGCGCCGTCCAGACCAGCGCCAGCCCCGCCCAGGACAACACGGCCGCCGAAGCGCCTTTCAAGTGGAGTAACAGAAGTGCCACGATGTGCTGAAGCCGCCGCCATCACAGCAGTGCAACGACTCGTCGCACAGGAAGAACGAATAAGGCAAAGTCTCAGGTATGAGCAACAAGTCATCTGCGCGAAGAGGTACGCGAACTTTGGCCACGTTTTTCAAAAGCTCTATTGCCGGTTGTTCCAGCCTTCGTTGAATTCGGGGCAGACAAGTACGCCGCCGAACGAACTGAAGGAGCCAGGGAAGCGCTCATTGAAGGAGTGAAGCGGTACCCAGAACCCCATGGCCAGGTTACGGCATACAACCGGTCTCCGGTCCACTAACCCCATGCACGGCGTGTTCCGTGCCGTGAAGCCCCGCATCGGCATCCGATGCACCGCCAGCGGAGATTTGTGTATCAGAACATCAGGAATCAACAGGGTTTTATTTTCATATTGTTTCCGTCAATTTTTATGCTTCCGTTCCGATACTCACTGTTTTGACTGCTGGCGGTTGGTTCGCGACTTTACCGTAACCGCCAGTTTAACTGTTTATAATGGAAATTTTAACGTTATCCGTCACGAAGGCTCCAAAGTCGCCAGGAACTGCATGGATGCTTCCGCAATTTTCATAATTAATACTCGCAACCTTAATCCGAATTTTTCAGGATGTCGAAATCGGATTTTCGACTTCGACATCCCCGCACTTGATTTGACCTCTTTCGAGTGGACCTACGTGCTTCCGTATGCACGAATCAACTTCCCTTTTATCCTGCCCTCCATTTGTCTTAAAGATATGGGCAAAATAAAGTTGATTCGTGAGGCCACTTGTGAAGGTCATATCTCGTGCCGCTTGCGAGTATTGACGATAAGGAAACGTGGGATGTATTCACAATACTCCCGACGTAATTTAGGAAGCTTTATATGCCTTGCGTTTCCACACATGCGCGCTAGTGTAATGGATCATGGTCAAGAGGGTAGAGTTTGCGTTATAACTCTTTGGCCATGATGTTGCGTGCGTTAAGATAACTTTCGAGTGTAGCGCGCAAGTGTTGGTGTCGCATAGGAACTCTCCTTGAGTTCCTATGAGCGATTGACCCAAAGTTATGCCCTTGGAGGGGCATGACATATCGTGGTGGGAGCTACATTTTTGGGCAATATATGGTATGTGCCATGTGTTGTGTTGCGTGCCCATTTGGCGGGTCCATTGCTCCAAGTCGAACCCGCCAATGGACCTCATATTGTGCAAGCCCCTTCTCCGTACTCCCTACGGTCAATTGCAAGCCTAACCTTCGTGAAGGGAAGCTTGTGTGGTGATCCCGAAGCGATGCGTTGGGAGCAAGGTGTGTATTTTACATTTTTCCATATTTTCATGTGCCCACTTGGGAAGCAGCGCTCGTAACCTTTCAAGGCGCCCCAAGTGGAGCACATATGTGGGATCGAAGGTCATTGGTGTCAAGTCATTGTGTTTAGAAGGATTAGTTGATTGCACGATCCAAGCCAAAGATATTATAATATAATTGTGCGCCTTTCAAGGCACTTTGGTTTGTCTTTGTGCCAATTTTGCCGTTTTTGGCCCGTCATGATGTCAAGTGGCGACCTTGTATCTCAACGTTGCGCTCAATTGACATCATGACCCAAGTATGTCATGAGGGTACATACTTCGGTAGCCAACATATCTTGGACCCGGCGAATAACTCCTCTTAGGCTTGGCATACCGTGGCCGCCATGTTGGCGATTTGGGACTATCCCAAATCATGGGCTCACATGGCGACCCTGCCATTCCCAATACCGGAGGAGTTGGGCGACGCCCCAAAGATATGTTGGACATATATGACTTGATACCAATCCCATGGCACACTCCGGTCCGAGTCGGGCATGTGCCTCATTTGCCCTAACCATGAGTGTGCGCAATTTTGGCCATTTTGAGCATTTTTCCACTTTCGCTGCCCGCCGTGCCCCATGTTCTAACCTTCGTGCACGCCGGACGCTTGGACCAATGGACCATATATGACATGGGTGTTATGGGTAATGGTCCCCATGGTCCACACACCACGTGGGCGAAGCGGAGCCGCCTTCGTCAAGGCGCTAGGCCAAATTGAGTATGGGCAATTTTGCCATTTTTGCATTTGTGGACCCAATTGGGATCGTCACCACGCCGAGTGGCATGGAGATCTTTGAGAGCCAAGGGCATGGGAGTCTCCGTTGGACTCCCGGTGGATCACGTATGGAATGGCGGATCCGATCTCCAAGCCGGCGTGGAGATATACTATTGGGAGCACACCGAATTTTGGCTCATTTCAAGCAGCCAAAATGACCCAATTTTGGGACCCCAATTTCCCCCTTCCGTGTGGTCAATTGGCGGCCCCATTTCTCTAAGCCCATAGGGAGCCCGGACCTAAATCCAAGTTGTACACTCAGATATAAGTCCTAGGTCCTGCCTCCTACCCTGTGAGCCATTGGCCTCACCTTGGCCGAGCGAGCCGCGCGTGGGAATGACGCCAATTTTGGTGATTTTGGCATCATGACCCCACTTGACTCATCCGTGTTGCCCTGATGCCGGGACCTCAGAGGGAACCAGGTTGGGTGAGGGCTCCAGGGGGTTCGTACTCGAAGGGCATAGGGTCAGTTGCCTCGCCCCTACCTCTGGCGGGTCCATACGAGGGGTCAATTTTGGAGTTTTTTAGGCTAATTTCAGTTTGGGCTGAAACAGCCCATTTTCAGCTACCAACTCCTGAGGGATAATGGCGGGGCCATATCTCTGGCTCAGAGTGGAGTTGGGACCTGCCGTTAAGGGAGCATAGGGAGCCACTGTCGGTTGACCTGGGAGCCCCTTGGTTCCCAGGAACTCGCCTGTGGCTAGGCGGGACACCTCTCCCTTTGGCAGGGTTTCAGGGTCCGGACTGAGCAGGGCATGGGTTGTGTTTGAGCCCCCGCCCCCATCAGCCACTGAGAGGGTCGGACCTGGGATTGGGATACGAGTTGGGACTGAGTGTCTATGGTCCTGTGATGCCCTTACCCCAGTCCAGTCTTAACCCCATGTGTACATATCCTGATGTGTTGCTGTACATACTTTCGTTCCCTCTTTGCAGAGTGGCAAGGATTCTGAAACGCTTTGTCACATGACACAGGCGTATTGATGCCCTTGTGAGCGTAGTGCCTTGCCTGCCTGCTCACCTGTGCGTGTCACCGCAGCGTCCCGTGGCCGGCCCCCCACGGGAACGCGTCAAAAGCGTTTCACCGCCGCGAGGTTACCCAACCCTCGCGTGCCACTCGGGGCCACCAACCCCGAGCAGCGCGTCGCAGCAGCGCGGCGCAGCTCGCAGCTCGCAGCGCAGCGCAGCGTCCCGCAGCGCAGCGCAGCGGCTCGCAGCGCCACTCAGCGACAGCGCCGAGTTCGTCACGGAGCCCGCAGCGCCGTCCAGTGCTTCGCCCTGACCGCGCAGCGCCCGTGGAAGAGGTGCACAGACCAGGACTCCTGCATCAGCCCCATCGGCCGACCCGGAGTCCCAACGGCCGACCAGTAAGGCCGCGTCAACCACCTGCACAACCACCGGCTGACCAGCACCAGCCGCACTTCCAATCCAGTGCTGCAGCACCCTCCTCAACAACCACAACAAGTTCGTTGAGTTGAACAAGTGCACGTCAAGGACCTCAAGACCAACAACGCCCCCGCTGCCATGGTCAATTGGCAGGAAGCGGGTAGGACGTGGCCGCGCCCCCACCCCCATGCAGCACGCCTGCTGCGTGGGTTGGTTTGGGACCAGCATTACCGCCACAGCAACCCCCAGTGCGAAGGGGGCATGCCCAGGAGCTTCGAGCTCCGCACGGACATCGCCCCCGACCGCCTGCAGGCCGTGGAGGACTGGCTGCGGGCGGAGGGGTACGAGTACCGCCACCAGCAGAGGCGCTGGAGGGCGTGGACCCGGCCGGACAGGCCCGGGGAAGGGCTGCGTCCCGACGGGATTGAGGAGGACGAGGAGCCCAACGCCTACCCGTCGGGCGCCTCGATCAACGTCTCCCTGTGGGACGTGATCGAGAAGAAGTTCCCGGAACCGGGGAACGAGCGCAGGCTGCAGGGCAGCAGCAGCGCGTCTCCGGCGACGGAGAAGAGGTCCGCCGGGGACAAGAAGAGGGACCGGAGGTGGCGGGAGTACCAGGAGTCCCTGGCTGCCGAAGCCGCCCAAGGCGCCAAAGGCGGAACCCCAGCCCCCAGTCCCCAACGGCCCAATGGTGGACACCACCCCGGCTCCACCACCCTTGGCGACTACATCCAAGTCGCCAAGCAGACCCAGGCCAAACCCCGTCCGCTGCTCCTGAGGGCCCGGCAGGCCTCAGCAGGCCCCAGCAGCGACATCGAGTCGGCCCACCGCGGGAGGACGCCGGCCGACCAGGCCAGCTCCAGCAGCAGCGTCGCTCCCGAAAGGGACGTGGCGCGCGCCTGTGAGCGCGCCTGTGGGGTGCCCTGCAACCGTCGGGTTGCCCGGCAACGGGCCAAGCAGTACAGCGCTGCTGTGGAGGGCGCCGCCGGCATCGCCCAGGAGGAGGCTGCGCAGTGGGCGCATGGCATGGCCATCCACACCCAGACCGTGGCGGCCATCGCGGCTGGACTCACGGCCGTGGCCGCCCATAGTGCAGCAACTGCCCAGGTCAACGGTGAGTTGGCGGCGGTCGACGAGGAAGCCTGCCTGACGCAGGAGGCCATTGCCTGCAAGGAGGCCGAGGTGAAGGCGCTGGCAGAGGCGCTTGCCCAAGAGAGGGCGAAGAAGGAGGCGGAGGAAAGGGCCCACGCCGAAGCGACGGCTAAGGCCCAGGAGGATGCCGCCAAGAAGGAAGCCATCGAGGCCGCGCGACGGAAGGTCGCTGAGGAGAAGGCCAAGACGGAGGCGGAGCTGGCGGCGTTGGAGGCGCAGAAGGCGCAGCTGCTGCAGGCCCGGGAAGCCGAGGCGGCTCGTGCTCGGGAAGAGGCCGAGGCGCGAGCTGCCGCAGCCACCGCCGCCGCAATGGAGGAGGCAGAGGCCAAACTCCGCCACGAGACTCCCCCGGGAGGATCGCGAGTGGAGACCCTTCGAAGGCTTTTCGAAGGGGACGCCTCCTCCAGGATGAAGCTGGATGAGGCGGACACGGGCAGCAGTGGGAGCGGTAGCACCACCGCCCGTCGACGGAGAAAGGGCAAGGGGAAGACCCCCGAGAGGCCGCGGAGGCCAGCGGGTGGGCACCCCCACGACAGTGACCCCTTCTTCACCGCCAGTGACGGGGATGAACGAGGCCGTCGACATCGCCAAGTGGTGGCTTGGACGGGCGGAAGTGGCGGAGACGTCCCCATGGAAGGTGAGGATGAGGATCCCCCTCCTCCCTACCGGAGCTCCGAGTCCTCCGTGACCGAGACGCCCAGGTGGGGCGACATGGACGAGGATGACGACATGGACTTCGGCATCACGAGGAGGCGCCCATCCTCGGACCCACCGAGGCGACCCGGCGGAGACCCACCGGGACCCCCTGGCGGAGGACCTTCAGGACCCCCTGGGGGACGCCCACCAAGTGGACCCCCTGGAGGCGGACCACCGGGCGGGGGAGGACCCCCTGGACCGGGCGGACCCGGCGGAGGCCCTCCTGGAGGACCCCCTGGGGACCCCGGCGACCCACCAGGGAACGGTGTCCCGGACGCCACCTGGCGGTGGATTGTCTACCTCCGCAGGAGAGTCCAGTTGCTCGAGCTGGAGGTAGACACGGGCAAGAGCGAGATGGCTCGCATCTCCACGGTCGCCGCGCGTGCGCAGAAGAACCTGGACATCGCCAGGGCCGAGACCAAGTCGCTGACCAACGTCGTCAGCGGCCTGCAGGATAGGCTGGATGCGCTGGAAGCCCGTGGGAGGGTCGGCAGCGACCACCCACCCCTGGAGTCTGGCTCGTCGGACGACGGCTGGGGACCCGGACCAGGTCCAGGCAGACCCCACGCCCCCGGCGGAGCCCCCAGGAGTCGCCCCAGCGCCAGTGCCCCCTCTCTCACCGCCCCCTCTCACCACAGCGCGGGCCGCCGCAACGAGCGCGTGCCGCCCGGCAGTGGCAGTGAGGAATGGCGCGATGAGTGGCTCAGCGCGGACTACCACAACCGCCGTGCTCCACCGCGGACGCCTGTACGCCCCCGACGCCCGCCACCAGCCCCGGCGCCAATCCCCAGGGCTGGAGGACGTTATGGTGGACTCAGGGATGAGGTCCCCAGAGGAGACGTGGAGTGGGATGTCGGTGAAGGTGAGGACCTGGACCTGGACCTGGACCTGGAGGAGTTCGACATCAGCCCGCCGCGTGGTGTACGACGGGAGGCCGCTGAACGCAGCCGCCGGCGCCGTGATGAGGATGCGTACATGGATGCAGTACGGCGCGAACACTTCGGTTCAGCGTACGTGGAGGAACCGCGGCGTAGCCACAGGGATTCCATGGAGGAGATGGACGTGGCGGCCGTGGGAGTCCGTGGGCGAGGCCGATGGGAACCTCGGTCGACCTCGCGGCCGGCGTTCATGGTCTCTAAGGCCGCGGACGCCGCCGTGTGGGAAGACTTGAAGGACATCAAGCCCCCCATGTACGACGGCAACCCCCTCAACCTCGACCGCTTCTTGGAGAAGCTGGACGATTGGGGGCTGGCCGTCACTGAAGACCAACCTCCCGCGGATGCGGAGAGATATGTCTTCAAACGGTTCAGGTACCGCCTGCCGGAAGTGCTCGGCGAGCTATACTTCGTGGCGATCAAGGAGGGGAAAATCAAGACCCTCAAGGACGCCAAGAAGTGGCTCAACGAGCAGGAGCGGGTGGACGCTCCGCAGGTGGCTGCCAAGCGCTGGAAGTCCATCAAGCTTGAGCATGATGGACGGGAGATCCGCCTACGGGAATGGCGTGACTTCCGAGGGAAATACACCCTCTTCCGCCGCAACGTGGAGGATTGGAACGAGGGTGACGAGCAGGCTCGCCTGCTCTCCATGCTACCGGAAGCATGGATCAAGAGGGTCACCAAGGAGGAATCCAAGAGGGCCAAGTCCAACCACACGGTCAAGATGATGCTCCCCAAGGAGTATCATACGAACGTGGTGAGTTGGGCGAAGAAGAACGTGGCCCGGGATGTCAAACGGCACTCCCTGCGGAACGCTCTTCTCATCACCGTCTCGGGCGATCGCGAGAAGACCGCGATTTGGCGCCTTGACGACTGTGAGTTGAGCGGCCAGACCATCCGTCTGCAGCCCATCCCGGCGCGGATGAGCTGCGACGAGATCCTGGAGTGGGTTGGCGAGGAAGTACTCAAGGAGTACCGAAACCTCCACCACACCCGCGGGTTGAGGCCCGGCGACCGCGACGTCAACTACGTTGGCGAGGGGCCTGGCGGGGAATCTGCCATGGACCCAGCGGGAGCCGGCGGCGATGAGACTCTCGTCGACGATGACGACGACGATGAGCCCGCCGAAATGGCCGTGTGTGCCTTCGTGGCCAAGAACCTGAGCGCGGGGACCAGGCCAGCAAACTGGAAGCCCCTGCAGCCAGGTTGGAAGAAGCAGGAGAAGAGGGACCCTCGCCGTATTGGCGACCCTCCGCTGTCCTTTGGGGAGTTCGTACGAGCTCACCCTCAGGGCTGTTTCGTGTGTTATGGGAGGAAGAAAGGCTTCAACCATGACCACCGAACATGCCCCGTCCACAAGGCCGACACGGAGGCTTACAAGAAGGTGCACGGGTCGAAGAAGCGTGCGCCCGCGGGTATCCGGGAAGCCAAGATGGAGGTGGACAAGGAAGAGCTGGCCAAGCTGATGTCGTCGGTGGGGACCGAGTTGGCCAAGGAGATCCAGGAGATCAAGAGGAACTGGGTCCCCAGATCGGACAACAAGAACAAGGAGAACAACCAGAATGACCAGAACAAGGACAAGGACAAGAACAAGGGTAAAGGAGGAGGTAAAGGGGGAAGAAGGAAGGGCATCAACGACGTTGAGGCCGAGGAGAACACCCCCTCTTCCACAACCGACGCCCCCTAGCGGAGCCCCTGCAGCCAAGGGCCCCAGCTAGGGCGGTCGCAGGATGGTGACGTGGGGAGCGCCGAACCATCCCTGTCGGGAGTCGGTAAACACATGGGGACTGCCGCGGGCGGAAGGCCCGGACTGGCGCCCAGTCGCGGAGGCGGGGTGAGGGCAAGTGAAGGCACGAACCCTTGCACCCGTCCGTCCTTCGCGACCAAGAAGGTGTTTGATGTACTACAGGATCTATCCGAGAGTATCGGAGGATCACCCGGACCGCAGCTGGATGCTGCAGATGGGCAGCCTGAGCCCATTGTCCACGACCTGCACCAGTCGCTTGTGGAGCTTCTGGAACGGCCGGAGATCCTGAGTTTGCACGCCGTGCGCCGTGTCGGTCGCGAGCGGCAGTTGCATCTTAAGGTCCGTGCCCTATGCGGGGAAGTGGAAAAGGTTTTCGACGTGTTGGTCGACACGGGAGCTCAAGTCAGCTTGGTCAAGGCTGGCCTACTTCCACCAGAGTGTCTGACCGACAGTCGGAAGCCTGTCAGGCTGAAGGTGGCGAATGGCCAGTACATGGTGGGAGGCACGAAGGAAGCGGCCATTGGGCTGCAGTTCGTGAACCATCGTGAGCTGAGCCGCCCAGACCTCGGCAAGGAAATCCTCCTGCACGGTAGCTTCTACGAGGCCGAGATGGACTGGGACATGATCGTCGGGTACGACTTCATGATGGAGACGGACTCCGGCGTCCTCCCGGCCCAGGCCTCCATGACCCTGTACCAGGACGACCAACTCTCGTGGCTTTCGTCACCTGAGCACCATGTGGAATGCCAATGGATCCACCCCGAACGCAATCAGCTCGAAGTGGCCGCGCTGGACACTGAGCCCATTGGGCCAGCGAATCAGGAGTACGGCGTAAGGCCGGAAGTGGCGAACCGAGTGGTTGCGGACCTGGGAGCGTCGGATCTGGCCCTGGATGCGTTCTCTTCAGGAACCTCCGCCCATCTTCGGGTATGTGAGAAGTACTGGAGCGCACAGGACTCTGCGTGGAAGAAGCACTGGGGTCCGCATCAGGGCTTGATGTGGATCCATTGCCCCCGTTGGGACATTCCAAGAGCGATAGCGAAGATTCGCAAGGACCGCTCCAAGGCAGTGCTGGTTGTTCCTATGGGATGCACCGAGGAGGAAAGTACCCGACATTGGGTAGCCTCATTGACCAACATGACCTTGAACAAGGTCGTCCTACCGGCTGGAGAGAGTGTCTATCAGGACGCTAAGGGACAGCCCATGCCACCCCAGAGATGGCCAACAGAATTCCACTATGTGGATGGGGGCCTTGATCAGGCCGACACCACGGACTTCGTGTGTGTCAACCGCATCATAGCAGAGCCATGGCGGCAATGCTTTGCGGTTCCCCCTGTTGACATCGAAGAATCGGACTCCGAAGACCCCCTCACTGAAGAGGAGTGGGATCTGGTTCAGGGGTATATGGATCAGCCCTTTCACGACTGGGGAAACCAGCGTGAGGGCAAAGGCCAGGACAAAGCCTGGTGGGAAGTGGACTCAATCGTTTCCGGTTCCTATGACGGGAATACCTTCGTGCAGAGGGTGCTGGATCACATGTCCAGCCAAGACGAGCCGCCTGGCGGTAACCCACCCACCTACGGCGATCTGTTCCGAGGCAAGACCAGAGATGGCCCTTTGGGCCACCTGGGAAGACCACCTGAGCCGAAAGCGAGCGGGGTCGCTACCCCTCAAGTAAGCTCCGTGGTTCAAGTGCCCGGAAAAGCCAAGGCGGAGTCCGATGACTGCCCCAAGATCCAGGCATTAAGGGCCAGGCTGAAGCAGAAGTATGGTGATACCTTCTTCAGCGGCAAGCCTGTATTTCCCCCACCGGTGCGTGGACCGTATGGCGAGGCCAAGATACGACTGAAGCAGGACCCCCGTGTGTATCGTCACCGGGAGTTTGCCCTAAGGGGCGAGAGGAAAGAGGCCATGGAGAAGATCCTCCGTGACTTCATCCAGAGAGGCTGGCTTGAGCCGTGCCACTCCGAATGGGCCTCTCCCTGCTTCGTCGTCCCCAAGAAGGTTGCCGGTGAGTGGCGGCTCGTGGTCGACTACCGCGGCCTGAACGCCCAAACGCAGCACGACAGCTATACGCTGCCCCTCATTGAGGACATGCTGCAAAAGCAACACCGGCGGAGGATCTTCACGGTGATTGACCTGAAACACGGTTATCATCAGATGCCTCTCGCCGAGGAGTCCCGTGCCTGCACAGCCATGAGCACCCCACTTGGACCTCTCCAGTGGAAGGTGATGCCCATGGGCGTTACCAACGGCAATGCGGCTTTTCAGCGGATGCTGGAGAACCTGCTTGAGCCGGTGCGCGACTGTGCGGACCCCTTCGTGGACGACGTGATCATCGCGTCCGGGGACCCCAGCATGAGCTACGAGGAGCTCCTGGAGGCACACGAGAGGGACGTCACTCGAGTGCTGGACCTTCTGGTTCGGCACAAACTCACGGGCAGCAGTGACAAGGCCACCATTGCGGTAAGCGAGGTGGTCTTCGCTGGCCACGTAGTTGGGAACGGGCAGCGAAAGCCCATACCTGGCAAGGTGGCTGCGATTGAGCACTGGGAAAAGCCCAAGACGGTCTCTGAGCTACGGGCGTACCTGGGGTTCTGCAATTACTACTCGGGGTATATCAAAATGTATGCCGAGTATGCAGCCCCCATGACGACCATGCTCAAGGGCAACCGAGAGGAGACCAAGAAGGGGTCCAAGAAGGCTCTGGTCTGGACTGAAGAGTCCGACCGTGCCTTTGAGGGGATGAAGCAGGCGCTGCTATCCGCAGTGGGTCTGCACCTCGTGGATCCCGACCGAGGGTTCGTCCTACGCACCGACGCTTCCGACTACGCCATTGGCGCTGTGTTGGAGCAAGTGCTTGACGACGGGAGGCACGTGCCCGTGGCCTTCTGGAGCCGAGTCCTGGCGGAAGGCCAGAGACGGACGTGGACGCCCCGTGAAAAGGAGGCGTATGCCATCGTCATGGCTCTCAGGAAATGGGCTGGGTACATAGCCCTACATCCCGTCACCGTCTGCACCGACCATCAGAGTCTGCAGTCGTGGCACAAGGAGCACGTGGACACCCCCTCAGGTCCCGCCTCCCGACGGGCAAGATGGCATGAGACCTTGGCCAAGTTCGACCTTACGGTTGTTTACATTCCTGGAAAGGATAACACCGTGGCGGACTGTCTCAGTAGGTGGGCCTATCCAGCCAGCAAGGGCATGCAGGATATCTCTGCCCATGGCGATGAGGCTGAGACCGCTGAAGCCAAGAGGATCATCGAAATGGAGCGCCTGATGGAGGAGGAGGGTGCCAAATGCTTCGTCGTCATGGCCGCAGATGCCCCCCTCGCTTCGAGGGTGAGCAGAACGGTCAGTGTACTCGCCCCTGTGGGTGCCGCGGGCGGAAGGCCCGGTCCGGCACCCCCTGTGGGAACTGAGTCCGACAAGCACCTCTTCCCAGAGTCTTGCCTCCAGGACGACTGGACCGACGATTACGCCAAGTCTGAGGCCTTTGCGGCCGAGTATAGGGCTGTGACCGACCCTGACGACGGGCAGAAGTGGCCAAAGGGGCTGACCGAGGAAGATGGCAAGCTCTACCGGAATGGTAAGCTGCTAGTCCCAGAGTCCCGGGTGCTCGAGCTGTGTGAAGCTTGGCACCACCACATGCTGCACCCAGGGGTCAAGAAGCAAGCTCTTGACATGCAGCGTCGGTTCGAGATCGACCATATCGTTCTCTACACCGCCATCAAGAAGGTCAGGAAGGGTTGCTCGGTCTGTCAGGCCTGCAATCCCGACAACCGGAACGTCAAGGGGGAACCCCAATGGACCCCGGTTCCTGACCAGCCCATGGAGAGCGTGGCCATGGACGTCTTCTCCATGCCCGAAGTGCACATTGGCAAGGAGACCTTTGACTGTGTGGTTCTCTGTGTGGACCGCCACAGCGGCTACGTTGTAGCCGTTCCGGCACGCAAAAAGGGGTTGCTTGCCAAGGAAGTGGCAGTCATGATGATTCGTCATTGGCTGACCGTCTTTGACATCCCCCGCACCATTTGCAGTGACCGAGGGCCCCAGTTTACTGGTGGCTGGTTCAAGGCTATGTGTTCCCTGATGGGGATACGTCATGCCAAGAGCGTCGCCTATCTCAGCCGGTCCAACGGCCGTGCTGAAGTGGCTGGACGGCAGCTGTTCGAGAAGCTGCGCAAGATCCACATCACCAATCCACGGCGGAACTGGTTTGAGGAGATGTGGCCTGCTCTGAAGGCCCATCATGACACCCCCACTCCGGGCGGTTTGTCCCCTCACCAGATTTTGTTTGGCAGGGACCCCCTGGGTAGGGGACTTCCCTTGTCTGGTGATGGCATGGCTATGGATGCCAAGGAGTTCTTCGCGCGGCAGGAGCAAACGGCGCGGGACATCCGCCAGCAGCTTGAGAAGGAGCATGCTGAGCGTCAGAAGTCCGCCCCGAGCTCGACAGCGCAGAAGTTCAGGGTGGGAGACCCGGTGTGGGTGATCAGACCCCGCCCCATGGGCACCCACCGCACCAAGACCTGGTTCACACCCGGCGAGGTGGTCCGCAGGATTGGTGAGGACACCTACCGCATCAAGGTGGGTCACGGACAGTTCCGGGAGCGCCACGAGAGTCAACTCCGTGTGCGGGAACCCGACCTCCGTGGCCGACATGTGTCCCTGGACTACGCCAGGCATGAGGCCGATTCGGACGACGACTATGCTGAGCAGGACGACTATACGGTCGAGAAGATCCTGGCTCAGCGTCCGAAAGCCTCGGCACCCGGAGGTCTGGAGTTCAAGGTTCGTTGGCGAGGCTATGGGCCGTCCCACGACACCTGGGAACCCGTCTCCTCATTCGTGCCGCGGGTCAATACTCCCTTCATGGAGTACATCCGCAAGCACAAGACCAAGATCCATGTCTCGGACTTGGCAGCACTCACCCGGGCGATTGCAGCCAGGGGTGCCTGATCAGCGCCCTGAGCTCTCCCCTGATGTGCCTTGAGGCGCTTGTGAGGCCGACGAACCGTCCCTTACTCGCTTGCTCTCTTCCATCTTTCGGTGACAGAGTGGCCATATACCCCCCCCTGCTGAATCCAGAGGAGGATGGCCCCTCTTTTCTTCTATTCGTCACTCCCCCCCCTGCTGAATCCTTGGGAAACCAGGTAGGGCGACTGACCTTCATATTTTTGAGCTCTTGGGGCCTTAAAGCCCATACGACGTTGCGCAACGGATGCCGCTGTCATCGGCATTGCGATTTTTGGTGTGTGGTCTGGTTCCATGGCATTTGCGGTATCCAGACCAGTCGACGTGTGTCTCGAGACTATATATGCCTGAACTCAGGCGTTATCCTGTCCATCCTCCTGCATTTGCCTTATCCTGACCGTGGCGTGGTTTGGCACTCTGTTCTGAGTGTGTTTACACGCCTATTTACCCAAATTGTTGCTTGCTTTTCTTCCCTCCAGGATATGTGCATCTGTGTGTTAAGTGTCATCAGCCCATCGCTAAGGGATGGACTGTTTTTCACCACGAATCGGAATACAGAGGCGCCTTGAGTCGCCGCGTACATATCCTTACAGCCTGGTCCAGCCTGGACCAGTACTTGATTACAGATTCTACTGTTTGAGTGCCCGTGATACCGTGTTGCCCTATTCGCTGTGTATGTGGAGATCCTGATGGCGCCAGGCGGGAAGCCCAGTTGCCTGACTACACTCCCAGCGGTCCGCCACTGTCAGTCCCAGTGTGAGCCTACCGATTTGCAGACGCACTTGCATTCGGATGGCGGCCTCCGGTGCTCCTGACCTCGGTCAGTCTGCCTGGGAAACTGGTGGTTTGAGGAGTCGACGCCTCCGCCCACACTGCATGAGGACTCCCTCATGTATGGCCACGCTTCGTGGTAGTAGGGCGAGGGAAAAGACGGCCTTGATGCCCGATCCCTTCAGGAGGAGTTCCCTTACGATTTGGGGTTCGTAAGGAGTTCGACTATGGCACTCTGGACTCGCGTCGTATGGATATGGACATGGTGCGCCCGAGGAAGGACCCGTGGGGACTCTCCCCAGTCGGCGGGCCTTGGGAAGCTTGGGGTAGCCTAATGGATCTTTGTGGTCGCTCTCGACTTGTGGGGCCACCTCGGCCGTCGTGTGACGCCTATGTTGGCCGTGTATGCCACTGCCACTGTGGTGGTGACCGTAGCAGCCGGCACCCGGTGCGCCTGGTATGGGTTAACGGGTCCTTTGGATGCCGAACAATCGCCGCCAGGACCCGGGACTTGATACTTGATACTATACATGTGCTACGAGCTGTTACAGCAGCATACCCATCCCACTGTGGGATACCTATCTTACTGTGACTCACTGAAGTGAGGATGTGACACCCCCCCCCCCTGCGGGAAGTGGTCCTGGGTACCCGCTGCCATGCGTGGGTGTTATCGAGCCCCCCCAGGGTTTGCTCTAAGGAGGGGGGTGAAGCGGTACCCAGAACCCCATGGCCAGGTTACGGCATACAACCGGTCTCCGGTCCACTAACCCCATGCACGGCGTGTTCCGTGCCGTGAAGCCCCGCATCGGCATCCGATGCACCGCCAGCGGAGATTTGTGTATCAGAACATCAGGAATCAACAGGGTTTTATTTTCATATTGTTTCCGTCAATTTTTATGCTTCCGTTCCGATACTCACTGTTTTGACTGCTGGCGGTTGGTTCGCGACTTTACCGTAACCGCCAGTTTAACTGTTTATAATGGAAATTTTAACGTTATCCGTCACGAAGGCTCCAAAGTCGCCAGGAACTGCATGGATGCTTCCGCAATTTTCATAATTAATACTCGCAACCTTAATCCGAATTTTTCAGGATGTCGAAATCGGATTTTCGACTTCGACATCCCCGCACTTGATTTGACCTCTTTCGAGTGGACCTACGTGCTTCCGTATGCACGAATCAACTTCCCTTTTATCCTGCCCTCCATTTGTCTTAAAGATATGGGCAAAATAAAGTTGATTCGTGAGGCCACTTGTGAAGGTCATATCTCGTGCCGCTTGCGAGTATTGACGATAAGGAAACGTGGGATGTATTCACAATACTCCCGACGTAATTTAGGAAGCTTTATATGCCTTGCGTTTCCACACATGCGCGCTAGTGTAATGGATCATGGTCAAGAGGGTAGAGTTTGCGTTATAACTCTTTGGCCATGATGTTGCGTGCGTTAAGATAACTTTCGAGTGTAGCGCGCAAGTGTTGGTGTCGCATAGGAACTCTCCTTGAGTTCCTATGAGCGATTGACCCAAAGTTATGCCCTTGGAGGGGCATGACATATCGTGGTGGGAGCTACATTTTTGGGCAATATATGGTATGTGCCATGTGTTGTGTTGCGTGCCCATTTGGCGGGTCCATTGCTCCAAGTCGAACCCGCCAATGGACCTCATATTGTGCAAGCCCCTTCTCCGTACTCCCTACGGTCAATTGCAAGCCTAACCTTCGTGAAGGGAAGCTTGTGTGGTGATCCCGAAGCGATGCGTTGGGAGCAAGGTGTGTATTTTACATTTTTCCATATTTTCATGTGCCCACTTGGGAAGCAGCGCTCGTAACCTTTCAAGGCGCCCCAAGTGGAGCACATATGTGGGATCGAAGGTCATTGGTGTCAAGTCATTGTGTTTAGAAGGATTAGTTGATTGCACGATCCAAGCCAAAGATATTATAATATAATTGTGCGCCTTTCAAGGCACTTTGGTTTGTCTTTGTGCCAATTTTGCCGTTTTTGGCCCGTCATGATGTCAAGTGGCGACCTTGTATCTCAACGTTGCGCTCAATTGACATCATGACCCAAGTATGTCATGAGGGTACATACTTCGGTAGCCAACATATCTTGGACCCGGCGAATAACTCCTCTTAGGCTTGGCATACCGTGGCCGCCATGTTGGCGATTTGGGACTATCCCAAATCATGGGCTCACATGGCGACCCTGCCATTCCCAATACCGGAGGAGTTGGGCGACGCCCCAAAGATATGTTGGACATATATGACTTGATACCAATCCCATGGCACACTCCGGTCCGAGTCGGGCATGTGCCTCATTTGCCCTAACCATGAGTGTGCGCAATTTTGGCCATTTTGAGCATTTTTCCACTTTCGCTGCCCGCCGTGCCCCATGTTCTAACCTTCGTGCACGCCGGACGCTTGGACCAATGGACCATATATGACATGGGTGTTATGGGTAATGGTCCCCATGGTCCACACACCACGTGGGCGAAGCGGAGCCGCCTTCGTCAAGGCGCTAGGCCAAATTGAGTATGGGCAATTTTGCCATTTTTGCATTTGTGGACCCAATTGGGATCGTCACCACGCCGAGTGGCATGGAGATCTTTGAGAGCCAAGGGCATGGGAGTCTCCGTTGGACTCCCGGTGGATCACGTATGGAATGGCGGATCCGATCTCCAAGCCGGCGTGGAGATATACTATTGGGAGCACACCGAATTTTGGCTCATTTCAAGCAGCCAAAATGACCCAATTTTGGGACCCCAATTTCCCCCTTCCGTGTGGTCAATTGGCGGCCCCATTTCTCTAAGCCCATAGGGAGCCCGGACCTAAATCCAAGTTGTACACTCAGATATAAGTCCTAGGTCCTGCCTCCTACCCTGTGAGCCATTGGCCTCACCTTGGCCGAGCGAGCCGCGCGTGGGAATGACGCCAATTTTGGTGATTTTGGCATCATGACCCCACTTGACTCATCCGTGTTGCCCTGATGCCGGGACCTCAGAGGGAACCAGGTTGGGTGAGGGCTCCAGGGGGTTCGTACTCGAAGGGCATAGGGTCAGTTGCCTCGCCCCTACCTCTGGCGGGTCCATACGAGGGGTCAATTTTGGAGTTTTTTAGGCTAATTTCAGTTTGGGCTGAAACAGCCCATTTTCAGCTACCAACTCCTGAGGGATAATGGCGGGGCCATATCTCTGGCTCAGAGTGGAGTTGGGACCTGCCGTTAAGGGAGCATAGGGAGCCACCGTCGGTTGACCTGGGAGCCCCTTGGTTCCCAGGAACTCGCCTGTGGCTAGGCGGGACACCTCTCCCTTTGGCAGGGTTTCAGGGTCCGGACTGAGCAGGGCATGGGTTGTGTTTGAGCCCCCGCCCCCATCAGCCACTGAGAGGGTCGGACCTGGGATGGGGATACGAGTTGGGACTGAGTGTCTATGGTCCTGTGATGCCCTTACCCCAGTCCAGTCTTAACCCCATGTGTACATATCCTGATGTGTTGCTGTACATACTTTCGTTCCCTCTTTGCAGAGTGGCAAGGATTCTGAAACGCTTTGTCACATGACACAGGCGTATTGATGCCCTTGTGAGCGTAGTGCCTTGCCTGCCTGCTCACCTGTGCGTGTCACCGCAGCGTCCCGTGGCCGGCCCCCCACGGGAACGCGTCAGGAGCTGGCGGATTCCAGCAAGGCAACGCCAAAGAAGAACACCGCAAAATCGAATGCGCCGCCGAACAAGAACAAAGCGTCTGAGTACTCAGGTGTGTTGGCGAAGTTGGAGACCTCGTTGGAAAATTCCTTGAAGCGATCCTTAAGTGACCTCCGACGAGTTGTGGAACTGTTGGGTAACTGTTCGCCCTCTGTGTCCGTCAGAACGAACAAATGGAACAAGTTCGTCGAGAAGCAAGAACCAAGATCCGTTTCAAGTGTGACGAAGCGCCGGCAGAACGAATCCCAAGTGACTGAGTGCCGAACGGACGAGTTACAAGCGAGTTTGGATGATTTTGACGCGTGGACAGTAACTTCGGGAGATCCTGGTGGAGTTCAGCAACGAAGGA
Organism: Eutreptiella sp. 'Long Island Sound 2002'; assembly: GCA_964036045.1. Classification (NCBI taxonomy): domain Eukaryota; phylum Euglenozoa; class Euglenophyceae; order Eutreptiales; family Eutreptiaceae; genus Eutreptiella; species Eutreptiella sp. 'Long Island Sound 2002'. The sequence continues at coordinate 155,614,125 of OZ038378.1, forward strand.
GCTCCACAAATGAGTCGTCGAACGTCGCGAGGCCCAAACAAAGGGGACAGCGAGCAGGACGAGCTGTGCAGCGTCGCCGCGCTATAGCCAAGTTCTTTGAGGTATTAAACTCAATCCAAGGTCGCGCACGCCGAGGTACAAGCGAGAAGAAGACCGAGTGCCCTACGCGAGACATGTGGGGGCAGTCTGTGGTGAACTCCAAGGAGAACCAAGGGAATCCCTTCTTGGACTGAGCAGTGCTCTTTAAAGCGCGCTGCTTTTGCCGTTGGCGCGCTGGATGAAGCGCAATGCCTTTGGTGTGCTCAACGAAGGGAGAGGCCTCCGGAAAATAGTGGATCATAACCATCAACAAAATGATCAACAAGTTCGGAGACTTCACCAAGACCTCATGGGGTTTCATACTTCGTTGAAGCAATCATACGACAGACTTGTGGAATGCGCAACCCATGTAGACAAACAAATGAAGACCATCACCAACTCAATTTCGACATCAACAAGCATGCTTTGGCCATGATTCAACTACAAGAGGAGCAACAACAAGCCAGCTCTTCACATCAAGGGCCATTGGTTCAATATGGTGGAAATTTTCCACAAACACCACAAGATCAATTGATACCTCATCAAGAAGGGCCCCAAGAGTTACCACCACATCAAGATAGTGCAGTGGATAATATGGGAGTGCAACCGTGAGCGTTGTTCAATTTGCGAGCGCTTGCAGCGCTTTCTTTGTCAGCTTTTGGCGCTGTGAGCGCCTTGTGGTATATATCTGCCACAGATGGCAGAATGTGATGTAAATTACAATGCATCCAAAAGTTGACTTTGTCAACGAAGCCTTTTTTTGGCCTACAAGTGGCGCCAAGCGCCTTGTGTGCAGGCACTGACATATGCCTTTGCCTTCTTTTTCGTTGTAGATACTATTTTGGATCTGCAATGAGCAGTGGTGGGATACACCCTGCTTTACACTTTGAGTGAACTCTGGTTTACTCAGTTTTGCAATTCTGTTTTGCTTTGCACCTGCCTGCTTGTGAGCAGTGTGTCTTTTTTTTCTTTTTCAGCTGCTTCTGTCTTGGAGAAAAAGCAGAGTGGTTTTCCCGTTTGTTTTTCTGCTTTTGTTGAAAAAAGCAGGGGTTTTCTTTCAGTATTTTTATACTAAATTTTATCTGTGCCATGAGCACTTCAGGTTGTGTGCCATGAGCACTTATCAGGTTTTTACACCCTGTGATGAGTTTGAGTGGGTATAGGTTGAAACACCACTTCACCACTTCCCTAGGGCACTGTTTTGTGACAGAAATCCCTTTCAGGAGGGTAAAGCTATCTGTGGTACCAGTGGTATTCCACTAGCATGATCTGCACATAGATAGTAGCTGTTTTTACCTGGAATGAGTAGAAATAGCCAGATCACAGACAATAATATCTGTATTGTATTGTAGGTAAAGGCCTGCATGTTTTGCTATTTTTTTTTCTCGGGTCAGCAACTCATTTGGGGAGTGCTGAGCCTGGGGGGGGAGTGTAAACATGCAAGGCAGCCTTTTGGGTGCTTGCGTTTTACACCCACCCAGCTCTGTCTGAGCTTTTCCCAGCCCTATGGTAAAACCCTTCGCACCCTTTTGTTTTGGGGTCTCAGCCACACATCAGGGTATGTGTGGGCTTGGGGGGGGAGTGTAAAGGGAAGCTCAGGACAGGACAGAACAAGGTTGGTTTCTTCTGTGGACCTCTGCATTTGGCAGGGTCAGGATTACAGCAATTATGTCTAATTTCTGTTTGTTGTGCATGACATAGCCCCATATAAGTTATTTGCTGTGGTGCGTCGCAGATGCCGCTATTTGGGCACTGCAGGGCACGTGTGCGCACTGACGTGTGCATTGTTTTCGTTCTGAGAAGCACTGATTTTTATTATAAAAAGATCTGATTTTGTAGGATTTTAGCATGTTTACAGGGTATGTATTGTGCTGAGCGTCCATTATTGTTTAGGCCATGAAACGGCTTATCTGTTGAATCACTCCGTATCACCAAGTCAAGATTGATCAACTCATTTGATTTATTGCGTGCGGCAATTACAAGAAGGGCGTCGTTTCAAGGTTTTCAAAATGGGACTGCAGGAGATTCAAAATGAGAGGTTTGAAAATTCTGAGTACTGGCCGAAACAAGACTCTGAGGCCTTTTGGGTGCTTGCGTTTTACATACTATAAATCCATCCGTGGGGAAGATGGAGAGGAGCCGTTGGCTGTACATGGATCCAGACCACGTACAGACCTAGGGTCCTACGCACACTCTGGTCCTCCGTCCACTGCATCCCTGCCAAGACGACTAAGACCTGAGTATCCAACCCCAAGGGCTCCCGAAGTGGGCCCTACACGAGTCGAAGAACAACATCATCCAAGGCCAACCTACGGTGCCCTGAATCATACGGCCGAGCTGTTGGCCAAACTCCTGTCTGGATCAGAAGATCCAGATGTGACGGCCTTATCGGAGGCCATTAAGGCTAAACTGGGTATTGCAGAACCCTTACCCAAGCCAGAGTTGCCCTCTCTCTCTCCGGGACTGAGTACCCTGGCCGAGGATCTCAAGAGATCAAGGGTCTCAAGGCTGTTGCCTAAGGTCACCTGCCCCAGCCCCTTTCACCCCCGTGCCAGGACTGTGCCTATGGCTGATCTACAGGACGTGCCTGTCACAGAGAGTGAGAGAAGAGGGCTGTCAGCCCTGGCCCCCCTTGCCGGCGTGTCGCCTTCAGGCCTAACTCCGGGGGGTGGGAAGACGGGCAGACCAATTGCCCAGGCGAACATCCAGCTGGAACTGCCGGAGTTCGACCCCAAAAATCTGCCTGAATGGGCAGAAGAATTTGCAGAGTTCCTTTTGTTGACTGGCCAATCCCATGTGGATGTGGCCACCAAATGTTCACTGCTAAAACGCTCATGCAAAAAGAAATTTTTGCAAAAACAGGTCAAACAGATTGTGAAAACCTGTTCTACCTGGGCAGAGGTACTCCTGAGGTTAGAGAAAACATTCCCAGTCTATGAGACTGACCTCAGCGTACGCACACAGATCGAGGAGCTACCTATGCTCCCGGAGTTTCCATCCGCTGCGCGAATTTCTGAGTATGTGTGCGACTTGGAGTACTTATTTTCGAGGATGAACGTGGGCTCCTACGGAGCCACTGAGCCCCACCTGTGGCTCATGAGTAAGATCCCCCAGCGTACGTGGGATGATTGCCGCTCCACCTCTGAGAGGAAGAGCAGGACCCACTCGTACGATGCACTGGTGGATCTCTTGATCGAGCTAGCTCTTGAGAGAGAGAATGACTCCCACATAGAGAAATTCCTCAAGAAGCATTTGGGACAAGGTGGTACCCCTACCCCCGAACGTAGCGAAGGGAAGGGGCATAAAAATCCCACTAACACCAACCAGGGAGGTGGCAAATGGAGGGGCAACCTACGTGCCATGAACGAGGTTCAACCTGATGCAGGCACACCCCCCCTGTTCTACTGCCGACCTGTCAATGACAAGGGGGGACCTTGTCATGCCTCTGACTGCGATCTCCGCAGTGGCTGTATGCTGCAGATGAAACGTCAGCAGCACACCAAAGATGGGAAACAGGTGACCCATCAGGACCATTTCAGGTGTACCATCACCTGTGGTTACTGTGGCAAACGTCGTCACTACGAGGACGAATGCCACATCAAGAAACGCGAGAGTGACAAACTCAAGCGTCAGGAGGCGGAGCGCCAGAAGACCCAGACGCCCGCCAGAAATCCCCCGAATGGGGATAAAGGTAAAGGAGGTGGCAAGGGGGGTGGCAAAACTGGACCCCCTAACCCCCAAAGGCGCTCATCAGCGCCCGTTGCAACACCCACTCCTGCTGCTACACCCGCTCCTGCCGCAGGTGTCCCCCAGAAGCGCCCCCAAGGGGATAACGCTACTGAAGCGGTACCCAGAACCCCATGGCCAGGTTACGGCATACAACCGGTCTCCGGTCCACTAACCCCATGTACGGAACTGCTCCGTGCCGTAAAGCCCCGCATCGGCAACCGATGCACCGCCAGCGGAGATTTGTGTATCAGAATATCAGGAATCAACAGGGTTTTATTTTCATATTGTTTCCGTCAATTTTTACGCTTCCGTTCTGATACTCACTGTTTTGACTGCTGGCGGTTGGATCGCGACTTTACCGTAACCGCCAGTTTAACTGTTTATAATGGAAATTTTAACGCTATCCGTCACGAAGGCTCCAAAGCCTTCAGGAACTGCATGGACGCTTCCGCAATTTTCATAATTAATACTCGCAACCTTAATCCGAATTTTTCAGGATGTCGAGATCGGATTTTCGACTTCGACATCCCCGCACTTGATTTGACCTCTTTCGAGTGGACCTACGTGCTTCCCTATGCACGAAACAACTTCCCTTTTATCTTGCCCTCCATTTGACTCAGAGATATGGGCAAAACAAAGTTGATTCGTGAGGCCACTTGTGAGGGTCATATCTCGTGCCGCTTGCGAGTATTGACGATAAGGAAACGTGGGATGTATTCACAATACTCCCGACGTAATTTAGGAAGCATTATACGCCTTGCGTTTCCACACGTGCGCGCTAGTGTAATGGATCATGGTCAAGGGGGTAGAGTTTGCGTTGTAACTCTATAGCCATAATATTGCGTGCGTTAAGATAACTTTCGAGTGTAGCGCGCAAGTGTTGGTGTTGCATAGGAACTCTCCTTGAGTTCCTATGAGCGATTGACACAAAGTTATGCCCTTGGAGGGGCATGACATATCGTGGTGGGAGCTACCTTTTTGGGCAATATGTGGTATGTGCCATGTGTTGTGTTGCGTGCCCATTTGGCGGGTCCATTACTCCAAGCCAAGCCCGCCAATGGACCTCATATTGTGCAAGCCCCTTCTCCGTACTCCCTACGGTCAATTGCAAGCCTAACCTTCGTGAAGGGAAGCTTGTGTGGTGATCCCGAGGCGATGCGTTGGGAGCAAGGTGTGTATTTTGCAATTTTCCATATTTTCATGTGCCCACTTGGGAAGTAGCGCTCGTAACCTTTCAAGGCGCCCCAAGTGGAGCACATATGTGGGATCCAAGGTCATTGGTGTCAAGTCATTGTGTTTAGAAGGATTAGTTGATTGCACGATCCAAGCCAAAGATATTATAATATAATTGTGCGCCTTTCAAGGCACTTTGGTTTGTCTTTGTGCCAATTTTGCCGTTTTTGGCCCGTCATGATGTCAAGTGGCGACCTTGTATCTCAACGTTGCGCTCAATTGACATCATGACCCAAGTATGTTTTGGGGGTACATACTTCGGTGCCCAACATATCTTGGAGCCGGCGGATAACTCCTCTTAGGCTTGGCATACCGTGGCCGCCATGTTGGCGATTTGGGACTATCCCAAATCATGGGCTCACTTGGCGACCCTGCCATTCCCAATACCGGAGGAGTTGGGCGACGCCCAAAAGATATGTTGGACACATATGACTTGATACCAATCCTATGGCACACTCCGGTCCGAGTCGGGCATGTGCCTCATTTGCCCCAACCATGAGTGTGCGCAATTTTGGCCATTTTGAGCAATTTTCTACTTTCGCTGCCCGCCGTGCACTATGTTCTAACCCTCGTGCACGCCGGACGCATGGACCAATGGACCATATATGACATGGGTGTTATGGGTAATGGTCCCCATGGTCCACACACCACGTGGGCGAAGCAGAGCCACCTTCGTTACGGCGCTAGCCCAAAGTGAGTGTGGGCAAGTTTGCAATTTTGGCATTTGTGGACCCAATTGGGATCGTCACCACGCCGAGTGGCATGGAGATCTTTGAGAGCCAAGGGCATGGGAGTCTCCATTGGACTCTCGGTGGATCGCGTATGGGATGGCGGATCCGATCTCCAAGCCGGCGTGGAGATATACTATTGGGAGCACACCGAATTTTGGCTCATTTCAAGCAGCCAAAATGACCCCATTTTGGGACCCCAATTTCCCCCTTCCGTGTGGTCAATTGGCGGCCCCAATTCTCTATGCCCACAGGGAGCCCGGACCTAAATCCAAGTTGTACACTCAGATATAAGTCCTAGGTCCTGCCTCCTACCCTGTGAACCAATGGCCTTACCTTGGCCGAGTGAGCCGCGCGTGGGAATGACGCCAATTTTGGTGATTTTGGCATCATGACCCCACTTGACTCATCCGTGTTGCCCTGATGCCGGGACCTCAAGGGGAACCAGGTTGGGTGAGGGCTCCAGGGAGTTCGTACTCGAAGGGCATAGGGTCAGTTGCCTCGTCCCTACCTCTGGCGGGTCCGGACGAGGGGTCAATTTTGGGGATTTTTGAGTTAATTTCAGTTTGGGCTGAAACAGCCCATTTTCAGCTACCAACTCCTGGGTGATAATGGCGGGGCCATATCTCTGGCTCAGATGGGAGTTGGGACCTGCCATTAGGGGAGCATGGGGAGCCACTGTCAGTTGACCTTGGAGCCACTTGGTTCCCAGGAACTCGCCTGTGGCTAGGTGGGACACCTCTCCCATCGGCAGGGTTTCAGGGTCCGGACTGAGCAGGGCATGGGTTGTGTTTGAGCCCCCGCCCCCACCAGCCACTGAGAGGGTCGGACCTGGGATTGGGATATGAGTTGGGACTGAGTGTCTATTGTCCTGTAATGCCCTTACCCCAGTCCAGTCTTAACCCCATGTGTACATATCCTGATGTGTTGCTGTACATACTTTCGTTCCCTCATTTCAGAGTGGCAAGGATTCTGAAACGCTTTGTCACATGACAACGCATTGATGCCCTTGTGAGTGTAGTGCTTTGCCTGCCTGCTCACTTGCGTGTGTCCACCGCAGCGTCCCGTGGCCGGCCCCCCACGGGAACGCGTCAAAAGCGTTTCACCGCCGCGGGGTTACCCGACCCTCGCGTGCCACTCGGGGCCACCAACCCCGAGCAGCGCGGCGCAGCTCGCAGCTCGCAGCGCAGCGCAGCGTCTCGCAGCGCAGCGCAGCGGCTCGCAGCGCCACTCAGCGACAGCGCCGAGTTCGTCACAGAGCCCGCAGCGCCGTCCAGAGCATCGCCCTGACCGCGCAGCAACCGTGAAAGAGGTGCACAGACCAGGACTCCTGCATCAGCCCCATCGGCCGACCCGGAGTCCCATCGGCCGACCAGCAAGGCCGCGTCAACCACCTCCACAACCACCGGCTGACCAGCACCAGCCGCACATCCAGCCCAGTGCTGCAGCACCCGCCTCAACAACCACCACCAGTTCGTTGAGTTGAACGAGTGCATACCAAGGACCTCAAGACCAACTACGCCCCCGCTGCCATGGTGAATTGGCAGGAAGCGGGCAGGACGTGGCCGCGGCCCCACCCCCATGCAGCACGCCTGCTGCGTGGGTTGGTTTGGGACCAGCACTACCGCCACAGCCACCCCCAGTGCGAAGGCGGCATGCCCAGGAGCTTCGAGCCCCGCACGGACATCGCCCCCGACCGCCTGCAGGCCGTGGAGGACTGGCTGCGGGCGGAAGGGTACGAGTACCGCCACCAGCAGAGGCGCTGGAGGATGTGGACCCGGCCGGACAGGCCTGGCGAAGGCCTGCGTCCCGACGGGATTGAGGAGGACGAGGAGCCCAACGTGTACCCGTCGGGCGCCTCGATCAACGTCTCCTTGTGGGACGTGATCGAGAAGAACTTCCCGGAACCGGTCAGCGAGCGCAGGCTGCAGGGCAGCAGCAGCGCGTCTCCAGGGAAGGAGAAGCGGTCCGCCGGGGACAAGAAGAGGGACCGGAGGTGGCGGGAGTACCAGGAGTCCCTGGCCGCCGAAGCCGCCCAAGGCGCCAAGGGCGGAACCCCAGCCCCCAGTCCCCAACGGGCCAATGGTGGTCACCACCCCGGCTCCACCACCCTTGGCGACTACATCCAAGTCGCCAAGCAGACCCAGGCCAAGCCCCGTCCGCTGCTCCTGAGGGCCCGGCAGGCCCCAGCAGGCCCCAGCAGCGACGTGGAGTCGGCCCACCGCGGGAGGATGCCGGCCGACCAGGCCAGCTCCAGCAGCAGCGTCGCTCCCGAAAGGGACGTGGCGCGCGCCTGTGAGCGCGCCTGTGGGGTGCCCTGCAACCGTCGGGTTGCCCGGCAACGGGCCAGGCAGTACAGCGCTGCCGTGGAGAGCGCCGTCGGCATCGCCCAGGAGGAGGCTGCGGAGTGGGCGCATGGCATGGCCATCCACGCCCAGACCGTGGCGGCCATTGCGGCCGGACTCACGGCCGTAGCCGCCCATGGGGCAGCGACTGCCCAGGTCAACGGTGAGTGGGCGGCAGCCGACGAGGAAGCCCGCCTGACGCAGGAGGCCATTGCCTGCAAGGAGGCCGAGGTGAAGGCGCTGGAAGAGGCGCTTGCCCAAGAGAGGGCAAAGAAGGAGGCGGAGGAAAGGGCCCACGCCGAAGCGACGGCTAAGGCCCAGGAGGACGCCGCCAAGAAGGAAGCCATCGAGGCCGCGCGACGGAAGGTCGCTGAGGAGAAGGCCAAGACGGAGGCGGAGCTGGCAGCGTTGGAAGCGCAGAAGGCGCGGCTGCAGCAGGCCCGGGAAGCCGAGGCGGCTCGTGCTCGGGAGGAAGCCGAAGCGCGAGCTGCCGCAGCCACCGCCGCCGCGATGGAGGAGGCAGAGGCCAAACTCCGCCGCGAGACTCCCCCGGGAGCATCACGAGTGGAGACCCTTCGAAAGCTTTTCGAAGGGGACGCCTCCTCCAGGATGGCGCTGGATGAGGCCGACACGGGCAGCAGTGGGAGCGGTGGCACCACCGCCCGTCGACGGAGGAAGGGCAAGGGGAAGACCCCCGAGAGGCCGCGGAGGCCAGCGGGTGGGCACCCCCACGACAGTGACCCCTTCTTCACCGCCAGTGACGGGGATGAACGAGGCCGTCGACATCGCCAAGTGGTGGCTTGGACGGGCGGAGGCGGCGGAGACGTCCCCATGGAACCGGAAGGTGAGGATGAGGATCTCCCTCCTCCCTACCGGAGCTCGGAGTCCTCCGAGACCGAGACGCCCAGGTGGGGCGACATGGGCGAGGATGACGACATGGACTTCGGCATCACGAGGAAGCGCCCATCCTCGGACCCACCGAGGCGACCCGGCGGAGACCCACCGGGACCCCCTGGCGGAGGACCATCAGGACCCCCTGGAGGACGCCCACCGAGTGGACCCCCTGGAGGCGGACCACCGGGCGGGGGAGGACCCCCTGGACCGGGCGGACCCGGCGGAGGTCCTCCTGGAGGACCCCCTGGGGACCCCGATGACCCACCAGGGAACGGCGACCCGGATACCACCTGGCAGTGGATTGTCTACCTCCGCAGGAGGGTCTTTTCCCTCGAGTGCGAGGTAGACACGGGCAAGGTCGAGATGGCTCGCATCTCCGGGGTCGCCGCGCGCGCGCAGAAGGAGCTGGACATCGCCAGGGCCGAGACCAGGTCGCTGACCAACGTCGTCAGCGGCCTGCAGGAGAGGCTGGATGCGCTGGAAGCCCGTGGGAGCGTCGGCAGCGACCACCCACCCCTGGAGTCTGGCTCGTCGGACGACGGCTGGGGACCCGGACCAGGTCCAGGCAGACCCCACGCCCCCGGCGGAGCCCCCAGGAGTCGCCCCAGCGCCAGTGCCCCCTCTCTCACCGCCCCCTCTCACCACAGCGCGAGCCGCCGCAACGAGCGCGTGCCGCCCGGCAGTGGCAATGAGGAATGGCGCGATGAGTGGCTCAGCGCGGACTACCACAACCGCCGTGCTCCACCGCGGACGCCTGTACGCCCCCGACGCCCGGCCCCAGCCCCGGTGCCAATCCCCAGGGCTGGAGGACGTTATGGTGGACTCAGGGATGAGGTCCCCAGAGGAGACGTGGAGTGGGATGTCGGCGAAGGTGAGGACCTGGACCTGGACCTGGAGGAGTTCGACATCAGCCCGCCGCGTGGTGTACGACGGGAGGCCGCTGAACGCAGCCGCCGGCGCCGTGATGAGGATGCGTACATGGATGCAGTACGGCGTGAACATTTTGGTTCAGCGTACGTGGAGGAACCGCGGCGTAGCCACAGGGGTTCCATGGAGGAGATGGACGTGGCAGCCGTGGGAGTCCGTGGGCGAGGCCGATGGGAACCTCGGTCGACCTCGCGGCCGGCGTTCATGGTCTCTAAGGCCGCGGATGCCGCCGTGTGGGAAGACTTGAAGGACATCAAGCCCCCCATGTACGACGGCAACCCCCTCAACCTCGACCGCTTCTTGGAGAAGCTGGACGATTGGGGGCTGACCGTCACTGAAGACCTGCCTCCCGCTGATGCGGAGAAGTATGTCTTCAAACGGTTCAGGTACCGCCTGCCGGAAGTGCTCGGAGAGCTATACTTCATGGCGACCAAGGAGGGGAAAATCAAGACCCTCAAGGAAGCCAAGAAGTGGCTCAACGAGCAGGAGCGGGTGGACGCTCCGCAGGTGGCGGCCAAGCGCTGGAAGTCCATCAAGCTTGAGCATGATGGACGGGAGATCCGCCTACGAGAGTGGCGAGACTTCCGAGGGAAATACACCCTCTTCCGCCGCAACGTGGAGGATTGGAACGAGGGTGACGAGCAGGCTCGCCTGCTCTCCATGCTGCCGGAAGCATGGATCAAGAGGGTCACCAAGGAGGAATCCAAGAGGGCCAAGTCCAACCACACGGTCAAGATGATGCTCCCCAAGGAGTATCATACGAACGTGGTGGCTTGGGCGAAGAAGAACGTGGCCCGGGATGTCAAACGGCACTCTCTGCGGAACGCTCTTCTCATCACCGTCTCGGGCGATCGCGAGAAGACCGCGATGTGGCGCCTTGACGATTGTGAGTTGAGCGGCCAGACCATCCGTCTGCAGCCCATCCCGGCGCGGATGAGCTGCGACGAGATCCTGGAGTGGGTTGGCGAGGAAGTACTCAAGGAGTACCGAAACCTCCACCACACCCGCGGGTTGAGGCCCGGCGACCGCGACGTCAACTATGTTGGCGAGGGACCTGGCGGGGAAGCTGCCATGGACCCAGCGGGAGCCGGCGGCGATGAGACTCTCGTCGACGATGACGACGACGATGAGCCCGCCGAAGTGGCCGTTTGTGCCTTCGTGGCCAGGAACCTGAGCGCGGGGAGCAAACCGGGAAACTGGAAGCCCCTGCAGCAGGGTTGGAGGAAGCAGGAGAAGAGGGACCCTCGCCGCATAGGCGACCCTCCGCTGTCCTTTGGGGAGTTCATACGAGCTCACCCTCAGGGCTGTTTCGTGTGTTATGGGAGGAAGAAAGGCTTCAACCATGACCACCGAACATGCCCCGTCCACAAGGCCGACACGGAGGCTTACAAGAAGGCGCACGGGTCGAAGAAGCGTGCGCCCGCGGGTATCCGGGAAGCCAAGATGGAGGTGGACAAGGACGAGCTGGCCAAGCTGATGTCGTCGGTGGGGACCGAGTTGGCCAAGGAGATCCAGGAGATCAAGAGGAACTGGGTCCCCAGGTCGGACAACAAGAACAAGGAGAACAACCAGAATGACCAGAACAAGGACAAGGACAAGAACAAGGGTAAGAAAGGGGGAAGGAAGAAGGGCATCAACGACGTTGAGGCCGAGGAGAACACCCCCTCTTCCACAACCGACGCCCCCTAGCGGAGCCCCTGCAGCCAAGGGCCCCAGCTAGGGCGGTCGCAGGATGGTGACGTGGGAAGCGCCGAACCATCCCAGTCGGGAGTCGATAAGCACAAGGGGACTGCCGCGGGCGGAAGGCCCGGTCCGGCGCCCAGTCGCGGAGGCGGGGTGAGGGCAAGTGAAGGCACGAACCCTTGCACCCGTCCGTCCTTCGCGACCAAGAATGTGTTTGATGTACTACAGGATCTATCCGAGAGTATCGGAGGATCACCCGGACCGCAGCTGGATGCTGCAGATGGGCAGCCTGAGCCCATTGTCCACGACCTGCACCAGTCGCTTGTGGAGCTTCTGGAACGGCCGGAGATCCTGAGTTTGCACGCCGTGCGCCGTGTCGGTCGCGAGCGGCAGTTGCATCTTAAGGTCCGTGCCTTATGCGGGGAAGTGGAAAAGGTTTTCGACGTGTTGGTCGACACGGGAGCTCAGGTCAGCTTGGTCAAGGCTGGCCTACTTCCACCAGAGTGTCTGACCGACAGTCGGAAACCTGTCAGGCTGAAGGTGGCGAACGGCCAGTACATGGTGGGAGGCACGAAGGAAGCGGCCATTGGGCTGCAGTTCGTGAACCATCGTGAGCTGAGCCGCCCAGACCTCGGCAAGGAAATCCTCCTGCACGGTAGCTTCTACGAGGCCGAGATGGACTGGGACATGATCGTCGGGTACGACTTCATGATGGAGACGGACTCCGGCGTCCTCCCGGCCCAGGCTTCCATGACCCTGTACCAGGACGACCAACTCTCGTGGCTTTCGTCATCTGAGCACCATGTGGAATGCCAATGGATCCACCCCGAACGCAATCAGCTCGAAGTGGCCGCGCTGGACACTGAGCCAACTGGTCCTGCAAACCAGGAGTACGGCGTAAGGCCGGAAGTGGCGAGCCGAGTTGTCGCGGACTTGGGAGCTTCGGATCTGGCCCTGGATGCGTTCTCTTCAGGAACCTCCGCCCATCTGCGGGTGTGTGAGAAGTACTGGAGCGCACAGGACTCCGCGTGGAAAAAGCACTGGGGTCCGCATCAGGGACTGATGTGGATCCATTGCCCCCGTTGGGACATTCCAAGAGCGATAGCGAAGATTCGCAAGGACCGCTCCAAGGCAGTGCTGGTTGTTCCTATGGGATGCACCGAGGAGGAAAGTACCCGGCATTGGGTAGCTTCATTGACCAACATGACCTTGAACAAGGTCGTCCTACCGGCTGGAGAGAGTGTCTATCAGGACGCTAAGGGACAGCCCATGCCACCCCAGAGATCGCCAACAGAATTCCACTATGTGGATGGGGGCCTTGATCAGGCCGACGCCACGGACTTCGTGTGTGTCAACCGCATCATAGCAGAGCCCTGGCGGCAATGCTTTGCGGTTCCCCCTGTTGACATCGAAGAATCGGATTCGGAAGACCCCCTCACTGAAGAGGAGTGGGATCTGGTTCAGGGGTATATGGATCAGCCCTTTCACGACTGGGGAAACCAGCGTGAGGGCAAAGGCCAGGACAAAGCCTGGTGGGAAGTGGACTCAATCGTCTCCGGTTCCTATGACGGGAATACCTTCGTACAGAAGGTGCTGGATCACATGTCCAGCCAAGACGAACCGCCTGGCGGTAACCCACCCACCTACGGCGATCTGTTCCGAGGCAAGACCAGAGATGGCCCTTTGGGCCACCTGGGAAGACCACCTGAGCCGAAAGCGAGCGGGGTCGCTACCCCTCAAGTAAGCTCCGTGGTTCAAGTGCCCGGAAAAGCCAAGGCGGAGTCCGATGACTGCCCCAAGATCCAGGCATTGAGGGCCAGGCTGAAGCGGAAGTATGGTGATACTTTCTTCAGCGGTAAGCCTGTGTTTCCCCCACCGGTGCGTGGACCGTATGGCGAGGCCAAGATACGACTGAAGCAGGACCCCCGTGTGTATCGACACCGGGAGTTTGCCCTGAGGGGCGAGAGGAAAGAGGCCATGGAGAAGATCCTCCGTGACTTCATCCAGAGAGGCTGGCTCGAGCCGTGCCACTCCGAATGGGCCTCTCCGTGCTTCGTCGTCCCCAAGAAGGTGGCCGGTGAGTGGCGGCTCGTGGTCGACTACCGCGGCCTGAACGCCCAAACGCAGCACGACAGCTATACGCTGCCCCTCATTGAGGACATGCTGCAAAAGCAACACCGGCGGAGGATCTTCACGGTGATTGACCTGAAACATGGTTATCATCAGATGCCTCTCGCCGAAGAGTCCCGTGCCTGCACAGCCATGAGCACCCCACTTGGACCCCTCCAGTGGAAGGTGATGCCCATGGGCGTTACCAACGGCAATGCGGCTTTTCAGCGGATGCTGGAGAACCTGCTGGAGCCGGTGCGCGACTGTGCGGACCCCTTCGTGGACGACGTGATCATCGCGTCCGGGGACCCCAGCATGAGCTACGAGGAGCTCCTGGAGGCACACGAGAGGGACGTCACTAGAGTGCTGGACCTTCTGGTTCGGCACAAACTCACGGGCAGCAGTGACAAGGCCACCATTGCGGTAAGCGAGGTGGTCTTCGCTGGCCACGTGGTCGGGAACGGGCAGCGAAAGCCCATACCTGGCAAGGTGGCTGCGATTGAGCACTGGGAAAAGCCCAAGACGGTCTCTGAGCTACGGGCGTATCTGGGGTTCTGCAACTACTACTCGGGGTATATCAAGATGTATGCCGAGTATGCAGCCCCCATGACGACCATGCTCAAGGGCAACCGAGAGGAGACCAAGAAGGGGTCCAAGAAGGCTCTGGTCTGGACTGAAGAGTCCGACCGTGCCTTTGAGGAAATGAAGCAGGCGCTGCTATCCGCAGTGGGTCTGCACCTCGTCGATCCCGACCGAGGGTTCGTCCTGCGCACCGACGCTTCCGACTACGCCATTGGCGCTGTGTTGGAGCAAGTGCTTGACGACGGGAGGCACGTGCCCGTGGCCTTCTGGAGCCGAGTCCTGGCGGAAGGCCAGAGACGGACGTGGACGCCCCGTGAAAAGGAGGCGTATGCCATCGTCATGGCTCTCAGGAAATGGGCTGGGTACATAGCCCTCCATCCCGTCACCGTCTGCACCGACCATCAGAGTCTGCAGTCGTGGCACAAGGAGCACGTGGACACCCCCTCAGGTCCCGCCTCCCGACGGGCAAGATGGCATGAGACCTTGGCCAAGTTCGACCTTACGGTTGTTTATATTCCTGGAAAGGATAACACCGTGGCGGACTGTCTCAGTAGGTGGGCCTATCCCGCCAGCAAGGGCATGACGGACATCTCTGCCCATGGCGATGAGGCTGAGACCGCTGAAGCCAAGAGGATCATCGAAATGGAGCGCCTGATGGAGGAGGAGGGTGCCAAATGCTTCGTCGTCATGGCCGCGGATGCCCCCCTCGCAACGAGGGTGAGCAGAGCGGTCAGAGTACTCGCCCCTGAGGGGTCCGAGTCCGACAAGCACCTCTTCCCGGAGTCTTGCCTCCAGGACGACTGGACCGACGATTACGCCAAGTCTGAGGCCTTTGCGGCCGAGTATAGGGCTGTGACCGACCCTGACGACGGGCAGAAGTGGCCAAAGGGGCTGACCGAGGAAGATGGCAAGCTCTACCGAAATGGTAAGCTGCTAGTACCGGAGTCCCGGGTGCTCGAGCTTTGTGAAGCTTGGCACCACCACATGCTGCACCCAGGGGTCAAGAAGCAAGCTCTTGACATGCAGCGTCGGTTCGAGATCGACCATATCGTTCTCTACACCGCCATCAAGAAGGTCAGGAAGGGTTGCTCGGTCTGTCAGGCCTGCAATCCCGATAACCGGAACGTCAAGGGGGAACCCCAATGGACCCCGGTTCCTGACCAGCCCATGGAGAGCGTGGCCATGGACGTCTTCTCCATGCCCGAAGTGCACATTGGCAAGGAGACCTTCGACTGTGTGGTTCTCTGTGTGGACCGCCACAGCGGCTACGTGGTAGCCGTTCCGGCACGCAAAAAGGGGTTGCTTGCCAGAGAAGTGGCAGTCATGATGATTCGTCATTGGCTGACCGTCTTTGACGTCCCCCGCACCATTTGCAGTGACCGAGGGCCCCAGTTTACTGGTGGCTGGTTCAAGGCTATGTGTTCCCTCATGGGAATACGACATGCCAAGAGCGTCGCCTATCTCAGCCGGTCTAACGGCCGTGCTGAAGTGGCTGGACGGCAGCCGTTCGAGAAGCTGCGCAAGATCCACATCACCAATCCATGGCGGAACTGGTTTGAGGAAATGTGGCCTGCTCTGAAGGCCCATCATGACACCCCCACGCCGGGCGGTTTGTCCCCCCACCAGATTCTGTTCGGCAGGGACCCCCTGGGTAGGGGACTTCCCCTGTCTGGTGATGGCATGGCTATGGATGCCAAGGAGTTCTTCGCGCGGCAAGAGCAAACGGCGCGGGACATCCGCCAGCAGCTTGAGAAGGAGCATGCTGAGCGTCAGAAGTCCGCCCCGAGCTCGACAGCGCAGAAGTTCAGGGTGGGAGACCCGGTGTGGGTGATCAGACCCCGCCCTATGGGCACCCACCGCACCAAGACCTGGTTCACACCCGGCGAGGTGGTCCGCAGGATTGGTGAGGACACCTACCGCATCAAGGTGGGTCACGGACAGTTCCGGGAGCGCCACGAGAGTCAACTCCGTGTGCGGGAACCCGACCTCCGTGGCCAACATGTGTCCCTGAGCTATGCCGCACATGAGGCGGATTCGGACGACGACTATGCTGAGCAGGACGACTACACTGTCGAGAAGATCCTGGCTCAGCGTCCGAAAGCCTCGGCACCCGGAGGTCTGGAGTTCAAGGTTCGTTGGCGAGGCTATGGGCCGTCCCACGACACCTGGGAACCCGTCTCCTCGTTCGTGCCGCGGGTCAATACTCCCTTCATGGAGTACATCCGCAAGCACAAGACCAAGATCCACGTTTCGGACTTGGCAGCACTCACCTGGGCGATTGCAGCCAGGGGTGCCTGATCAGCGCCCTGAGCTCTCCCCTGATGTGTTTTGAGCGCTTGTGAGGCCGACGGATCGTCCCTTGCTTGCTTGCTCTCTTCCATCTTTTGGTGACAGAGTGGCCATATACCCCCCCCTGCTGAATCCAGAGGAGGATGGCCCCTCTCTTTCATTTCTTTTCGTCACTCCCCACCTGCTGAATCCTTGGGAAACCAGGTAGGGCGACTGACCTTCATAATTTTGAGCTCTTGGGGCCTTGAAGCCCATACGACGTTGCGCAACGGATGCCGCTGTCATCGGCATTGCGAATTTTGGTGTGTGGTCTGGTTCCATGGCACTTGCGGAATCCAGACCAGTCGACGTGTGTCAGCTGACTATATATGGCCTGGACTCAGGCGTTTTCCCGTCCACCCTCCTGCATTGCCTTATCCTGACCGTGGCGTGGTTTGGCGCTCTGTCCAGAGCGTGTTTACACGCCTATTTACCCAGATTGTTGCTTGTTTTTCTGCCCTCCAGGATATGTGCATCTGTATGTTAAGTGTCATCAGCCCATCGCTGAGGGATGGACTGTTTTTCACCACGAATCGGGATACAGAGGCACCTTGAGTCGCCGTGTACATGTTCTTACAGCCTGGTCCAGCCTGGACCAGTACTGGATTACATATTCTACTGTTTGAGTGCCCGTGATACCGTGTTGCCCTATTCGCTGTGATGTGTGGAGATCCTGATGGCGCCAGGCGGGAAGCCCAGTTGCCTGACTACACTCCCAGCGGTCCGCCACTGTCAGTCCCAGTGTGAGCCTACCGAATCGCAGACGCACTTGCATTCGGATGGCGGCCTCCGGTGCTCCTGACCTCGGTCAGTCTGCCTGGGAAACTGGTGGTTTGAGGAGTCGACGCCTCCGCCCACACTGCATGAGGACTCCCTCATGTATGGCCTTCGTGGCAGTAGGGCGAGGGAAAAGACGGCCTTGATGCCCGATCCCTTCAGGAGGAGTTCCCTTAAGATTTGGGGTTCTTAAGGAGTTCGACTATGGCACTCTGGACTCGCGTCGTATGGATATGGACATGGTGCGCCCGAGGAAGGACCCGTGGGGACTCTCCCCAGTCGGCGGGCTTTGAGAAGCTTGGGGTAGCCTGATGGATCTTTGTGGTCGCTCTCGACTTGTGGGACCACCTCGGTCGTCGTGTGTCGCCTATGTTGGCCGTGTATGCCACTGCCACTGTGGTGGTGACCGTAGCAGCCGGCACCCGGTGCGCCTGGTATGGGTTAACGGGTCCTTTGGATGCCGAACAATCGCCGCCAGGACCCGGGACTTGATACTTGATACTATACGTGTGCTACGTGCTTATACGACATCATACCTATCTTACTGTGACTCACTGAGTGAGGATGTGACACCCCCCCCCCCTTTCAGGAAGTGGTCCTGGGTACCCGCTGCCATGCTTGGGTGTTATCGAGCCCCCCCAGGGTTTGCTCTAAGGAGGGGGGTGAAGCGGTACCCAGAACCCCATGGCCAGGTTACGGCATACAACCGGTCTCCGGTCCACTAACCCCATGTACGGAAGTGCTCCGTGCCGTAAAGCCCCGCATCGGCAACCGATGCACCGCCAGCGGAGATTTGTGTATCAGAATATCAGGAATCAACAGGGTTTTATTTTCATATTGTTTCCGTCAATTTTGAGGCTTCCGTTCTGATACTCACTGTTTTGACTGCTGGCGGTTGGATCGCGACTTTACCGTAACCGCCAGTTTAACTGTTTATAATGGAAATTTTAACGCTATCCGTCACGAAGGCTCCAAAGCCTTCGGGAACTGCATGGACGCTTCCGCAATTTTCATAATTAATACTCGCAACCTTAATCCGAATTTTTCAGGATGTCGAGATCGGATTTTCGACTTCGACATCCCCGCACTTGATTTGACCTCTTTCGAGTGGACCTACGTGCTTCCCTATGCACGAAACAACTTCCCTTTTATCTTGCCCTCCATTTGACTCAGAGATATGGGCAAAACAAAGTTGATTCGTGAGGCCACTTGTGAGGGTCATATCTCGTGCCGCTTGCGAGTATTGACGATAAGGAAACGTGGGATGTATTCACAATACTCCCGACGTAATTTAGGAAGCATTATACGCCTTGCGTTTCCACACGTGCGCGCTAGTGTAATGGATCATGGTCAAGGGGGTAGAGTTTGCGTTGTAACTCTATAGCCATAATATTGCGTGCGTTAAGATAACTTTCGAGTGTAGCGCGCAAGTGTTGGTGTTGCATAGGAACTCTCCTTGAGTTCCTATGAGCGATTGACACAAAGTTATGCCCTTGGAGGGGCATGACATATCGTGGTGGGAGCTACCTTTTTGGGCAATATGTGGTATGTGCCATGTGTTGTGTTGCGTGCCCATTTGGCGGGTCCATTACTCCAAGCCAAGCCCGCCAATGGACCTCATATTGTGCAAGCCCCTTCTCCATACTCCCTACGGTCAATTGCAAGCCTAACCTTCGTGAAGGGAAGCTTGTGTGGAGATCCCGAGGCGATGCGTTGGGAGCAAGGTGTGTATTTTGCAATTTTCCATATTTTCATGTGCCCACTTGGGAAGTAGCGCTCGTAACCTTTCAAGGCGCCCCAAGTGGAGCACATATGTGGGATCGAAGGTCATTGGTGTCAAGTCATTGTGTTTAGAAGGATTAGTTGATTGCACGATCCAAGCCAAAGATATTATAATATAATTGTGCGCCTTTCAAGGCACTTTGGTTTGTCTTTGTGCCAATTTTGCCGTTTTTGGCCCGTCATGATGTCAAGTGGCGACCGTGTATCTCAACGTTGCGCTCAATTGACATCATGACCCAAGTATGTCATGAGGGTACATACTTCGGTGCCCAACATATCTTGGACCCGGCGAATAACTCCTCTTAGGCTTGGCATACCGTGGCCGCCATGTTGGCGATTTGGGACTATCCCAAATCATGGGCTCACTTGGCGACCCTGCCATTCCCAATACCGGAGGAGTTGGGCGACGCCCCAAAGATATGTTGGACACATATGACTTGATACCAATCCTATGGCACACTCCGGTCCGAGTCGGGCATGTGCCTCATTTGCCCCAACCATGAGTGTGCGCATTTTTGGCCATTTTGAGCAATTTTCTACTTTCGCTGCCCGCCGTGCACTATGTTCTAACCCTCGTGCACGCCGGACGCATGGACTAATGGACCATATATGACATGGGTGTTATGGGTAATGGTCCCCATGGTCCACACACCACGTGGGCGAAGCAGAGCCACCTTCGTTAAGGCGCTAGCCCAAAGTGAGTGTGGGCAAGTTTGCAATTTTGGCATTTGTGGACCCAATTAGGATCGTCACCACGCCGAGTGGCATGGAGATCTTTGAGAGCCAAGGGCATGGGAGTCTCCATTGGACTCTCGGTGGATCGTGTATGGGATGGCAGATCCGATCTCCAAGCCGGCGTGGAGATATACTATTGGGAGCACACCGAATTTTGGCTCATTTCAAGCAGCCAAAATGACCCCATTTTGGGACCCCAATTTCCCCCTTCCGTGTGGTCAATTGGCGGCCCCAATTCTCTATGCCCATAGGGAGCCCGGACCTAAATCCAAGTTGTACACTCAGATATAAGTCCTAGGTCCTGCCTCCTACCCTGTGAACCAATGGCCTTACCTTGGCCGAGTGAGCCGCGCGTGGGAATGACGCCAATTTTGGTGATTTTGGCATCATGACCCCACTTGACTCATCCGTGTTGCCCTGATGCCGGGACCTCAAGGGGAACCAGGTTGGGTGAGGGCTCCAGGGAGTTCGTACTCGAAGGGCATAGGGTCAGTTGCCTCGTCCCTACCTCTGGCGGGTCCGGACCAGGGGTCAATTTTGGGGATTTTTGAGTTAATTTCAGTTTGGGCTGAAACAGCCCATTTTCAGCTACCAACTCCTGGGTGATAATGGCGGGGCCATATCTCTGGCTCAGACGGGGGGTTGGGACCTGCCATTAGGGGAGCATAGGGAGCGACTGTCAGTTGACCTTGGAGCTCCTTGGTTCCCAGGAACTCGCCTGTGGCTAGGTGGGACACCTCTCCCATTGGCAGGGTTTCAGGGTCCGGACTGAGCAGGGCATGGGTTGTGTTTGAGCCCCCGCCCCCACCAGCCACTGAGAGGGTCGGACCTGGGATTGGGATATGAGTTGGGACTGAGTTTCTATTGTCCTGTAATGCCCTTACCCCAGTCCAGTCGTAACCCCATGTGTACATATCCTGATGTGTTGCTGTACATACTTTCGTTCCCTCATTTCAGAGTGGCAAGGATTCTGAAACGCTTTGTCACATGACAACGCATTGATGCCCTTGTGAGTGTAGTGCTTTGCCTGCCTGCTCACTTGCGTGTGTCCACCGCAGCGTCCCGTGGCCGGCCCCCCACGGGAACGCGTCACTACCCCTGAGGGGAATAATTCCAAAAAGAGGCGCTTGGCCTGGATGGCCAAGTCCCTCATGGCTGCAGGGGTGGATGTGAAATTCCCTGATGAGGAATAGGGGGGCGGCTCCGAAGAGGAGGACTTGGTTTTCTGGATCCTCGTGAAAATCGGGGATCAGGTTTTTCGAGCGGTGCTTGATACCGGTGCAACACTTTCCATAGTGGCCCGGCGCCTGCTTAAAACTTTCAGGAAAACTAAGACCGTGGCCATAAGAGTAGGGGATGGGCGTACCATCCATTCCTTGGGGGGGGTCGATGTGACCATATGTCTGGGCGACGAAACCGTGACCCCACACTGCAGAGTGTTGGACACTGACGCCTTTGACATCGTCATTGGCACCGACTTTCTAAGAAGAAACCCCCAGGTAAAAATGCTGTCCCTACAGCGTCCTTACTCTTTGCACTGCGACTTTGGCAGTGGGCTATTCTCCGTTCCTTTGGAGCTGTCAGGACGAAAAGAGTCTGGGCTGCGCTACGCAGCCAAGACGAACTATCGTACTGAAAACTACCAACTGGCCCGTCATGTTCTTGAAAATGGACTGGCGGCCCTTCAGGTAAACCTGGATGAGATCCAGGTGGAATTGTTTGCGAGCCAACAACAGCACATCATGCAGTTGTACTGCTCGAAACAACTGAACAATGCTTTCCGTTTCTTCTGGAAAGCAATGGGCCTAGCGTATGCTAACCCTCCCTTCTCCCTGCTCGCGAAGGTTCTAACCCAGATCGCTTATGAGGGAGGAAGGGTTGTTATGTGCACCCCTGACTGGGGTTGCTCTGGTGAACATGCTTACTGGCGCCGTATGCTAGACCGAATGACCGTGGGAAGAGTGCAACTCCCCAACGGCCCCATCTATGTGCCTGAGGACTCAGACACACTTATGCAGGCCCCTGAGTGGGCCAGTTTCCTGTCCATCAACGATGGATCTCTCAATCCTGTACCCCTGTGTGACATGGACCAGGTGCTACTAAAAGAGGTCATGGCCGAAAATCGTGGCCTGACCCTTTATGATCTCAAAAATCGATCTCCTGAGCACCTATCTGCCACACTTACAGGGTGTGAGTCTCCTGATGACTATCTGGAACCTGCAGCTGTAACAGAAGATGCTGACGACCAACTGTCTGAGATCGCCAGCACTATTCCCTCTGTTGATCCCAGCTGTGTTGACCTAAAACATAGTGCTTTCCTGGCCCAGCTGTTGCTAGAGGAGGTAGATCTAGAGTCAACCTCTGAACCCGCTTCCTCTGTTGGGAAACCAGTGCTACACATGCAGCCTGTGCACACAGGTGAACCCGTGGCCCGGAGTGCTGATGCTCTGGCACGGCCTGCTGCTAATGACATGCCATTGTCTGAGCATGACACTCAAGAACTCAGACGGCTGTTGTACCTGAAGGCCGAAGGTATTGGGCGCCAAGAGCGGCTGCAATACCTCAGACAGACCTGGAAATACTCCATCTGGTCTGAGGAGGACGATGAGTCCTATACACTGCCTGATCCTGAGATACCTCTAGTGTATTCTCTACACTATGGGCAGCAATGTCCCCCTGAGTGGGACGATGGTACTGTACCTGCTGAAACTGCTGATCGGCATAAAAAGAAAGAACATGGAAAAAGCAACCTCCATGCTGACGAGGATTTCCTTCAGAAACTCGAGAGTCTTAACCTTGACCCCCGCCTGAAGAAACTGCTGATGACCTATGAGGAGGTGTTCGGCGCCTTGCCGCCTCCCCTTTCTTGTAAAAAACTGGTCCAGATGGACCTGAAATTGAAACCAGAATTTGAAAAGACGCGAGTGAGGCGTCGTCCCTATCCCGCTCCACAGGAACAGGTCGAAGAAATCGAGCGCCAGATTAAAGAATGCATTGATGCTGGCCTCGTTGAAGAGTATAAACACGGGGACTATCCCCATCACTGCAGTCCCTGTTTCCTTGTTGCTAAACCAGGGTCGACTACCCTACGTCTTGTTGTAGACTATGGTGAGGTCAACAAGAAAACCCAGAACCACTCAGGGAGTATTCCTAACATGGAAAACACCCTGGAGCGTATTGCCAAATGCAGGTATAAGACCAAAATGGACAAACGCTCTGGTTTCTGGCAGGTGGACCTAACCGCCGCAGCTCAGGAGCTGTTGGCCTTTATAACCCCTAAGGGTCGTGTTTTCAAGTGGAAGGTTATGCCTTTTGGGATGGCTAATGCCCCAGCGCTCTTCCAGGAGCTTATGAACAAAATTTTGTACATACTGAGGCGCAGGCCTCTAGTACAAGAGTTGATTTCTCGGGGTGCAGAAATGGAGGCTCACATCGACGACGTGAGTTTGGGTACTGATACCAAAGAGGACCACGTCCTTCTCCTCCGTGAATTTTTCATTCTCTGCCAAGAAAACCATCTCCGAATTAAACTCGAAAAATGTGAGTTTATGAAAGAGGAGATGGAGTATTTGGGTTTCGACGTGGGGTATGGCTGGTGGAAACCAGCCTCGTCTAAGATGCAGCCCCTACAGGACACGCAGATTCGCGATGACACTAAGAAGGGTCTACACGATGTGAGGAGTTTTGTGGGCGCCTGTAATTTCTATCGGCGTCACATCCACAATTTTACTTACTCCTCTGCACCCCTCACTGACCTGATCAAGAAAACTACTCCCTGGAGGTGGACCTCCAGAGAGGAAGAGTGTTTCCAGGAGTTGAAGAAGAAGATTGCCTCCTCCAACTGCCTGGGAGTGCCCCGCCCTGAGGGCGAGATAGTCCTGATCACTGATGCCAGTGATGTAGGGGGGGGGGGGTACGATCTATCAATGGCAGGAGCTTAACCCCGCTGAACTAACCCACTGCCATTATCGTACTACTGGACTGAACCGTGATGGTTCGTTGAAACATGACTATCCTACCAGTGAGTGGCGACTGGTGCCACTGGGACACTGGAATTGGAAATGGAACCAAGCGCGTTCCAACTACAGCACCTATGACCAGGAACTCCTGGCCGGTATGTTGGTGCTATCGTCACAATCCCGACTCCTGGGATCTAACCCTATTATCTGGCTGTGTGACCAGGAGCCTGTGAAGTCCTTTCAGAAGGGCCCACCACCAGAAAAAGCAAAGCTAAAACGGTGGTGGACTTACCTGAGCCAGTTCAGGCTGACAGTGCATCACATCCCCGGGATTAAGAATGAACTGTCTGACTATATATCGCGCAACAACTTCGATGCGCTTATTGGTGAGAGCTCTGAGGCGCTGGCCAAAGAGGCTTTCCAGCGTATGGATGTCCAGCTTGACCTGTCCATGCGCACTGCTGGAATCCTGGAGGGTTGGAGTCTAACCGACTATCAGTCAGAGTATGAAGAAATACTCCAAACCCTCAGCACTGGTCTCGAACCCCGTGTCATTGACGGGCACCAGTGGTATAAAAACAATCAGTACCTCTTCTACGAGGACCGAATTGTTGTGCCTGAGGCACGACTGGATGGGTGCCTACAGTGGTCCCATCTCAGTTCTGGTCACACTGGCGCTAATCGCTCAGTGGACTTCTTCCGTGAGTGTTTCTACTCTAGTCTAACCCTGACTGAACTGAGGTCGCGTATGCAGACCATTGTGGATGCTTGTGGCTGTCATGCCAGCAAGCAGAGCGACAGTAGGGATAGGGGCCTGATCTCCAGCTTACCCATACCCTATTGTGCTAACTCTCTTCTCTACGTGGATTACATCCACGGCCTACCACGCTTTGGCGGCTATGATAGTTGCCTCGTGGTCACCTGTGGTCTATCTCGCTTCACCCGTGTGTTCCCTTGCAATAAGAAAATCACAGGTGAGCAGACTGTAAAAATGTTGGTCGAACAATGGTTCGAACCCTATGGAGCACCTAAGCAGGTGCACTCTGATGAAGATGTACGCATCCGCAGTGACACTGGGTGGTACAAACGAGTGCTAAATGCCCTCAACGTGGAGGTAACCACAGGTGTGCCCTATACTCACACGTCTAACCCTCTCTGTGAGAGACAGAACCGTGTGGTGGAGCAAAACTGAAGAATCCTGATGAGACAGGAGCGCACCAAGGACTGGGTACGCCTAGTGCCCTGGGCAGTTCTGTCCATGAACTCACAGCGGAGCTCTTCTACGGGTTTCACCCCCCACAAACTGTTCCATGGAGGACGACCTGCTTGGTTCTTCAAAACCCCCTTTCCTGAGGACTTCAAGAGCCCTGTGGGAGATTGGCTGGAACACAAGCAGTCTATGGCTAACCAGGCTGGTACTAACCTGAGGCACATTCGTGACCGTGAACAGAGGCGACAGAACCGCCCACGGCGACCTGCCAGCTTCAAGGTTGATGACCTTGTTTTGGTACACCATTCACGCCTACCCTCCTGGCCACAGTCGTCACCTGCGCGACGCAGCCCCAGATCGAGGATTTATTTCTCGATTTCTAAAGATTTTAGGCAATTTTATTCTTGTTTTATCGTTTTTAGTACTAAAAGATTATAGCGTGACCTTTTTCGCGGCGTTCCCCGAAGGTCAATTTTTGCGAAAAAAGTCACGTTCACGCATTTTTCAAAAAATCCTGAGGCGATCCCAGGAATCGCCCAGGCGCCCATGGTGTGGCCCAACAGTGGGCCTTTTCATATGTAGTTTGAATTGGCACAGAAACGCGTCGTGTCGGCTACGCGACACGTTGGGGGGAGACGCGTGAAATGAGTGTTTTTGGCTCAAAAATCACTATATTTCATTGTTTTTCGCCCAAAAACCACTGTTTGGCCCAGTTTGGGCAGGATCTCAGGGGAGATCCTGATGGCGACGCCTCGTAGCCGTCAGATTTTCTGATGGCGGCGACGCCGTCGCCTTCATTTCGTCTTCTTTTTTATGCTATTTTATATTATAGAATTGTTACATATACATATTACTTGTCTACATGTTTATTATTGTCTACATATACCTTCATCTCTTGCGGAGGACGCCAGATTGTGTCATGGCCGAGGCAAGGATCCCAGAAAACTTTGGAGATACCCAAATTCGAGTTCGTGTCTTGGATTTCATGGGTTTGGGGTTGCGCATGCCAAGGGAGGCTTGGAGGTTGCCCTCCCCCCAAAAGGCTTCAAAAGTTTTCTGCCGACGCCAAGGCCACCAAGGCGGTGTGACGGCCTGCGGACGGCGACGACGCCCAGACTGCAGGAGTACGCTGATCGCTGATCGCTGATCGGTGGGAAACTGCAGGAGCTAAGGTCCAGGGCATCAACATGATGAAGGAGGAATTCCTTGACTCCTACGATGGATAAGACCTTGGCTTCCCCATGGACCCTATGGAGCCCCGAAGTCTATCATCATCACTGGGCGACGACCACAGCGACGACGACGCCAGGTACCGAACCGCACAAGCAGGCGCGTTAACTCGTCGCCTTGGGTTGGTTGACCCTCCGGAGGTCCCACCCTAAATAGGCATGGGGCGCCTTGGGTAGGAAATGACCCTAAATCCCCCAAATTAAGCGTGTTAATTCGTCGCCCTGGGTTGGGAATCGACCCTAAACCGGCACGGGTTGCCTTGGGCAGGAAATGGCCCTAAATTCAGGCGCGAGGAAGTCGTTGCCTTGGGTTTGACCCTAAATAATTTTTTCCGAATTTATTGAATTATTATGTTTCCATGCCCATGGAGAAAAAGGGCCAATATGTGCGCCTAAGCGCCATCAGTCAGGGCGGAAGGCCCTGCAGCGCCTCTGTTCATGTAACTACAGGCTACAAGGAGTGCCAGGGACCAGTGTGGTCGCCTGGGGGGCAATTGCCCTATGAACATATCGAAGAAAAAAAATTTACATGGGCGTGGCATGTAGATTACTTACGAAGCCCCCCCCCCCCCATTGTCCTGCTGAATCAGGTTGAAACCAGGGCAGTGCAGGGGTCAGAGCGCCTCCTTGGCCTTGCCTTCCTTTGGATATAGGCAAGACTTCTAAGGAGGGGGGTGAAGCGGTATGGGGTGCTTCACCCATACCCGCTGCACAGCCTGTGGCGCTCTTCGCCAGGCTGGATCAGGAATTTTCCTGTTGATGTTACGGCATCTCGATTTCTGTGGGATTTCTGTAAAATACCCCAGAAATCGTCTTTTCTCGTCATTTTTGGGCTGGCGACGACAGTCGTCGCCTGCGCGACGCAGCCCCAGATCGAGGATTTATTTCTCGATTTCTAAAGATTTTAGGCAATTTTATTATTGTTTTATCGTTTTTGGAACTAAAAGATTATAGCGTGACCTTTTTCGCGGCGTTCCGCGAAGGTCAACTTTTGCGAAAAAAGTCACGTTCACGCATTTTTCAAAAAATTCTGAGGCGATCCCAGGAATCGCCCAGGCGCCCATGGTGTGGCCCAACAGTGGGCCTTTTCATATGTAGTTTGAATTGGCGCAGAAACGCGTCGTGTCGGCTACGCGACGCGTTGGGGGGAGACGCGTGAAATGAGTGTTTTTGGCTCAAAAATCACTATATTTCATTGTTTTTCGCCCAAAAACCACTGTTCCGCCCAGTTTGGGCAGGATCTCAGGGGAGATCCTGATGGCGACGCCTCGTAGCCGTCAGATTTTCTGATGGCGGCGACGCCGTCGCCTTCATTTCGTCTTCTTTTTTATGCTATTTTATATTGTAGAATTGTTACATATACATATTACTTGTCTACATGTTTATTATTGTCTACATATACCTTCATCTCTTGCCCAGGACGCCAGATTGTGTCATGGCCGAGGCAAGGATTCCAGAAAACTTTGGAGATACCCAAATTCGAGTTCGCGTCTTGGATTTCATGGGTTTGGGGTTGCGCATGCCGAGGGAGGCTTGGAGGTTGCCCTCCCCCCAAACGCTTCAGTAACTGCCTACAGGACCCTTACTTTGGACCCTATCATATCATCAGGATAGATGGATCTAGGATCCATGTCAGGTGCAGTCCACGTCTAGGTGGTGAACTGTTGTGTGCACCTAAGCAGTTGAGGCACTATCACTCCCCTGACGACTTGTCTTGGGATGATTGGCTCCTCAGCGACAGTGAGATTGAACGTATAGACCTAGAGAACGCTGCCAGTCCAGAGGAGGCAGACGAACTCGAAGACATGACTGCCGATGAGATGGCAGTCGATGGTTACTACGTGGTTGCAGGTATTGCTCGCCACGAGTATAAACAGGGCTGGAAATTCCTAACCCTGTGGGATGGCTATGGGTTGTCTGAGGCGACCTGGGAACCTATGTCAGCCTTCATACAACCAGATGGGAGTATCAACCCCATCTTCCGCACTTACCTCGTTGAGAACAACGAGGGTCAGCTCCTAACCCGTGCTGAGACTATGTCCCAGCGTAAGAAGCGTAACTAATTTCCCTGTGTCAGTATACTGACAGGTGCAGTGAGCACTCTTCTGCAGACGTGCCTGAGTATGGTTGTAAGAGCAGTTGTCACAGTTGCCCCGCATTGCATCGCAGGACAGGACCGTTAGCCCCCCGTGACAACCACTCCCTGGCCGAAGGCCATTGGTTTTTACACAGACTACTGCTTACTGAGCACTGCACTGACCCTGTCTGTGCCCTGCAGACCCATGCCTATGGTTTCCAGCGTGAGCCAGGTGGCCGCTTATCAAGATTGCAGCCACCCGGCGAGTGTTTGCCTTGTTGACCATGTGTTGCATGGGTACTGCCCTAATGTAATGACCTTGGTGAGCCAACGAAGAACGGTGGCTTACTACACCAGGGGGGGAATGACAAGCAAGGTGTTATGAGGCAAGGTGTGTCTTCCCTCCTTGGGGACAAGCGAGCCCACAGTTAGGACCCCTGACTGGTCCAGACCCATGGGGTTCTACCCTTCCTTACAGGGTTTACCATACCCCTAAGTGTGCTACGTATGTCTGTATGTGTCTCACTTCTCTCCCCAGCGTGGCTCCCGGAGACCGGGCCTCGCTGACGTCGGACCGAAGGTCCTAATCAGGTACTATTACCACTCCTATGGTGCCCAATTTCTGTGCTGGCGCCTATCCTTGGGGTAAGACGGCAAAAGCCCTACCTACTAAGAGGGGAGGGGTGGCCAAGTGTGCTAAGGGCATACAAAACGCCCATTTTTGCTACAGGCCAAAAGCTAACGCACTCCCCTGCCCACGAGGAAAAGCACGCGGGACAGGAGACACCACTACACTACACTCACTAACGCCAGCACCGGCCTTCGAAGGCAGGGTGAGCACTCATCACTTGCACTCACCTCTTGCCAGGCCTGCTGACCCTAACCCCTACACACGCTACTGGGTGCTGCAGTCGAAGTTCACTCAGGCCCTAATGGCCCTCCTGTGAAGAAGACAAGAGAACACAGCGCTCCTAAGCAGCTGTGGCCTAACAGGGGACGCCACAACGCGTTTCCCCTGCTAGGGCTTGGAGGGAAGGGGTGCTCTCGTTGCGTGCACAGCGCAGATGTCTTTGAGGTCGAACTGCCCTCGCCACTACTGGCTGAGGCACAGTGATTTGATTTGTGATCAGCGCCCCTGTTTTGCTGGGGCAGAAAAATGGTAGCCGCCGAAGGCAGCTGCTGCGTGCGCGAATCACCCTTAACCTCTCCCACCTGTACAACAGAGGCAAATGAAGGGGTGTTTGCAACGGAGGAACCAAGCCACACTCCAGGTATTATACCCTTCTCAGTGTGACCTATAATACACTGTTCGCAAACACGCTGACGGATCAGCTCCCCTGTGAAGCAAGCAAGCTTTAAGAAACTCCTCAGGTTCTCCTAAAGAACGTACCGAGGAGCCTCTGGGTAGCCTAAACAAGGTTTACCGTGCGCAATTCGCGTGGCCTACCCTTTAATGCATCATGTGCACGCAGGGAAGGGAGGCTGAACCACTGACTCAACCAGGAGGTGAGCTCCTCCTGGGCTAACCTACCTTACTCACCATGCATCGTGTGAATGCCGAATTGAAACGAACACAAAACAAGCCTAAGCGTTTTAAGCAACCCTACTTTAACGCCACGGCCGCACACGAACAAACGCTTTCTTTACTTACCTGTGAAGAAGGAATCAAGGGTGAATTAGGGATACAGGTGAAGCGTCACAGCGTGTGGATGCCTCGATTAGGCACATGCATCGCGAGCACAGCGCATATTCTAACCCTACGTGCGCGCTGCGCGCTCCATTCGCATCACATACCTTTCATTCCTGTTTTTACCTGTGCAGAGCACGAGAGAAGAACACCCGACCCCCCAACGAGCACAGCGTGGACAACCCTAACGTTTTGACGAAACAACCAACACGAACGCAATGCGTGAGTGTGAGGTGACACTGACATACCTGAGAGATGGGTTGTTGACCTGCTCTGTGGTGTGGGCTGAATTTGAATACTTGAGTCTGAAGTTTATAAAAATTTTGATGCAACTGTGCAAAAATTTCCTTTAAAACTTTGAAAACTACGGCCCATACCTTCTTCTCCAAAAGCCGTTTACGCTTGCGCAACCCTTTTCTTGGAGTCCGCTTCCTTTGCGCTTGTCTGCGACTTTGAGTTATGTGTAAAAATGACGATTTCCCGCGTGGTTTCGTCGATTTTTAACGATTTCACTTGCTAAATCGCAACCCCTTCCGCTAAACCGCAGGAATCACTCCCTGCTGGTTCCATTTTCTATTTTTTCCAGCTCTTGGGGGTTTGTGTCCTCCATTGGGAGTATTGCTCCGCCCTGGCCCTTGGTCGGGACGTATACTAAAACGCTGTTTATACGGCGATAGCCGTCCACATTAGAGTGTTCGACTGTACCCTAGTGGGCAAGCACATTGGCTCTAGGGAGGGAGTCCTGGGTTCAATTCCCACTACCCCCAAACCTTTTCCAAAA
The DNA here is from genome assembly GCA_964036045.1 of Eutreptiella sp. 'Long Island Sound 2002'. Taxonomy (NCBI): domain Eukaryota; phylum Euglenozoa; class Euglenophyceae; order Eutreptiales; family Eutreptiaceae; genus Eutreptiella; species Eutreptiella sp. 'Long Island Sound 2002'. Next base: position 155,644,998 of record OZ038378.1, read on the forward strand.
GTTTTCGTCGCACGCCGGCGACTTTTGAGGAATGCCCTATCAAAGGGACATCATTCACGGTACATTACACTGTTTTTCAAGGGTACCTACAGTGTGATAGGCTTCTATGAAGTGATGAGGATGTTTTTGGTAAGTTTAATGCATTTTTTGAGTCAATTTTGGGAATATTTGAGCCTTTTTCCTTGGTCCTACTAGCTTAGCTAACTAGTACTCCAGGGGGGAGTAAGAAAAAGTCACTGCCATGTCTTTCTTGGAGGGCTTGATCCAGGCTAAGCCCCCCTTAAAACCCTTTTGTTGATGCTAAGACAAACTTAAGTGTTTTTATCTCTCTTTTGTTGCCTAAAGTACACTTTCTCAAAGTAACTAGGGTTGTGACCCTAGCCCCCCCATGAAGTTCACCCCTACCACTCAACTGAGCGGAGGTACCTTCCTTCATGGAGGACATACCAAAATAAATCAGGCATTTCATGCTTGTTGGCCTTGGTGGTTAAGCCTAGTGGTCTCCCACCCCAAGACCCCTATACTCAATTGTTTCTACCACTTATTGTGGTCCTACTTTGTAACTGTTTCTGAATTCAGTTGCTTGGCCAAGTCATTTTCTGTGTGGTCCTGACATCTATGCCCCTCAGTCCTAACCAGCACCATTTCACCCAAAAGAGTGCACATGAAGTGCCTAATGCAATCTCTGAGGCAAGAGTCAGACCAATTTTCATATAAAACCTTTTGTATTATCCATTTGTGATTGAATCTATGTGCATAAACCTGCTTTGTCTATCTGCAGCCCTTCTGTGTTACACTGGATTCCAAAACCAATCATTGCTTCGATCCACATCCTCTTATTGCTCTACTTGCTGCTTTGGTTTGGGTTTTCAACTACAAAACCTGCAGGACATCATCAAAATATCTAGGGCATAAAGCAAGGACATCTTTCTGGTCCTGGTGCTTGTGCACCTGCCACATGGACCTGTGTGGAGGAGGCTCGCATGTCCACTCCAATTGGTTCAGTAGCCTCTCCCCTTCTTCGAGAAAGGCCCCTGCATCCTGTCCCTTTTCGGAAAGATGAGTTGCCAGTCGATCCACATTAGTTATATATTCAATATTGACGCATCCGGGACTGCAGGTTCCCAAGGGAGCGGACAATCTGCTCGCGTTTCGTTCTGGCTGGCAAATCAGCCCACGAGGAGATGTCGGTCAATATAATGTCATCGTCTGTAGCATGGATTGCGACGGGTACCTGCACTGTGGGTAGGGGGAGGCGTTGGCTGCTGCATTTGGCACTGACAAGGACCTGAGTTGCAGTCTGAAATTGTTTTCAAATGAAGATTGGATTGAACAACCCAAGATGGAAGCCGACTGGAGATGACCGATGATCCAAAACAGCAAAATAGTGACGACATGGATGCCCGACTCGGACACCAAGTCCACAACTACACCAAAACTTCGTATAGGCACCATCCTCAGCCAATGGCTCGAACAGACAAACATAATGTGGACAGTTCATGTAACGCGAAGTTCAGCTGGATTCACTTCGCTTTACCTCATAAACTATATTTTTGCCTTGGATTTGGTGCACACGATTGGAGATCGCACAGAATCTCGGTAGGTCTAC